>SRHC01000908.1:0-83282 GCA_004794325.1 Pomacea maculata | reverse complement strand
TTTTTTTTTTTTTTTTTTTTTTTTTGCATTTTTCCTTTTTTCTGCAATATTTTTCTGCTGAATTATTATTTTCTTATTATTATTACATTTACTGTTGTTCTTTCTAATTTCCTAGGGAATTGTTTTTAACCTTTCTTACAGTCTGGAAGATTATTTAGTTAGTCGTAATTGTTTTCTGTACATGGTAATACATTACACCACAAACGCAATGTTATCAAATCGCTACAACTAGGTCAGGTATCATTCCCAAGATGCAGAGGGTTTTTTTTTTTTAATTTCACCTTATGGGACCATGTGCATAACAAAATATATGGCCAGTTATGAAACTTTTTGCTTGATTATTGATTAGGTTTTTTAATATTTAAATCGACAATACCTTATGTCGCATCTTTAGGTTCAGATGCTGTGTTAAACTGCACGTGGGATGGAGACATTCTGACCTGCACCACTTCTCAAGGTTTTCAGTTTGACAAAAAAGTGTCCAGATACCTCAATCTCACAATAACTAATGCTTCAGAAGCTCACGAAGGAACATACAGCTGTCAGAGCTCAGGCTCGGAGCCATTTCTCCACGACAACTGTTCTTTTACACTTCAGAAAGGTAGGACATAAATACAGGTATTTCTTCCCCATCGAGGGTGGTGTAGGGGCGGCACCCACCCAATTTGGTTAATCAGCATTAAATGTTAGGCTCTCCCTTAAAAAACAGAAAAGGAAATTTATTTATTGAATAGACGCGAAGGTTGAAAAGGCTAGCTACTCTGGCCTTTTCTGAACATGTTTCAGCAAGTTTCTCCATGATATTGCCAGTTTCTAGCAACATTATGCTCTATCTTGTTATTGTTTTATATACCCTGAAGAATGGTCTTTTACAGAGGTAAAACCACGAAAGCTTTGCTTTCCTATACTGTTGCCAGTTGATGCTTGTGGTCTTCTAGTGAGGATACTGTACTCTATACATAAACATTTATTTCTCCCCGTTCAGGGGATTCAGGAAAGGAAAAAAAATTATCTTGGTTGTACTAATAGTACGTTATATCACTTGTAGTCTTTAATAAGCTTTTCCATTTTGTGTACAGCTGCGAATTCGTCCTGTTCAGTTTCAAATGAGAAGGACTTGGACTTGGCAGAACTAAATTGCATCTTCAGTGTTGATATTAGAAAAGCCAGGCAGGACTTCATGGTAATCCGTCTTAAGGGTCGAGGTAAAGAAACAGGAAAATATTCAAATGTACCATTTATTATATGGATCATCATGATGTTACTGACTTTTCAGTAATGTCAACAGACGCAGGATTTTCTTTGCGGTTTATTCTACAAAAGTGGAAATATGGTTTATAGATCAGTTTTCTCTTTTGAGGTGAACTCATAGCTTTATTTCTCTTTCTCTATCTCTCTCTTTCTCTCTCTCTCTCAAACACACACATCTTAAAACATGGCGTTTTATACATCGCAGGCATCACTGTCGTTAGCTGCACGTGGCTGGATGACCATCTGGACTGCACCAACGAGCCGGGATACGCCCTCGGCACCAACGTCACGGATCGTGTCGTCATCACACTGCCTCGAACGTCACGTCGGCAACATGTGACGTATGCTTGTCGCCTGCAAGGCTCTGAGCCTGCTGACTCTGAGTCATGTGATGTTTCTTTTATAGCAGGTAGAAGTCAAAACATAGTGTACTCATTTACGGTCTCATTGTAATTTTAGATTAAGTGCTTTGAATTTGTAAGTAAAGCTGTTTATATTTTACATTAATTTAACATATTTGACTACAAAACAAACACAAAAAATCACTGTATGCAAATAATTGGGCCACGGTTCCAAAAGGTCGTTTTCCCTCACGTGATACGCACGTTGCAACGAGGCGCTGTCCGCCATCTTGCATCTCTAGCGCTTGGCGTTTCTTAAGCGACTCTTATCGGTTTGTGGCTATATCTGATATACAAACTGACTACAAGTTCTCACTTCCACCCGACGTGAGACTGAGATATTAGTCAAAAACGAAATGGATTGGCGAAGTACATCCGTACATCACCCAAGAAAAGGAATATGGAAGAGACAGAATGGCATGGCCAGATGTGACCTACACTGACGTGTACAGCTGTCTTGTCTGCAGGTGAGCTTATTGAGCAGTAAAATGTGATTAATATTTTTTTGGTGCGCAGTATGCTCTTCTAGCAAAACAAGTAAAATAATATACCATTTGTTTGCAGTCGATGCCTTTAATTCTAAAACACAATTTTCTGCATTACTTCACTAGCATTAAACTGTCTTTGGTATTTTGCTTATCACCAGTTTCAATGCCTACACCAAAGAGCAGATGAAGCATTACAAGGTTGGTGACACGTGTCTTGAGTGAACATCAAAACAAGACTTGCATTATGCATGGCCATGACTAATAAACTATAGCTATAGAGAGAGAGAATAAAAAATGTTATTTCTGTTTCATTATTTTTCTTTTTAGACGTGTATTTGATTCATTTTGTTTCCGTGCTGTCATTACGTTTTTGAAAGAGTCTAGCAAAGAAATGTATCAAGACATAGAAGAAATTTTATATTTCGTACTATCTCTTCATATAAATAAAAACACATACAGAATTAAAGAATATCTGATCAAGGCAATTAGCCTGTCATACAGCCTTACATTCGTATTTGCGGAGACTGATTGGAGCAGGTAAAGCGCATTAGTGGATACAAGAGCAGATCACAGAAATCTTAATGTCCGCACATTGCAAAAGTTCATCAACCACTCTATTAACCAGTTTTTTTAAATTTTTAATTTTTCTTCTAAGTAATAAACATGTTCTACATGTTTGAAATCAATGAAACCTATCGCTTTCATTTCAAAATCATTTTCTTCAAAAAAATAGAACAACTACAACACCAAGAAAAGTTTTGTATCTTTCTAAGTAAAAAATGTGTGTTTTCACCCTATGTTTTTTGTATAAAGGTATTTGCTATTACTCCATCGCCATGATGCCCAATCAACATTTCCTCTCTCTCTCTCTCTCTCACACTCACACTCACACACACACGTACGCCTACGCACGCACATACAGAAGAGGAAAGGGAGATAAGCATCTTTTCCAGATGGATAAAAGGCAAAGTAAATGTTTAGAAAGTCACATAATATTAAGCAAATGAAGATCACATAATCCGATCTTCCTGACAGGTGTTCGTCCCAGAAATCTTGTGACTGCTAATTAACATTCTTAACATTTTCGTGTCATTTATCTGTTAAAAAGGTTTGAAAAAGCGGACATTTAAAGGTTAAAAGTAGGATGTTCACTTGGGTGTTACTGCTGTCATGAATATAAAGCTCTTTCGATTCCTGTAGATCATTTCTTACAAAAACAGGGGTATGCTTTCATAAAATACCGTTCCTTTTTCGTATCTCTCTCTTTGCNNNNCCCCCCCCCCCCCCACACACACACACACAGAGAGAGAAGGAGAGAAAAAGAAGGCAAGAGTAACGACATTTATGACAAGTGAATGCAACCTATCGGGATATCAAAGTCCTAGTCTAACGGTAAAGTAAACAATTTTACATATATATTATTTTACATATATATTTTAACCGTGAAAGATGTTAAGTCTAGTATATAAATTCTCGTGTAATGAAAATAACATTATTATTTGTACTCGTCTAAAGTAATCAAGGTGGCTCGTGGACTTCGTCTGTGCATGCGTATCTCTCGCCGGTACACAAGGTTCAAAGGTTACACCGGATAACAGACCTTGAAGCAGACATTTAGTCTTCATTGCCAGCATGCTGTAATCTGGGTTTATTATTGTCTAACTGGGACAGCCTTCTGTTGTAGCTCAACTAGTGAGTGGTGTATCGACACAAATGACACAAGACAATATCCGCAGGGTCTGGGTACCGTTTGACAACTTTGAAAACAAGACACTTGTCGTTGACTTGCCTCTGTTCGCCGAGGGCAAGGACTTACATTCGCTTTATAGTTCTCATCTTTTGGTAAGTGTATGGGTAAAGCTTACCACCTGTATCTGTGATAGTGATTAGTCCCAGTGTCTTTTTCAACAATACAATCCACAAGAAGGCAATAATCTTCTCGCCCCATGTACATTCCAGTGTACATTCCAGTGTACATCCCAGTGTATATCCCAGTGGTCTCTGATTATAGTTGATATTACAGAGAGCAGATAGTTTCAGTAATCACTAACACACAGATAGTATCTTCCAAGCCAAGTAGCCATCTAGTCAACCTAAGAACAATAAGTATGTGAAATGTCATCTAAACGCTTACGGGATATATATATATAAACCTTTTCTCCTGTCAAGATACGTGTTAATATGGCTTAATGTATGCTTTGTCAAAACTAGAACACTTTTTCGAATTCGTAAACCTTGCCCAGTTAGTCGCACACACACTGTTGCCAGAAATGGAGTGGTTATTCAATGGTTGGGTGGCTTGGAAATTCCCGATAAAAGTACCTAAGTATCAGAGTATCAAAGCTGTCATGTCATAGTGAGAGGTCTGTAGGTGACATACCATCAGGACGAGGCCAGCCACTCACAGGAGTCGTCTCAGCAATGTGTCATTGAAATATAATTTCGTTTGAACCACCAATCAAGACCTATGAAAAAATAATCCACTTAACCTAAAAATAGTAATTCTAGTCATAACTGTCATGGCTGCCACAAAGTCTGACACAGGGACAAAGGTGTGTTCTACAAACACTGACGACAGGTTACACTGTGTGTACACAGAGATTATGCATGAAGAAGAGGTCGCTGATTGTTAAGAAGATACTGAAGCAGAAATCCGAGTCGACGGGTTGTCACAGGTATGTTATAATCGAGTTATTGTGTCATTGTCCTACTAGTGAATGTTGCAATGACAGCGGTGTACCCCATGTCAAGAAAATATACTACATACCTTTTGGTCCCGGTGATCATAAGTTATGTGATGTAAGACTTTACTACAGAGATGTATTCATGATTATATAAGATTACTAAGTAATGTGTGTACTAGGAGATGTTTCAGCAGTTCATTATTAAACAGATATGTATGTCTAGCAAGATATGTATTTCTAGCAAGATGTTTACGGTATTGTCTTGTAAAATGCATAATTTAATTCTATCTGGATGTTGGGACATTTATTAAACAATATACTAGAATAATCATCAATCATTAGTAATAGCTTGTGTTTGTGCGTTTGCTTCGTCAATGGTCATTGAAAGTCTTAGTCCACACAAATTTACTGAGTTCGTTACATGCTCATTTATAGGATGTTAGCAGACGATACAGCAGACAATACAACCGAAACTGTATAGAAAACTGGGACCCTTATATGAAACCCTCGAGACTTCCCTCCTTGTTTTGGGCCTCACGGCTTACAGTGTCACAGACCGGAGACAGTTTATATCTGACAATCAAAAGTTTTATCCAGTTTCGTGTGACACTAACTGTATTCTCATGTGTGTTTAATTACCTTGACATGACGACAGACATTCAAGCCGACACCGTGACCCTTGCCTCCACCTCTACCCGCCTACACTTCCTTCCTACACTTCTGAAGTCTTATTGTCAATAGATACAATGCAGTGACTGGTTTCTGGTAAACCGGTTTTAATATGTAACCTCGTATTCCTCAACCGGTGTCACAGCTGAGTGACACT
This sequence comes from Pomacea maculata, assembly GCA_004794325.1. Classification (NCBI taxonomy): domain Eukaryota; kingdom Metazoa; phylum Mollusca; class Gastropoda; order Architaenioglossa; family Ampullariidae; genus Pomacea; species Pomacea maculata. Next base: position 77,632 of record SRHC01000908.1, on the reverse strand, counting down.
AAACGAACAGTCCTTTCATAAAACAAGTTAACCAGAGTGCAATCTTGGGTCGAAACTGTTAACTCGAAGAGCAGTTAACAGACTTTTTTCTACTAGGGTGAGGCAATAACATATATCACCTATTTTAAAACAGTAACCATTTTAGAGTGATGTGAAATGTTGTGTTGATGTGTCACAAGGGGTTGTATTATCTTAATGTTTACTCTGCCGTATATATATATATATTTTTTTGTTTTTGTTCACTATTTCAGACTGACATCCAGTATAATGGACGGGTGTTTCAAATCACGTGGTTCACATCCATCTGGGAGATCGTTTCAGCTTCGTTTTTTTGTGTCTGCACTTTTCTTGAGTCTTCACATCTCATTACATTCAAACGTGTCAGCAGCAGGTCAGTAATTCTTCTTACATTTGTTTGGTAGGATTCTAATATATATACACAAATTCTTTAAGGCTAAATTACTCTTTCGTGTTCCATTCAAAATTATTTTATACTACGAAGATTTTTCTGCTAGCAACTTAAAAGACTTAATTTTTGTTATAATAAGCATTTTTGTGTAATTATAAAGTATAGGACAGTCTAATGATGAAGAAGAATAAAGAGCTTTTGAATATAATGACAATTTTTCATTGTTGTTATCATTACATCCGTTACCTTAATAATAATTATTATTGATAATACTACTATCATGTATTTTACCAATACAGGAAGCCAAATAATGTGCGATGTTCCCTCAGTCAAACCAAGAAGAAGCACAGTCCTCACGTGTTATTTCCCTGAAGATGTCAGTGAAACAAAGAGAGATTTTACTGTGTATCGATACAGTGACGGCCGCCAAGGTTACATACACATTTTTCCTTGCTTCTCTTTGTTTGTTTGTTTGTTTGTTTTTTCTAACTCTAATTTTTTCTTTGCATCTGTTGGTAGAGGATATTACTACACATTAACTTATTTGTTTTTCAGTTTTATGTAAAAGTTTGTAATTATCATGGATGTGTTATCTCAATATAGCAATGTCATAATACTAAAAGAGAGTTTTTCTCCTCATTTATTGATGATCGTACTTACCATAAAATTTTCCCTATGTGCGAAGTTGCTGTCCTTGACTGCTGGTGGTGGTTGGGGAAGTTATCCTGCTTCACGGGTCAAGGATACAAATACGACAGAAGGATATCCACCAAACTGTCGCTGGTGATTCCCCGAGTTTCAGTATCTGAGCTCGGCATCTACGAATGTAGACTAGTGAGTTATGGACCTGATTCCTTCTTTAACTGTGACCTCAACATCAAGCTAGGTGAGACCTACACTTCAATTTATTTTACAGGTCAAAGTAAATATAGCAGATATCATAAAAGTCTTTCTTTATAGATATTTTTGTGGGAATATCAGAGTGCCAGATATGTTAAACGTTTCTTTTCTACAAATTCTGAAGCAGAGACTAGTGGACTGTTACTTCTATGAGTGACATGTTTTCAAACCATTAACCGCTTACTGTCCATATAAAATAGTAAGATGACAAAGTTGTATCTTATTGCCGTTTATTGTTTACTTTCTGTGCTTTAGACGGAAGGTCAGCCTGCGATATCCCTTCCGTCAAACCGGAAACACAAACTGCAGTCACGTGCTACTTTCCTGAGGACCTCAACAAGTCTCGCACAAACTTTATTGTCTATCATCACTCTAGCAAAGGTCTTACATACATTATTATTTTTGTTTTAGTTTGTGTCCTTTGTTACCTTGCGTGCACATTTTCAAAATCTTTCGTGAAGTGCTTCATAGTCGCAGTTTATAACAAAACATTTTTATTTTCTTCAACTGGTTCGTTTTCGATGAAAACGTACCTCGCGATAATATTTTTACTCATCGAAATCATAGGTAAGGAGTTCATCCGCATATTTATATACGTTAACATTTTTTTATATTTTATTTAATAAGAAGTAGGTTTTTTTAAACAATTGCTACACGTTTTATCTTTAATTAATATTTTTAATTCGCATCAAGCAAATTATCTAACATTTGGTCTGGGAAGACAATGGCGATGCAGTTCTTTCTTGAGGAAAGGGAAAGAACTAGAATACAGTTCACACATGTTGTAAACTTGTAGAATAGAAACAAACTGATTTCTGCAGATGGTAATAAATTACACCACAAACGCAATGGTGAATCAGATCATTACAAGTAAGTCAGGTATCGTTCACAAGCCGCAGAGAAATTTTTTTTTAAGTTTTTACCTTATGGGACAGTTTGTATAACAAAATATATGGTCAGTTATGAGACTTTTTGGTTGATTATTTTTGTTGGTTTTTTTTAATATTTAAATGTACAATATCTTATGTCGCATCTTTAGGTTCAGATGCTGTGCTAAACTGCACGTGGGATGGAGACATTCTGACCTGCATCACTTCTGAAGGTTTTCAGTTTGACAGGAGAGTGTCCAGATACCTCACTCTCACAATAACCAATGCTACAGAGGCTCACGAAGGAACATACAGCTGTCAGAGCTCAGGCTCTGAGCCGTTTCTCTACGACAATTGTTCTTTTACACTTCAGAAAGGTAGAACATAAATACAGGTATCCCGTCCCCATCGCGGGGGTTGTAAGGATAAAACCATGAAAGCATTCCGTCCCTACACAGTTGCCAGTTGATGTTTGTGGTCCTCTAGTAAGGCGACTGTAGTCTACATAGTATACACAGACATCTGTGCCTCGAGTAGGAGATTCAGAGGGAGAAATTACTTCTCTCAGATGGCCATGAAATCGTCTATAAGTCTCTGCACCTAGATATACATTAAACTATCTTGGTTGTACTAATAATTTATTATTATCACTTGTAGTATTTAATACTTTTTTTCTATTCTTTGTACAGCTGCCAATTCGTCCTGTTCAGTTTCAAATGTGAAGGACTTGCAGTTGACAGAACTAACGTGTACCTTCAGTGTTGATATTAGTAAAGCCAGGCAGGACTTTAGGGTAATCCGTCTAAAGGGTCAAGGTAAAGAAGCAGGAAAATATTAGAATATACCATTTATTATATTCGTAACCACTGTGTTACTATCTTTTCAGTAATATGGGAACAGACGCAGGATTTTCTTTGCAGTTAATTCAAGAAACGTTAAAATACGGTTATAAATCAGTTTATTCTTTTGAGGTGAACTCAGAACTTTATTTGTCTTTCTCTCTATATATATGTCTTACGCATGTATATATATATAAACAGGGAGTTTTATACATCGCAGGCGTCACTGTCGTTAGCTGCACGTGGCTGGATGACCAGCTGGACTGCACCAACGAGCCGGGATACTCCCTCGGCACCAACGTCACGGATCGTGTCGTCATCACACTGCCTCGAACGTCACGTCAGCAAAATGTGACGTACGTTTGTCACCTGCAAGGCTCGGAGTCTGCTGACTCTGAGTCGTGTGATGTTACCTTTACAGCAGGTAGAAGTCAAAATATACTGTACTCATTTGCAGCCTCAGTGCAAGTTTTTATTAATTACTGTTAATTTGTAAGTAAAGTGAAGCTGTTATATTTTACATTTATTTAACATATTTGACTATACAACTTACAAAAATATCATTGTATGCAAATAATTGAGCCATGGTGCCAATTACTAAATATATCATTTTACTGTGAGAGGAACATGCATAAAGATTATTTTCATTTACTATAGAAATGAAGTATAAAACTATTTGCTAAAGAGTTGGTTTTAATGAAAACCGTTTTTTTCTCCTTTTTCAGACCCTGTGAAAGTCTCATACACAACCGTTATTGTAGTAGCAAGTATTGGAGCTGCTTCTCTGATAGCAATCATCATCTCCTGTATGATTCTTCTGTGTAGGTTACGGCGAGAAAAAAGGTAAATGAAGAACGAAACATTTCGTTTATTTTCGTACCCAAACTTCTTGATGCAGATAAAGTGTTCCCTAACCATGACCAGGTCCCATTAAGCACACTTCTTTGTTTCTCCTTTATCCAGTCTGTTTATCTTCATCCTGTATTGTCTACTTGTTTTTAGTTTTCTTACAGAATTTCTTGTGTGCAGACGTTCTTTGAAGAGACGAGCTTCTGAAGACAAGCTAAAGCTGTTGCGAAAGAAGGTAAAAATTATTACTGAAATTATAAATGTAAAGACATAATATGTTAATGGCAGCAATTTGTGTTTATGTTTACAAACTAACAGTAGCACAGTAGGTGTCCCCCATAGCTTTCCTTTTACATCGAAGTGCTTTAAAGAATGTTTTTCTTTTGTCTTTAAACTCATTTGTGATCGAAGCCTGATAAGTACCTTGTTAACTCCCCTGCTTAAATTAACTTTTAAATCATTTTTTATTTATTAATCATTTACTTGGTTTGTTACTATTTAGTATTTTTTTATTTTCATTATTTACCTGTGGTTGTCTATTAAATTATTATAGAATTTACTAGTCTTCCGCTACAGCTCTCTAATTTTAGATAAATTTTCCAACCTGCTGATTGTTGTCTATAAAGAACTTGGTTTTGGTTTTTTGTAATAGATTTGTGTGAAGTATAAAATATATTTAATTATTACTCACAGAAAAAATGAACTAACAAAGGATCTACTGTTACTATTTATTTACTTTTAAGTCGTAGTTCAACTTCCATATTCAAAATTAATTACGCTAATTTTAAATGATGGTTACTTATATCTGTTTCAGAATAAGGAAATCACACATAATTTCATCAACTACCTCACATCGTCTTGCCTGAAAACATATAAAGACATCGATACACGTTTTTATTTCGTACCATCGTTATACCTAAATAAAAATACATACACACCTGTTGAGTTTGCCGGTGAGAAGGTTTTAATAACACGGCCATCCACTGACACGGTCCTGAGGCACGACCAGGCCATGCATCAACTCCTACAAAATCTCTACCTGCTGGCACAATCCGAGAACGAGGCTATGTTTGTCATCTCTCAGTTCAAATATGACAACTACCTGGCTATGTCACAAGATGTCTTCAATGGCCACCTGCTGCCTATGCCTGATAAACTTGGAGAACTGAATAAAGACTACGGGAACTTTGACCTCCTAATCGTCCATCGCAAGTACGGACTGATGGTTGTGGTCGTCAGGGCTTGTAGTCCTGAGCCTGGAGGTGACAACGAAGAGAAAGATGATTCAAATATTTTTGAAGAAGTAGATAGCGGAGTCAGACAACTACAAAACGCAGAACACATGCTCCAACATGTCCTGTCTGACCAACACTGGGATGTTCCTGTTCGCAAAACATTGATGTTGCCGAATGTTTCACAAGAGATTCTTCGTCGTGTGCTGAAAAGGAACAATATGGAGAGGCTGGTAGATGTTGAAGGGAGATTGAATGTACCACCACCCTTATTCCGCAGGGATAAACTAAAGGTTCTTTTATTGTCGTTATATAAATAGTTTTAAAATATTTGATATATCTGTTGTACCATGCTGAAATTACTGTCCTCTGCTTTTGCAAATGAGCACACATACACACAGACAGGAAAATAGGATAGAGCAATATTTTTTCTAAGATTTTATGGTTGAAAAAGTTTTATCTAACAAAAACACCCAAAAAAACAGCATGAGAGCAAACAAGAGATAATAAACTAAAGGTTTTAATTAGTTCAGAAAAAAAGAGCAAACAAGCATAAAGAAGGACACTAAAAAGTACACTGTTACCATACCATTGCCTGTCACGGGTTAATGTATTTTTTTATCCTTACTTTCTTCTAAGTTGATGATATATTATGATTCATATTTCTAGACAGGACGCCCTACCCGAGCTGCTTGTCTTCAAGACAAATGTCTGTGGGGTGAACAGCTTAACAATGACAACACTACATGGCATCTGAAACAGTTGATAAACTGTGGATTAACAAACCTCGACTTCAGTCCTATTATCACCCATGAACAATATCTTACAGTGATTTCCAGGTACTGTGGTCTTTATCCTGTTTGCCAATGAGAAAAATAATGTGCGTGTGTAAATTTTGCTAATGTTTCTATGTTAATTTTTGTTAGCGAAATCTGTGTTTAATTAATTGTCTTCACTGACTTTGCAAGAACTTTTAATAATAATTTGAAGATAAACATTTTTTGCTCTATTTTGTAAATATGTTATAGGAAACATTAAGAGAGTTGTTTACTTATTTGCAATTATTAAGTAAACTCTGCCAGTCAGTCCTACATTTTGCAAGATGTCAACACACTTTCACTTCAGTTCACGAGTTAATGATTTTGCCACTTTATTTACCAAGGAGATAATAAACATAGGACTTTATAGATACTTTGCTTTTCTTGCAGGTTCTGTAGTCCAGTCTTAGAATTTTCACTTTCTCTGCCCGACATCATACCACGTGACATTCTTCCAGTAACATGTGAACACGCTGTGTGTCTCACCGGGGACCTTTTTGAAAGTCCGATATTGCACGAAGGACACTTGTTTCTGCTGGAAGAAGGCTCACCTCGCGTAGGTCTTCTTGGCCCGCCAGGCACAGGGAAGACACGAACTCTAGAGCTGATGGGACGAAGATGGCGGTCGCAGGGTCATGATGTCTTCGTAGTGTCCACGTGGACGACAAGTCGCGCGGCCTCGCGCATGCTCTTCGAGATTCTCAGCAAGACGAGGGATGGAGGCCGCATGAAGCAAGGGTCACGCAAGGGGCGGGTCACCTTAATGGAGTTTGATTTAATGAAGGAGAGCGTCACAGAGGTTGTCCAAAAATTGGAGGACATGTCACAGAAAGGAAAATTATTCATCCTGTGCGATGAGGCGGAACCTGACAGGTAGTTTGAGATTTGTTACTGCCTGACTTCATGCACTGTGCTTTCAATTTTTATTTATATTTGGTTATATAATGTTTTGTTAGCATGCAAGTTCTTAAATTGATAAATTGATAAGTTCATACAGGCTGAACAGGTTTTCAGAATGGACTATTAATTTGAGTTGATGATTTGACATTTTTTTAAATCAAAATACTTCTTTTTTTTAATGTTTTAAGCATATAATACATGTATTTACAGTAGCTCAAAACCTTAAGAAAAACTTACTTTACCTTGAAACCATGTGTAAGTTTTTTATGTTTACACAGTCACTATGTTTCATAACACTCCATCTTTGTCTGTGCTAAGAACTGTTACTATTAAATGCAAATATCACCTCTAGCATACATAGTTGGCTCTATACTAGGAAGGGTTGCGAATGTAAAGTCATTAAGCTTTAATTCTTTGTATTTTTCAGCAATACTTCATCCTTCAAGAATTTGTGTGAGAACCTTTTGGAAAAGGTGCCAGCACTACATCTGTGGTACGCCAGTTGTTTTCATCTCAATGTGGCAAGTGGTTGGCAAGGAAAACAGTTTGTTGAGCCTGTAAGCTGCCCACCAGCAGTACTGCGAGAACAACAACTGTTGCAATTAGCTAATGACTGTCAAATGACAGAATGGACACACACCTCTAAAAGACAAGCGCCAACAGAAGGACCGATGATTAAGCACGTGCACCACACCGGGGATGGCCATTCTGGTGAAGATCCTAGTGATTGTGCCATCTGCTCCAATGAAGTGGTCAACTACCTCCAATCCTTATTTACTGGTAGATATTGTTCCTTTTTCTGCTATAAAACAAATATTTAACTGTCCAAAAATTATCATAATCAAAAATTTAACAAATAATGGTTATTAAAACATTATATTTGTACCAGCCAGATCGAACCCAAAACGAGTGAGTAAAATTGGTGTAAAATGCTTTTGACATATTTGTTTGTTCCATAAAGTAATAAAGATCATCATCCCTGGAAAAAAACAAGAGTAGTATCTATTTTTTTTTAATATGCTAGTGAACCCTACATTGTGTTTCCTTCAAACAGAAACATCGGTTGAACCCTCTATACCTGGGTCATCAGTTGTCAACATTTTCCATTCTCCTCCAGTAGACGGATTGTCGGCCTTACACCTTCACCAACACGATGTGCTTGTGTTGACTGAGGGCGATGTTAGGACCGATGCGATGCTCCTACAGGTGTTGGCAGACCGTGGCTTCACCACAGAACATTTTGAAGAGAGCAGTCTGGAGACTTTTTTTAAAGACACAAGTGAACGTGTGCTGATTGCGAAAGGAAAACATCTTCATGGCATAAAGAAGAAAGTGGTAATTTATTTGGAGTGCGATCAAAAGGATTTAAATTTAATGGAATTTAGCCCCGTTTCATTTAGGTCGTCTGATGATTTTGAAAAATTGAACCGACTGCGTAGTCTAACCAGTTGTACTTCTCAGCTAATCTGGGTTACTGTCCCAAAGAGTTCATGGCTTTGAGAGACTAGAGTTCACTCTTTTCTTAGCTTAAAAGGAAACAGATAATAGTGTCAAAACCACGAATACAAAATAAATTCACCGAAATAATTACAGTAGACAAAATCTGTTATTTTTAGTTCAATAATTATTTTATACGAGTTTCAAAATATGACTTAGACATTCCATGTACTTTATTTGCATTTATTTTCTTAAATGGATCGTGAAATTAACCAAGGAATTGTCCACATAAGAAGTGTAAACATTGTAACTTGTGAATGGGAGTTCGCTTTTAGTATTGTTTTTTTGTGAAATTCGTTTCCGTCCAGTGGGAGATGCACAGAGTATAGATTCGTATGTACAGTAACGTAAATATATTTGTCTGATTTTATTTTACATAGTTTCTGTGCGAAAGATTATTTGGTGTCAGCAGAGAAATTTTCATTTAACATTTACAATTGAGTCTTTTTAACAGTTTGAGATTTGCTTTCATATGTATGTATACATACAGATGCAGGCTGCCTACTTTGGGTCTCTTTCTAATTTTTTAGAACATCAAAATAAATTTTTAAACAAAGATACTAATGTAAAATTAGGGGTTTTAAATCTTGACTTTGTTTCACACTGTATAGCTAATAGTAACCTTTGACTATTTTATTGTTGACTATGTCTTGTATGCTGGATGAAAGCGATTTACGTGAATACTAAATGATGCCCTCACTTCTGTATTTATAGATATTTTAGTTTCCTCTCCTTTGTTAACATAATGATCATTATGAGAAAGCTTTTTCAACCATAAGAAATGTTTACGTGTTTTAAATAAAACGTATGTGTGATAGTAAACTTGGAAATGACTTTGTCAATCTATTCCTATTCCTGGTAGATGGAGCTCTTAAGTGTTTGTCTTTACGACGCTGACACTTCAGTTGGAGTATTAATGTGCAGATTAGCTCTATCCAGTTTTTATTATATTAATGTGTATGTGTTTACTTAACAGCCCAGTGGAAATGCAATCTTCAAAGGTCCTTGACCTATTTAGAATGGTGTGCGTAGCACGTTCCATTTAAATACTAAAATAAATGCGAGTGTGTAACAAAGTTAAAATAAGAATGTTTACAGCGACAAAGAAATGAAGACTGTCAAAACACTAAATAAAATATATAATTGTAATGCACACTGTGTGTTGTCTTATCACTGCCACGCACGAACACACAACAGATTATGGGGAAATCATGGGGGGCGGGAAGGAGGAGGACGAGTTTAACGGGAATTTCCGATAAGATAGACTATCAAGAAAGGCCAAAAGAAGCCAGTCGATGTTTCTCATGCACTGTGTCATCCTTTCTACTTCAAACTGATATCAATGTTCAAAGTTAAACCAGACAGGTAAGTAGTCTGAACATTTAGTTTGATAAGGGCTATGGGGTCGACCTTGCTCCAAAACTGATATGCATCACAAGGGCGAAGAATCACAAGGTAGCCATTGGGTTAAAATAGGTTGTAGACGTTCGCAATGGCGACGGAACCTCTTTCTGAGAAATGAAGCACAGGCGTTTCTGAAAAACCTCGGTATACTTCTGTCAGTGAGCCTGGGTTTTTTCTGCATCCCATCTATTTCCGTCTCTGTCGGAATCTACTCACAGAGTACAGGTTTACCTTTGCGGTTTTCAGGAAGTGTTTAGGTCGTGAAACAAACGTTTGAAGATAGTTTGTGAGTATTCTTTGTTTGATATTATTAATATCAGTAGTTGCGAATGCATGGCTGTGCAGCAGTCTGATGTTGTAGCATAGCAAGACATGTATGTATTCAGAGTGATCACATAAATAAGACGAGATAAGGTCTTGCCAAGACACAAAGAAAGCCTTGGCAGGTTTACTGTAGTCTTACTGTTGTTTACCTGTGTGTTATTTTCGACCAGGAAGTAGCAGTTCAATGAATATTCATATCCTTCAGTTAAAGCAGTATCTTAGATTGTGGAAATGTTTGTCTTCATATTCATATTCATTTGTCTTCACAAATGTGATAAGCGAGCTACTAGCACCTGCCGTAGTATTTTATTGTCTTCATCGTTCTGATCTTTATCATAGGTGGCACAAGGAACATATAAATGCATAAAAGTCTGTGCAAACATGTCTGATTGCTTGAAAATGTCTACAGATTATATTAAAACCATGAGACATTGATAGTGAAATGTGTAGCATTCAGACTAAGTGTCGCTTAAAGGTCAAACGGTGAAGCTCATCACTGCGTGATTCAGACTACACAGCCCGCCGTGCGGCCGCCCAGAAGGCAGCTTACAAAAGCTGTTTTGTGTGACAGCTATGCCTTGCAAATGTCAGCCTCGGATGTGCTTATTAGGTTATATCGACAATCTTACAGGTTAGCAGGCAGGCACTTGTCTGATGGGTCACCTTCACCTCCACCCAACGGTTGTCACTTAACCTTATCACGTTTTTTTTCTACGTACGGTTATCTCCAGTCGCTTTGTTCAAGTTTCAAAACAAAGGAAGGTGTTCTAGTTTGCAAAACAAGCGCCATGCACAGTTCTCTGTCATAATTTCAACTTTGACTTTTCCGACTGAGCGAAATTAGTTGAGCAAGTTTTTACCTAGACAAAAGTTTACTTAAAGCACGTATGTCTACTTGGAATGAAGCGAATTTATATAATTCTCATTCTAACTGGACCTTTAATCCATTCGATCTAAAATGCTGGAGATATATCATTCTTTCAGTAAAGATTATCTTATTTTCTACAAGTTGAAGATGATAATAATACTACATAAATTTATGTAGCTCCTTTCTCCAGCATCACCCGGACTCCAAGCGCTTTAGAGACATACAGTCTCGTGAGCACCTTTTAGTGCAGACATTAAATGAACCCTTGCGAGCACACATTTACAAAAACATCCATGCACAATGCACAGCATAATATAAATAAAATGTACAAGGCATGCAAACATATATATCTAAAGCTATATTTGCTTGTATTTTTATACTCACAATCAAAGGCAGGTTCAACGCGTGTAGTAAAGAATAAAAACCCAGACAATCATAATGAACGCTGGTTTAAAAAAAAAAGAGATTAATACTGTCTACTTGCATTTTTATGTGTTGTTTCAGGTTGACTTCTGGTAAAATGGATGTGTTAGCTACACTTGTCTGCACTCTTTACATATTTTCTGGTGCGACAGTATCTGCACAAGGTCAGGCCGGTTTTTTTTCTGTCTACTATTAACTCCATTAATTTCATTTCTTCTAAGATTCCTTTTGCAGTAGTGACCGTTTGTTTTATTGTTATCTTGTTTTAATGTAAATCTCTTTAGTAAAGCTTTGGTACTGACGAACAATAATGTTTAAAAATTAGCACAACAATGGGGAGATAATCAGGACGATTGAGTAGATGTACAAAAGGGAGACCAGAATTAGTGATTGTTGCTTCCACCTCGAGGTGTTTTCCAACCGTGGTGGAATCTTGGCGAAATATGGGTACAAGGGATGTGAGAGAAGGGAGGGGGAAGGTATTGGGGAGGTGTGGGAGGATGGTCACTCTTGTGGCTTTGCAGGTGCTTAACATTATCTGGTGATAGATATCTAACTAATGATAAATAATTGCCACGGCAGCACAAAATGAGTTGTAATTCGCACACAACAGTAAGGCTTAATATTTTACAGTTTTACTTTTAGGGGAAAAAAGAATTTCGTGGTCATTAAACTAACAAAGAAATATACTGTTTTGTTTAAATAGAAGTAAGAAATGCAGTTTAAAATATATAAAACTACTTGGTGATAGGTCACTCTTCTCTTTTTTGTTTTGTTTCTTGATTTGTTTTTTGGTTGTTTTTTTTCTTGGTTTGTTTGTTTTTTGTTTTTGTTTTGTTTTGTTTTTGTTTTTTTTTTTTGTTGTTTTTTTTTTTTTTTTTTTGCTTTGTTTTTTGGGGGAGGTCGTGTGTCCATAAGTAACAATTTTTTATACTACTGTTTGTGTTTTTTATAAACCTTATAAATATTCAATGTTATACTCATATTTTTCACTTGAAATGATATAGCCTGATGCATTTAAACATTGTGTAAAATGTAGTATTTGAATTATTAGAGGTACACGTTGCTGGAAAACTTTTAACCTGCTTTTCTCAAGCTTGCATAGCTCACTCAATTTTGAGACGAGATAAACACTTTTATATCTTCAAAGCCTCTATATTTTGTCTCATATTGTGGTTGTAGGTCTCACACGCATACAGAAATATAAGAGACTAAAATATACGTATATGTAACTGGTGATATATATAATTGTCAGGATAGTGACTGGATCCTGTATATGACGGTCTTCTTTAAGCGATGGGTAACAGATGCTGTGATTTTATTGACTGCAAATTTAAGAACCACATCTTTTCATATTTCTATTTCCATGCTAAAGGTGGCCAAATAAGCTGCGATGTTGGATCCGTCAAGTTGCAGGAAAACACTTTATTGACATGTCACTTTCCTGAAAATGTTCAACAGACGAAGAGGGATTTCACTATCTACTATTACAGAAACAAGGGAAATCCAGGTGTGCACACAGAAACCACTGTCTTCTTTTTTTTCACTGATCTGTGTTTGTTTTGCATTTCTCGCCATTATTTTCTTGGATCATTACACTTGCTGGTATTTTTTCTCAAAATTCCTGTAAAAATTTCTCTTACTAAACAGATCTGGATATATCTGATCCTTTGCTAATTGTCCAAACTTGTGTTTAAAATCGACAGGTGTAAAACATACATTTTATAATACCACATAGCATAATTTGCTATGTATTGATGGTTGCTGCTTCATATTTATTCCTGTTTTTGTTAATTGAATTGAGTATACTGTGTAACCAATGGTCTTGTCAACAAGTTTTATTCTGGTTTTCAAGAAGCGGTGCTGGACTGCTGGTGGCTCTCGGGAAATGTCGACTGCTTCATTGCACCAGGATACAAGTTCAACAAAATAGTGTCCAATCAATTGTCCCTTGAGATTCCAGTAGTCTCAGGATCGCAGATTGGCTCATACGCTTGTCAGCTTGCTAGTTATGGGCCTGACTCCATTACCACTTGTGATTTGAAACCTTCTCTAGGTAAGTCTATCATAGAAATAGTGTTCTCCATGATAAGTGGAGAGTTGATACGGAAATATATCAGCTATAATGTTATCATTTATACATGCTAACAATTGTCTTGGGTGAATGTCTATACTGTATTACAGGATTGCATATTGTGCTACCATTGTACTCACTCAGCTTACCTGTCTGAGATACTGATTCCCCACCATCTGAATACAGTGCCTACTTTAAATATTTTTCAATCACGCCTCAAAACCTTTTTCTTGAAAAAATATCTTGCTTAATCAGGAGTACATTTCTGCCCACTCATCAATTCTTTATCCAGTCATTTGTTGACTCTTGTTTCAGTTTTTTCTTTCTGTTTTGGCTTATTTTTGTGTGTGTCGCATTGAGCACGCGTCTACAATGAGAAATGCCCTCTGCAAATCCTTTATTGTTGTTGTTGTTGTTGTTGTTGTTGTTGTTGTTGTTGTTGTTGTTGTTGTTGCTGCTGTTGCTGTTGCTGTTACAACAACAAACCTATTGTTATCGCAGCACTAAAATGCATTCAGTACAAGATACCATTTCACAAAATCTGACGGAATACACCTTACGGTTCTATAAAAAAAATTGCTTTACAGACAAAGAGAACAAAATCTGGCATCGCCAAGGTGCACAAGCATACTGTATTAGGCAAGGAGACAGTTTTATAATGCCAAACTTATGTTAATGAGCTGCATGCATGGACACGGTTATGACTTATTGTACTAACGGTAATCGACTAAGATTCATACTTCAGTTATCATAAATGCTTGTATCATGAGCCTAACGCGTTCTTGGAAAATGAGATTTCGGTTTAATGTGAGTTTCGCTCACTGAACAGTTTGCTTTGTTTCAGATGGAAAATCCGCTTGTGAAGTCCCATCCGTCCAACCGGGCACAGAAATGTCTCTGTCGTGCTTCTTTCCAAAAGACCTCAGCCAGTCCAAATTAGGATTTACCGTCTATCATTATCCTAGCCGTGGTGACGCAGGTATAGTGAATCATAGGCAATATTCCATGATTCCATTGTTTTATCAACTATAAGCAATAGGACATTCCAGTTATATTTTTGTGATTTGTTAAACGATTGTTGTATATAGTATTTTATTTGTTTTTGTGTGTTTTGTACAATTTTGTCAACAGCTACAATTCATTATCAATTACAGAAAGTTGACTTAATTAGAAGAAATTACTACGATATGTTTTGGTAAAAAGAAGTGTTCGAAGGATGGTTATAGGTGCTGTTAATCCTCATGGCTTTTTAACAGTTTATGTTTTCTTGTATGTAAAAAAATGAGCAAAAAAAGAGATATAAAATAGAAGCTGACCATCATTTATTTCAAAACATTGTTTACTAAATTTATGTTTTCGTGAGGTGATGCCCTTATGTTAAACTGTCTTTATTCTGTAAAATCCAATATGTTACAGAATATGTAGAGATTATAACCACTTCCTGAATACTTTAAAGATATGATGTTTGTGATGTTACTGACTTTTTTTATTTTTTGAATTTAGGTCTTGTCAGCTTTTTCTTGTAGAAGAGTAGAGCCCTGCTTGTTTCTTCTTTTTATTTAAATGAAAACAACATTCATCTATCATACCATTCAGATGCTGTGCTAAGCTGCGAATGGAGAGGAGATAGTCTGAGCTGCCCTGTTTCAAAAGTCAACTTTGATAATAAAGTGTCAGATCGCCTCACTCTCAAAATTCCCAAAGCTTCACAGGAACACGAAGGAAAGTACAGTTGTCAGACCAAGGGGACAGAAATTGTTCCCTTTAACAATTGCATCTTTGCCCTTCAAAGAGGTACAATTTTTTTTAATCAACAAAAACGAACGAAGATTTTGTAAATTTATGGATATTGTAATGAAATTATGTGGATTATATATTAATTATTTTAACAAAACTAACACTGGTCCATCCGCTAAGAGCATGCTCCTTAGGAGTGTGAGTATAACCTTTACAAATGTTGCATTTTATTATTATTATTATTATTATTATTTAAATGCATGAAAGTGTCTAACTAAGTTGGTTAATCTAGTATTAATGTTGTTTGCTGTCTTTCATGTCGAAATTAATATTTTTACAGTGTTCTAAAATACTAAATATAAAAGAATGTCTTTGCTTTCTTGACAATTATTCCAACTTTTTCCGTTGTCGATTACATCATTACAACAAGATAGATTTGTCTAAGTGGAGGAATGTTTTAATGGAGGCACCCTCTGAAATAAAAATAATAAAATATATCTCGACTAAACAGTCGATAAAAATGAAAAAAAAGATAAATACAGAGAAAACAGAGAGGGACGACAGAAAAGGACAGAGGTGAGTTATAGGGTTAGAATGTCCCGATCTCGATAGTCCCTCACTTTACTTAAAATAAGAAATGTATGAAAAAAAATTGTGCAAACCAGTCTGCAGTGTGGGCTTAACGTGGTCCTTTGTACAGCTTTTTCCCATTCTAGACTTTGGCTTCGTTCATATTTACTGTAAACCACGATCACACAAATGTGTTTTCTTTGACTTTACAGCGAAAACGAAAGCAGCCTGCAATATTTCAAGTGTCAAGGAGAACGAACCTGCAGCATTGACATGCGTCTTCAGCTACGATATCAGTGTTACTAAAGACAACTTCGAAGTGGTCCACCTTGTTGGTAAAGGTACAAAAAATTATGGAAATATAACTACATAGTACTAGTATACGGAACTTTACATAATAATTAGCTAGCTTAATAGCGAGATAGACACTTGTCTATGCATGCACCTACATATTCATATTATATATTCTATAATAAAATACCGAATGCGAAAGAACTTGATGCCATTATAAAAATGTTTACGTGATAAAATAAATGTATCAAAATTAATTTAGACACTCGCGATATATGCAGTGATAAGGAATGCTGCTTTAAAATTTAAGTGACTGTAAAGGTTTTATGTTAGAAAATTAATTTTCAAAAAATACAAGCTTATATTCTATTAGAAAATGTAAAATATTCATCCCAATCTCTGGACTGTTTAACTCACGCACGCATGCTTTTGTGGATATCTGTCGTAGGGCTGCTATATTTGAAAAAGATTTACCCGAGTAAACACGGCTGTTTAGTTCTTACAAGCACTTATCCATTCAAATAAAGAAATTTTGAAGTTTCTAGTAACCATAACATGTTCTTGTCAGTGTTGGTCTTCATTGAATATGCGTTTGTACTGTTCATCAAATTTATTGGTGAAATCTGTGGTGCTGCTCACTAAAAGATTCATGCTAGCAAGCAGCGATTGAAATATAAGTAGGATAGTAGCAGAGAGGATAAATCCTCTCTAAAATTATCATGTCAGGCGTTTTTTTACTTACTAAATTCGTAATTTTAGCATTTAATTTGCTTTTAGTACCCTTGTACGTGGATTCACAATATATATATAAGCACTTCATTTTCTAATTAGTATACAATTCGGTGTTCAAATTAAAACGAATAAGTTAAAAATTAAGGTAAAAGTATTAACATTAAATAGAAAAAACTGCAATAAAGAAAGATAAATAAGCTTAAGCATTACTGTTCGGTACAAAGGGCAAGAATCCATCTTTTGGAGTAGGTCTGGCTGAGGCATTCTTTTTCTGTGTCCACATCATCAGTGTGAGAAAGACTGTCAAAGCTCATTATTGTGTCTTGTGATCAAGCCCTCAAAGACTTCATTGTTTTGCCTCCGCAGATATTTACAGTTATACACTCATTTACATTATACTATCATCTCATTTTGTTGACAAAAGACTTACCTCTTCTTGTTCGGCTGTAGGTTGTAATAGTAAGTCCTATGTTAGAGTTTTCTCTGTCACAAATTCGTCGACACTGTCATTTATAAAACGTTAAACCATCCTCCTCATATTTATATAACCTTAAGTTTATTATGTCAAATATTAAATGTGTTAATTATTGTCAATCATTTTTTTTAATATTTTGAAAAAGACTAAACTCCGTGTGTAATCGTGGTCGCACGCTCCGCACACAACCACAACTTTTCAAATCCTTTTAAAACATCACACACACACAAAAGTTCATGCAAATTACATTTAAAGCATAAACCAAAGGCAATTTGCCATCATTTCAGGCCCTAAAGTTGCAAGTTGCACCTGGACAAACGGCAAACTGGAGTGTACCACAGCCACAGGGTTCGACGTCAACAAAACAGTCACAGATCACGTGATCATCAGATTATCACAAGCCACACCTGATCACACCGGACAATACGCTTGTCGTCTGCAAGGCTCTGATGACAGCAGCTTCACGCCGTGTGCTTTGATCGTCATGGCAGGAGGTAAACATCAACACATCTCACTCTTACTTTCTCTTCTTTACAAACTCGACTCTCTATCAACCACCTGAACAGAACACGGTAGTACCCAGAAGTGATGTATAGATAGTACACTATTTACTGCAAGTGATGAGTGCAATTCCTTTACTAATTCTACAGTAATTATTCTTTATATCATGTTACTTTTACATTGCAATTCTAAATCGTCTCTTAAATCTACAAAACCAGTCGTTTATCAGTTGACATTGACAACAATATTGACATTTAACTAGTTTTAACATATGCAGTAATTACATAATAATTATAAGCCCTATTTTGTTTACGATTGAAAAAACCGCACTGAAGTGAGTGCTACTCTTTATCCTGAGTATTAACGTTTTGTTTTCCATGTAAACTGTTTTCAACAAAATTTTAAAAGAAACTAAAATTTCTTTTTATTGAAAGATAGAAAGTAACTTCCAATAGCTCAGCAGAAAGTATCTGTGTAGACCTCTGACCTTCCTACCTGTGCTCTCTGTATAACACAATGAGCTAATTACTTAAGCAATGGACTAATTATTTACATAACTATTACAACAGTATAGACGATGCCACATTGCAATAGTCAAACAGGTGGAAAGCAGGTTTTGCTATTAAAGTGGAGAGATTTGTTCTACTTACATTTTCACAAGAGGCGCGGTTGTCGAGATAACACGTGGAAACATCAAAAGTCTAAAAACCGTATGCTCATCACAGAGGATTTTTTAAATTTGTGATTTGTTTTTCAGATCCGCAAGACGACTCTTCTGCAGGTGTAGCTGCAGCGGTTGTTATTACACTGCTGGTTGTGATAGCCTTAGTAGCCACCATTCTTTTTGTACTGTGGAGAAAAGGGTAAGAGAGACTTACCAAGAGTTCAGTCAAGTGTATGTGAGAAGATGTATGTATTTAGACATTTAATGACTTTAAAAAATGCACAATACATGTTGAAAAGAATTTCCTAGTAAACATACACCAGTTAATCTTTATAGCTAAATAAGATATATTATTATTAGTTATTAAAGTTCTATAATTCTAAACGCAGTCCTGAGAGAAAGTTCTTTTTCTTGATGATTAACTTAAAAATAATGAACTTTAAAGTTTGGAACAAATTTTCCTACACTCTATCACTGGGGCTAATATTCCATAAATCTATATATATATATGTATCTTCCACACTCACAACTTGTTTTGAACCGTAAAAATAATCACGCAAACAAAATACAACTGACGTCTCCACTTGGGGACAGACGTTATACCAGCGGTTCTCAACCTGTGGGGCGCGACCCCCTGGGGGGTCGCGACGTGCCTACAAGGGGGTCGCGAAGGTGGTCCTTTTTTAAAAGTTTCTTATACCGGTATTAGAGAAATTAGCTTAGATTGTGTAACCGAGTGGTGAGGGCGATCAAACTCCAAATCTCTTCTCCCTATTCAAGTACACTGTCTCGGCAATGCAGTGACTTCTCACTTCCAAAACTCAAAACACAATCCCCCTCTCAACAATTAAGCCTCCAATCTCCCTCCTCTCGCCTTTTGCCCTCTCCCTCCCCAAATCTCTCATCGCTGACTCCCCTCTCCCTTATCTCCCACCTCTCTCTTTTTTAAAAAAAAAAACATCTAAAAGGCACGCATTCAGGAAACGTCCATCATTCACACCCTTTCGCCCTCGCACGTGCTCAGTCCTAGTACTCTAGGTCCCTGACAGAAGGCCATGACCACACAGTGCGGGGTGGGGGCTTAAGAACGACCGATGACTGCTGCTAATGAAATATTTATCGGACATATTTGAGAAGCTGAACGTTGTGAATACTTCTCTGCAAGGGAAGGACACCACCATATTACAAACAACTGACAAGATGAATACTTTCGTCCGAAAAATTTCCTTGTGGACGCAAAAGATACGCCAGGAAAATATTTTTGATATGTTTCCGTGCTTGTGTAAGTGCAAGGCTGACAACTTGAATCTTGATCAGGTGAAGAGTGTAATTATTGCCCATCTAAACGGACTGCAAGAAAGGTTTCAGCATTACTTCGCTGAAACTGATGTGACTAAATACGATTGGATTTGTAATCCATTTCTGGCTGATCCTAGCACAAGCGGGTTGTCCACGGAAGAAGAAGAGCAGCTCATCGACCTTTCGAGTGACCAATCCCTGAAAATGGTCTTCCAAACACCACCAGTGCCAACATTCTGGATTAGCGTCAACGGTGCTTTCTGAGAAAGCAATGAAAGTTCTTCTGCCATTTTCAACTTCGTATATGTGTGAGCAAGGATTTTCAGCATTGGCAGCACTGAAGTCTCAATACAGAAATCGTGTGGACGCAGAGGCTGAGCTGCGAATAGCAGTGGGTACGAACATCGCACACAGGTTCGCTTCTCTGTGCAACAGCAAGCAGGCTCAACCTTCTCATTAATCAAAGTGAGTGTCCAATAAAATAATATTTATTAGCACCGCAGAATTTGCTTTAATAAAATTTCATTAACAGTTATACTTCTTGCAGATACGAACTTTGTTCTTCCGTTGTTGATTTCCTCGACGCGGCGTTCGAGGTTAGCTAAGGCTTCCTCCCCCCCCCCGCTCTTCCACCGACCTCGCTGGCTAAGGGGGGTCGCGGACGTACCGGTGTTCGTCAGGGGGGTCGTCACAAGTAAAAGGTTGAGAACCGCTGCGTTATACACTGAATGTCCCTGTCTCTGGGAACGAGCGACCTCACCTTCTGATTGGTCAAACGCTGCCTCTTGGGGTCAGACGTTGTCTTCCTGGGCCATAAACTCCAGGATAACAACAACCTAAACAATTCAAAAGAAAAAAACAACACAAAAGCCTTCCGTGGCATCAGCCAGGCCGAAACACGACCCATCTCCCGGCCCCGCAGACTGTACCTATTGACAGTTACAAAGGAAAAAAAATTACTCATTCATATCTATTGAAAAGAATACATCAAAAATTCAGCATACAAAGTCCCGAAAGAACAGAAATACGAATACCGCACCTCACTAGGCAGACGCAGCCTCCTCTCCCCTACACTTAGTGTCTCGGCACTCGCCATGTCTCCCTGGGAAGTGAAGTGCTGGCCAGCGACAATCAATTTAAATCGTCTTCCCCTTTCTTGTTCCACTAGCTAAAAAAGGAATCCCGATTAGGATTCAGCAGGTGGGCTCAGCCATCATTACTGTGCAGGCTGTTAGCCTTGTGTCACAATCTGTGACACACACATGTTAGTGAATCAAAGAAGGTGCGGCTACAATATAAGACATTTTGTCGCATTAGTGAAAAGGTCCGAGGTTGGCAATGCATCAATTACTATCTTTTATCTCCCTTTTGTTAAACCAAAAACGTGGTAACCTGTGTAATGATTAACATACTCATGCGATCCCATATTTAAGACTGGTGAGTTATTAATTTACTGTAAGTATAATATGCATTTATGTGCATGCACTCAGCATAAAGTTGCATGTAAAACAAAATTATTTAAAGCTTTAATTGTCTATTGTCTCACAGACATGGGTGCAGTTAATCTCGCTTCAAGTTATACAAGAATAAGTTTTTTTTAAAGAGGAACATTTATTGTACTAGTCAGAAAATATTTTCTGAAATAAATTACGAAAAATAAATAGTAATAATTAGAAAGGCACTGAAACATCCCCAAACTAAACAATGGAATAGTCATTTTAAGTGCGTTTGATATAGTGGTCCCACACAAAATTAACGAAATTTGTGATCAGTATATCAGTGCAAATGATAGACATCGGTATTTAGTGAATAAAGTAAAAACTAAACAGTAAACTATACATCATTGTTATACTGCATAGCGACATCATCTACATTCAAATTGACTGACTGTATTTATTTTTCACAAACGGTTACCAAAATATAGCACCTGCTGTCTCTTTTACTGTGCACATAGTATCCCAATCCATTTTGTTTTTCTCAGTAGGAACTGTAAAATTAATTTGAATAAAAGAACTCAACAAATTCAGGCACAACTGAAATCATCTATACGAAAGAAAAAATAGGGGTGAATTATATTATCAAAAAGCTTGTCATCACTATGAAGTATAATGACACAAATGAAATATACGTAGACACGTAAAGCTTAAAGACAAAAGTCATCAAATGAGAAAGACATCAGTTACAGAGTGAGTGATAAAGGACGTGGTTGTGGACCAAACGGTCATTATGCTGTTTTACTTTTTTGCAGTAAACTAACCTGCAAACGACCTTCACTACTCCCAAGAGTCTTTCGAAAGCAAGAAGAACAAGGGTCTCTTGAGAATGAACCAATGGTGTCTAAAAAGGTAATCATGATCATTAACTATTGGAATCTTATAATAGTAAAAGCCTAGTTGCTCGAACGCACAAAGCATTTGAGCTTCCTTAAGAACCACACTTGGATTACAGATTCTTACACAGGTTTCCCGAGAAATTACATCAAAGTTTATTTGTATCTAAATCTTCTTAGTGTCATGAATTGCAATGACTTTCAAACTGTTATAATGTAACAAACTTTCATTTTTGTTTACGTGGAGAAAGTACATGTTGCTGTCGGGTATTTTTTCAGTAAAAAAAAAAGACGACTTACAGGCTGCCATTGCAGCGACTGCTAACCGCTTTGTTTTTCTTTTGCTGGGAGGAGAGTGAGGAAAATATAAAATAAATACTTAATTTCACATTATATATAATAAAAGATAATATTCTCAAGAATTTTTCATTTAGGTATTTTTCCAGAAAATATTATTTCTTGTTTTCATCTTAATTTTAGTTTCGGAAAAGAGAATAGTATTCCAGTATATTATACTTTTATAATGTATTACATAAACATAAATGCTTTGTAACAGCATGGAAACATGGATAAAGATAACACCGGAATATAGATGCTTTGTTTAAATTGATGAAGCATGTAGCTTTATCTATTGACCATAACATATTGCGAACTCTACTTTCAGTACTTGGAGAAGAAGGATGAGACGACAGAGAATTTTTTGAACTACCTGTCTGATGATTTCACGAAAAATTATCCAGACTTTAAGGCAAAATCTTATGTTGTACCTCCACTGTACTTTAACAGCAACACATACATAGATGGTAACATCGGTGGAAAGCACGTGTACCTCACACAGCCACCCGATGGAAAGACCGCGAAACATGACAAGGCGATGGCTCGTGTCCTCCACAGTCTCAGTCTTCTGGCGGAACAGGAGGTGATGTTCGTCATATCGCTACTCAACTACAACAACTACCTGGCTACACCAGGACAAGACTTTCAAGGCCACAAACTGCCCATGCCTGCTGATCTTAGAAGCCAAGACAAACATTTCGGGGACTTTGACATTCTTCTCATTCATCGCCATGGCGGGGTAGTGGTTGGTGTGGTCAAGGCTTGTGGTGATGGTCCAGAGGAAGTAAATGACACAGAGATTGGCGAGGAGATGAGAAAAGGCTGCGAGAAACTCAACAATGCACATAGCATGTTAAAACATCTTTTGTCTTCTGATCAGTCTAAAATTGATATACACAAAATGTTGATTTTGCCCAATCTATCTCAAGACCGCCTTGGAAGACTATTACAAGGTTCCGATGATATGGCAAAGGTGGGTATGCAATTAATGAGCTTACTTCTGACTGAAGCTTTTTCAAAATCTTTACATTTTGTTTTATGGTATAGAATTAAGATTTGCACGGTAAATACTATTTTTAAATAAATTACCTTTAACATTGGTAGAACGTATTTTTGAAAAATCCTCTCTCATTCCCGATATTTCTCGATTTAAAATGCAAGATAACTGTATTTGTGAAAATGCTGTATTTCCAGGATTTAGCAGACTGCCTTGGGATTTCAAAGTCTTCTGATCTTCGTAAAGAGTGTCTGTGCGCTGAGCTTCTGGTTGGTATCGAAGGGGTTATGGAGCTCAAGAACTTCCTAAGTAGTCAATTGATGAGGTCAAAATATCAAACTACCGTCGATCAGTATGTGACGATACTTTCCAGGTAAAACATACAAGTAGAAACTGCATGTGTCTACCATGTAAGCCTTATTACCAGCAGGATAGGTGCACAATGTCAAACGACTTGCGAAAGTTAAGTTTTACAAATTGCTGGCTCCCCGTCTTAGATAAATATATCTTCAGAAATGGTTACCGCATTACATTGCGGATTGATCACAATCACAAATATGCTAATCAAAGTAAAATCGCTGGCCTTACATATAAACATGTATTTAGATATTCAAAGTTACATTTGACGGCAGAACTAGAACTATATGTTAATTAGGTCTTTCGTTGGTGCTTGTGACGTCACAGGTTTAGCCATTTTGTTTTTGTTTTTTTTTTTGGCTGAGTATATTGTTTCCAGAATTTGTTTTGGAGAACGGACAGGGCATTCGCTTCAAGGAAAGTTGATAGAAAACAGTGTCTTGTAAAATACAAATTCTAAATGTTGACCTTCATGTTTTTAAACGCTCTTAATTACACTTTTTGTATTTTCATGTCTCTCCGTCTAAAGCCTACAAACTGCATTTTTGTGTTTATCTTTTTTAATTTTTTCTCCAAAGGCTTGTTTGCTCAAGTGCAGTAAATTTATTTCCAGGCGGTAAAACGTGCCATTAAATCGCTTACAATGTTTTATTTTTACTACATACGCTGACTATTTAAGAGGCTACAGATCAGATGATTATTATACATTTGTATGTTTACTATTATAGTTACATGTCGGGATAAATATATAACATTACTCTGTTTTTCATACTACCTTTACAAAAAGGTGTATTCAGTAACCTGTATTATTTCGTGTTTTTACAAAGTATACATTTTTTGTATCTTTTATTCGCAAGAAACTATTAATAGAGCACCCAAAAAAGTATAATTATTAATTCAAAGGAAAATCTTATTACTATATTGTGGTTTCGGGAAGTGAAAGATAATAATCTTAAATTGGTAATTTTCGCAGGTTCTGCGGGCCATCTACACACTGGACCTTAAAGATTCCAGGTGGTCCTCGAAAAGCTGTTCTGTCCACGGCATTCAAACACTCGCTGAGCATGACGGGAGATTTATTCTGCGCGCCAGTCCTGCAGCCCGAGCAGTGGGATGCTCTTAATGACCACAGACCTCGTGTGTTTCTCACGGGGCCGCCAGCTTCAGGGAAAACAAAAACACTTGTGTTGACAGGAATACGATGGATGACCGAAGGTCACACAGTCCACGTGGTGTCCACTTGTGATGAAAGTCGGGCAGCTACCCACATGATACACGCAGAGCTGTCGAGGGTTTTACAGGAGAAACAATTACCAGGAGCGGTCAACACAGTCTTCTTCGATAAGGAAGACACGAAGGAAAGGATTAAACAAATGAGAGGGAAGGCGGCTGATGGATCTTTGTACATCATTGCCGATGAGCCTGAGTCTTACGAGTACGGCTTTATTTTTTTTCGTTTTTATTTTCTTCTAAGTTTATGTAAGGGGGGGGTGGGGGGAATTTTGGGGCGGTGGTGGCTTGTATATATCTTATTATCGTCTTATTTCCTTTATTGGTGACCATGTTTAGCAATGGTATTAGCCAACAGATAACAAGCTAATTATTATTTATGTAAATTGGCTGAAACTGGATCCTTTTATCACAAAAATATCTTTATCTTTTGCTATTTTTATTTGAGAGTCTATTTTGCTACGTAGTAAAATATAAATTCTGTTTGTTTTCAAAAAGGAAGCAATCAAATTTCAAAGATTTCGTGGACAGTCTACAAAAGAAAGTTCCAGCACTTAACCTGCGTGCTGCCAGTTATTTTCAAGAAAACGTCCCGGCATGCTGCAAGAAACAGACCTTTACCAAGAGTTTAACCTGTCCACCATCAATTCTCTTGCAAGCAGATGTGACAAAAGTTGCCTCTAAATGTGGCATCACTGCGTGGAGACCTGACATGAGAACTACAGCACCCACAGAAGGTCCACCAATTAAATTTGTTTACCACAGCGACAAGGGGCACAAGGGGGATCATCCAGGTGTCTGTGAAAAATGTGCAACAGAAGTAGAAAAATTTCTTCCGACTTCACTCATCTGCAAAGAAGGTATATATACACATCTACATGAAAATTTCGTTTCGTAAAATTACAGACTATGCAAAGTTCGAGATATCTGTCAGAATAACAGTACATCATGTACATAAGACATGGATTAGATGCGGTGCCTCAGACTCAGTTTCTACAAACGGCTTATTTGTTCCGTTTCTGTTGTCAATAAAATTAAAAGAATAATAAGGTTGGATACATTAACAAATTTTGGTTTGTAAAGGGATCTCTCTTACCTGTGGCTGGATCTTTATGTGAGAGACGTGTCTCTCCCGTCTCCCTTACTTACTTATCTTTCCGAAACCTCTACAGAATGAGGTATTAAATTCGATAATTTGTTGGGAGTTTCTTATGAGTAAGAAACCAAAAAAAATAGTGTCACATCTTACACACCCATTTCGTTTTTTCCATGTACATCCGCCCTTCTTCCCTAAAGAATATTGTCAGAGGCAGTCACAAACACACCCAGTAGCGTTTTACTAGTGTTATCGTAGTTGATACAAAGAACATGGCAAAACTCCCATTTTGCCGACTAGTTCTTTCCACCTATGGCCAGACGGTAGCATTTAAAACCGGTGATGTAGCGGATGAAAGGGTCTGTGATGATGATGACATCCTTGAACCTCACTTCCCTGGTGCTTAGATCACACAATAAGCTGTGAACTGTTTGTTCATCTTTACTACCCTCATCAATTAAGTTCTATCTTTAATGCATCACCAAACATACAGAGAAAATGTTGAAATATTTCGATAAAGCTAAGATGAATAGAATAAAAGAGTATGTACCAGTGTTCTTCGGATAACTTGCTACCAAGAGAGTCAGACCACTCCTCGTTTTGGTCAGTACGTAACCTGATGGGTGTCTGTCAGATTAAAAATAGCATTAACTAGCTTACTGCACACAACTTTTTCTATGCACCTAACAAAAACGGGGCTCAGAGCACTTGTTATAAGTCATTTAGTTCTTTGGCGTGTAACTTCGTTAGCACTAGAACAATGATTAACGTCTTCCATTGCCCTGGAAAGAATTGACAATTCAAACGTGTGACCATCAGGTTGACCTGAGCGATCGTCCTTTTAGACCGTACAGTCCTGTAGCTTTAAACAGAATAATTCTGGAAAGACATTGTCGTCCAATAACATATCACACTATAACGGTAAAATAAAACCTATTTACAATCCCAATGAAAGTCATACACCTCAAACCTGCCATAATTCTTGTTTAAATCATTGGCAATGTCTACAGCAGCATACTCAGCTGTCTTTTTATCACGTGACTCATTATTTTACATAGTCCTAGCCATGCAACACGTGCGCTGCCTGTATTCAATTTCATTCACATAATGCTATAAAATTCAGTCTTCAACATTTTGATACAGAAAGAAAAATTCGGTGTTTAGAGCACTATATACATATAATTATACTAAAAGCAGACGCTTCTTCAACGGGGTCAAATCGACTAAAATAGCATTCTCTTAATTAAATTACCATGTCATCTACTGCACAAGATGGGTTTTTTATGAGTTTTTTTTTTTTACCTTTACACTTTAGATATATAAATAGGCTAGAAATGTATACATTTCTTGGTGTATTTAGGAAAGGGTAAATACTTATTATTGTATATTTGCATGCCTATTGTGAGAGTATAAGGGATCTGTAAGTCCATTTCAAATGAATGTATTATGTATATAAAGCATACAGGGAAGTCAAATAATACACGTGGAGATAAGTAGCAATGACAAACATATGGAGACGTTTTGATAAACAGTTTATGATTTTTATTTTCATTTGTATCTGTTTCAGTTGATTGCTCCAAAGGGACTGAAGGCTCCTCACACCTTCATTACAAAGACATACTGATATTGTTTGCATATACGACTGACATAGCAAAAACTCCCATGTTTAGGATACTCAGTAATGCAGGTATAAAAGTTAAAGTCCTTGACAATGTCGATCCTGTTACAAGTGCTGTAGAAGCCACAAATGATGAGATATTAGCAACTAAAGGAAAACATATGCTTGGCATCAAAAAGAAAGTTGTCATCTATGTGGAAGAAAAACGCTCCAAACCCGGTAAAACGATGCCTGCAAGATGGAAACGACTGCGAGGCCTGACCAGTTCAACCTCTCAGCTAATCTGGGTAAAAAAAAACTGAAAAATAGTGGTTTTTTATGATATACAGTGAGCTTTCATCAGTACTTTGTTTGTTCAGATCACAACTGTGTTTTTCTTGGTCGTGTTTATGTATGAGTCACAGATAAACAGTAATACTTGTTTCTATGTGTGAATGTATGAGAAACCAACAGAGACTACCAGAAAAACTATGATTTCAGAGGATTTTCTAGTTAATGATGCTTTTGTTGAACGCAAGTTAATTGATTGCCTTTCTAAAACGGAAGTTGCTGGCGTTAAATGTTTCTTTATTTCTCGTATGAAAACAAACTGTTTGCCTTTAGTAAAAACTTTACCGATACTCAAGGAAATATGTGGGAAATGAAGCTTAAATGTGAGATCTTCAACATTGGAAAGCATGACCAGATTGCGGCCTGCGTGCCTGTTGAACTGTATGCTAAACCTGTTTACTGTACCCTATATATTTAAAATGATTTTTGTCAAATCAAATATGTCAAAAAAGTGCTGCTGAGTTTGCTGCACGAAGTAAGAAACCTCATTACAATGATTACATAATTGTACTTTTATCTATAGCTGGATACAAAAGATTGTTAGAAAAAATGTCTAAAATTGTGTTAATGGTGAAACAAATGCCATTCTTATGAATTAACGGCTAATTGGAGCAAAATTTTACTTATTAAACCACGTATTAACTTTTGGATCGAGAGAGCTGATTACCAAAGCAACAGAGACTTCTAAAGGTTAATCAATCAAAGAAGAATTAAAAATATGCTCAGATCATCCTCGGTGTGCAAATTAAAGTTATTTAAGTACTTATTACAACTGGTTTTGTTTTTCTTTGATTTAGCTTGATTAGTACTCTCATAACTTAATTTCCTATGTCTTCATGCTAAATTTTGTTGTAAATACTTTCTACAGTCTGTTTTGCAAAATAAAATGTCAACTGGAAAATGTCAAATTATTACTAATGTCTAAGTTAATGTGTGTTGCGATGTGCATGAATTTTATGACAAACATGGACACCTACCCCAGGTAAATGGCCAGTGGTTACCAGTCAGGGTTCAACTCCTGAACCCACGTGAAGATAATCTTGCATGGGAGACAATAATATATACAATAATCACACGGCAGTCGCTCTCCATATCCACTACACAGTTCACTCATCACGACCTCTCCGTAATGTAGTTGTAATGGTAAATTATTTTCCCAGTATATAACATTATGCTCTCAATTTGATTGTCAATAGATACATTTCATTCAGTAAATTAATATAGACTGCAAACATCAGGACAAGTGCAGTAGGATTAACATCACTACTAAACCACAGAATTATTTACATGTGAGTTTTAAGTAAATGAAGTAAAATGACTGCAAAGGATCAAACTTGTAGTAACCCGCTCCATTAAAAAGTTCCCGTAGTGAGAAATGTTTTCATCAACCTTTCTTTAGAAGAAAAAGAGAGAAAAAAATCCGGTCGCCAACGCCTGGCCTCTTCACAGCCGCGGGCCTGGGCACACCAGACCCACCTTCCCCCTCACAAGTCAGACCTATCTTAGGGTGAAGGTCGGGTCGAACGGGAATTTTCGAAAAGATAGATAACAAAACAGGTAAAGAGAAGACGGTCAATGTTTTCATGCAAGGAGTCGTTCTTGTACTTCAAATAGACATCCACCACAGAAGGCGGGACAGAGCAGGTAAGTCATAATATACTTGGAGAGGTGTTATGAAGTCCATGTCTCTGAAAGTGTCAAGTATCGTACGTCGTATGAATCACAAAATAACAGGTTAAAAATAGGTTCTACATATTTCGGCTTTGTGGTGAACATCGATCTCCTGAAGGAGGAAGATTTTGAAAAAATAATGGACGCATTTATGTAAAAAATCCAGAGTTTCTTTGCTTTTGCCTGCGTCTCTGTCGGAATCCATACACAACACACAGGTTTACCTTTGCACCTTTCAGGTAAGTTTAATATAAAGGTCGTGAAATGTGTGAATGCAGTTTGTGACCATGCTTTGCTTTACACTATCAACATCAGGACGGTAAACATGGTGCAGGCAGCCTGGTAGTGTGGGTTTATTCTACCCTTAATGCTGCTTACCCGTATTTCTCTTTAGACCAGGAACAAATAGTTCAATGTGCATAAATCTCCTTCAGGAAGATTTGTTTTGGTGGAAATTTTTCTCTTCATACAAAACAGATGTTATAAGCGAACTTTTAGGTACATACCTCAGTGTTCTATTATCATCATTATTGTCATCACTAATGACGAAGCCTGTGCTGTTGCGTTTTTTTAATTTTGTTGTTGTTTGTTTCTTTTGGTTTTTTTTTTTTTGTTTTGTTTTGTTTTGTGTTTTGTTTTTGTTTTGTTTTTTTGTTTTTTGGTTTTTTTTTTTGGGGGGGGGTTCGCTACTTTACGGTGTTTGTCTTTGTTTTGATGTGCTTCTTATTTTCGAAATTGTAGGTGTGGCTACAGAGAAGCCTGCACTGTTCTATGGCATGGTAACCAGAAGCTAAAATAGTATTGGGACAGGGTCAGTTATTCTCACAAACTTTGTTCAGAGTCTAATGAACGTGACCACCGGCATTACTTCAATCACATAATAAAACTAGTAAACCTATATTTATAATCAAATCAAATCAAATCAGACTTTATTGTCTATCGAGGATACCCAAGACAGAAATTTTTCTTTTGCTCACAAGGGCAAGCATACATACACAGATATTTAATACATACAGTTGGGAGTAAACACACAGTTAGAAGTAGAACACACAGGAGTACAGTAAGGATGTAGCTGTTCAAATATCAGCCACGACAACAACATTAAATGTTATATCTTCCTTCTGTAGAAAATATCTACAAGAATAACCATTACACAGTAGACACAATAACTTCATGTGATGACTGTAAAAGGAGCAAAGTCTCTACATCCAGGTAAATATCCTCATCCCGTTATCGTGACACACGTGATTTCAACAGACATTAAAGTACAATATATTATTTGCATTTGACTTTTATCAAAATCCTGATCAGCCAGTCCTAAAGTGTATCAGTGTAAACTCCCATCATGCTCAGTTCTACAATGTTGTTGCTACATAACACTACACGATCAAACAGACATGATGATGACTGTGGCCCTTGGATAGGGTATCCGGACACTTGGTGATGTTCACTTACATTTAGTGCCACTATTTCAGATTGACATCCTATACAATGGAAGGAGGTAAAAGATCACGTGACATTTATACTTCTAGCACGTCATCTCCACTTCGTATCATTCTGCCTGCGTTAGTCTTAAGCATTCAGATCACACTGTATTCAACAGTATCAGCACAAGGTCAGTAATTGGCGAACTTTAGTTAAATGTTCTCAGGTGTTATCATATTTATAACTACATACTAGTTAATGCACTGTAATTTTTGTTAGATATTATGGTAATATCATTGACTGTAATACTCAGTAAGTAGGCTTTGCTTATGAAGCATAAAAAATGTGATTAGATTAATTTGCGGTCTTATTAATCAGATTGTTTATTTGTGTGGTGGAGATGACTTATACCTCAAGCAAATTCACCATTTTATTTGATCTACGGCATGTCAATTATCATGTTCAGTTTGTTGCTTCGGAGCCTAGCTTAAAATTAAAGAAAAATACGATATCTTCTAAGAAATCTTTAACACTTTAGTAAAACTAGAGATAGGGACTTGTGAAGGACACAACAACTGTAGTTTTGAATATCTTCTATAATACTAACCCTAGCGGCGACTTTCTCCCCTACTCTTTCCATGGTAAGCACTGAGCACGTGACCTATGTGATGACAGTAAGTCAGGAAATATAAAATTAGAAAACACCGGGCACTATACTATACTAATATCCTTGTGTATTATGAAGTATGCTTTTGATATTACATACTATGATGTATAATTGTCTTAAGCTAATGACGAAGACGTGAATTAAGTTTTTAATAAAAAAAAAGAAAGCTTTAATAGCAAACATTTTTACAAGAATAGCATCCCCTTCATTTTATATTCAACACGCAGATGGTCAGATAAGGTGCGATGTTCTGTCTGCAAAACTGCATGGTAACACTTCTCTCACTTGTCATTTTCCTGAGGATGTCAGTAAAACGAAGAAAGACTTCAGTGTCTATCGATACACAGATAAGAACACTCCATGTATGTATTCAAATTCCCTCTTACTATTCATATATATATATCTGTATTTTTGTATATCTTTCTCTCTTTACATCTATGTATCTGTGTAAATTTGTCTTTCGTTTCCTTAAAGTCTTTAATTTTCATGCGTGTTGTGTCATTGGGCGGGAGGCAGCCAATTATACATCATTGTTTTGTTGCACTATAGGGACAAATAATTCTAATTATAATCAGCATTATTGTGCTTTAACGAGTGGTCCAGAAGCTATTCGTCTTTTGGTCAAATACCTTTCTGTGTCACATTTTATAGCGCCAGATATTGTAAGCATGAATGTATGTAAACTCCTTGCAATAAAACTACAAACATTGTAATCTTTTATCCGATAATTGTTTTCTCATGTGCAAAGATGAGATTCTGGACTGCTGGTGGATGTCAGGAAAGGTAGACTGTAGAAATGCCCAGGGATACGAGTATAACAAAATAATATCTAACAGACTGTCGCTGGAAATTCTACAAGTTTCAGCTCCACAAGTGGCTACTTACGCCTGTCAACTCCCTGGATATGGACCAGGCTCCATTGTCACCTGTGACCTCAGTGTTGAGCTAGGTGAGAACTTGTTTTACAGAGCTGTCTTAATAACCAGTACTTATCACTGAAGAACGATTCTCAAATATTGATATCGATGTACTCGTGAAGTATTCGAAAGTGAAATTAAAGATCATTAGAATTACAAAACAGAACAATGAACTTCCAAGTAGTTTTGAGATGAGGAGGAGGAGGAGGAGGATGACGATGATGATGATGATGATGATGATGATGATGATGATGATGATTTTTCTTCAGACGGAATTTCAGAATGTGAGATCCTGTCGGTGAAGCTGAATTCACAAACTGCGCTGACGTGTTACTTTCCCGAGGACCTCAGCAAGACTCGGGTGGATTTCTCAGTCTCTCACCACTCCAGGCTCGGTGTTTCAGGTAGATTCAGGTTTACATGTAATCGCACTTTTGTCAATCTGCTGTTATCTTGTTAACAGTATGCTAGTATCTGGTCAGGGAACAAACGCTGCTACAGTTAAATATTTTGCGAGTAAACTTTACTTTATAAAAGTGAATATTTATTTATAAGCCATTGCCAAATGTTCATCCTTTTGAAAAAAAACTTGAGGTAAGATCCAAAAATGGAAAGGAGCACACAAGGCTTTGTCAAGACATATAAAACATAGACCAAGCAGTTGCTGGTGTAGGAGGTAAGTTCGCTGTTGGGGTAGAGCGGGTAGGCGCAGCAGATGGAGAGACAGAAGTGAAGGCCCCTGCTGTCTACCCTTGCTCTTGCGTCTCGGACGCCGGTGGAGCTGCAGACTATATATCTATATATCTATATATCTATATATCTATATATCTGGAAAGCCAGTGTAAAGTTCATAATATGTAAGAGTTTCTTCTCACATTCTTCACACTTCATCTCTACTCTGGCAGTTCTTATACTTACAGAGTCTCATCGGAGGTATTGAAGTGATTATGCAATCCTCAACCGCTTTTCTGTCCTGCCTTGGATTTTACTAATTTTTAACTATAATTGCATTAAAAGTCAAGCGAACAGAAAACAGTCAGACGCAAGCTATAAACAGTGCCTCATAAAATGTTGAATTGACCCGAACAGGCCGGACTTAAAAGACATGTTTTGTTGATTTATAGCTTTACATGTCCACTCTGTGCCAATCCCAAAACGATCTTTTTCTCTCTCTTACTCATGCACGCACGCACATCCACTCACCTACACACTCGCATTCACACGCATCCACGCATATACAAATCCACAAAGTTAGTAGAATTTGAGATAATGGCCTTAGAGATATAAATGACAGATATAATTTGTGTGATTTAAATTTATTGTCTGGTTACTTGGCTTGTTGGTTTGTGTGTTAGTCAGTAAGCTGGTTTCTGTGTTTGTGTGATTTTAAATGATTTACTCAAGTCATCTTTCACTCCAGATCGCGTGTTAAGCTGCACATGGACTGGTGACAGTCCCACTTGTACCACGGCCCTCGGCTACTTGTTTGACAAGAAGGTGACCTCTCACCTCACGCTCCAGATTCCCAGTGCACTGGAGGTCCACGAAGGGACGTACAGCTGTCAGACAGCGAGCGCTGTCTCTTCTAAGACCTGCTCGTTCGCTCTTGAGCAAGATAACGGATATAAAGGTTATCATTTTTCTTACGAAATCATAGTTTGCCTGATGCTCACGATGAGGTGGACATTCTTGTACCCAAACAAATATGAAAAGCAGAAAACGAGATATTAAGAGACCAAGAGTTTAAAAAAGAGGTTATTCATTCATTTTGACACTGGTTTTTTTCTAAAAACAATTAGTTTTACAAAAAAACATGGTGTATAGCATCATACTCATTTTAACATAATAAAGTGTAAATGTGGTGAATTAACTAAAACGCATGAAAGTATCTAAAGTGAAATATACAAAGATTTTCTTCCACCATTAAAGTTATCTATTGTCCTTCTCATCGAACTTAGTTAACTTTTAAACACTCTTCCAAATTACTAGCAATAAAATATATTTCTTTGCTTTCTTAATCACCCCACCAATGGTTAACATGTAAAAAAGAGAAAGAAAAGAAGAAAGAGAGGAAATTGCAAAAGGAAGGTATAGGGGTAGATAGAAAGCCATGATCTCGATAGTTCTTTACATGTTTACGACAGATAAGAAATGCAGTAATAGAAAACAGTCTACAGTGTAGGATTAGCATAGTACTTTGTAGAGCTTTGGTTTTGTTTATACATGCTGTTAACCTTAATCACACTTTTGTTTATGTTGACTTTACAGCGAAAACAAAAGCAAGCTGCAACATTTCAAGTGTCAAGGAGAATGAACCTGCAACATTGACTTGCGTCTTCAGTTCCGATATCAGTGTTACTAAAGACAACTTCGAAGTGGTCCGCCTTGATGGTAAAGGTACAAAAAAGTATATAAATATGACTAGATAGGTACTAGCGTATGTGACTTTGCATAAAAAGAAAGTTTACATAATAAATAGCTAGCTTAATAGTGTGATGGAAACATGCATAGCCATGAACTCTTACTTTCACACATGGACCAATAAACATGCATATTATCTCATCTATCTCAAAATACCGAACGGACACGATAGAAATCATAAAAGTGTTTACTAAACAAAATTAATGTATCAATCTCAATTTAGACACTAAATATGGTTGAATTGATCAGAATAACGCTTTTCAATATAAATGACTGTAGACGTTAGAAAAATAATTTTCAAAAAAGTACAAGCTTATGCTCTCTTAGAAAACTCAAAATGTTCATCCCTTGGAATATTTAACTCATTCACTTGCGCTCGCATTATCACATTGGCGTAGACAATCATTCATTTATTCACACCTTTGTATCGTGATAGACATGTGCCTGTCATATTTTCACTTAATGTTCTCCAAAGAGATTTTCCACGATAAAGGAAAAATGGTGAACATCAGAGAGTTAGAACTACACAATCTGTTTTAGATAACGATTATAACGACGACGATAAGTAGTGCATTGGTAAAATTTATAGTACCGAGTTAAGAATAAATTATGAATGATGCAAAAATAATTGCGCGAAATAGCTGATTTGGGGCGAATTTTTAGCTGGAATTTTAAAATGAATTAAAGCTTTTTTATTGTTTAAATATAAATTTTTAGAGGGTTTAATTTTATTCCAAGTAAACTGAAACTGACAAAAGACTCACCTCTCCTTGCACAGCGTTTGAAACTCCATTAAAACGTTACAGTCACGCGCGCGCGAACACACACACACACACACACACGTGCATGCAAACTGCATTTAAATGATAAAATCAAAGGCCATTTGCCATAATGTCAGGCCCTAATGTTGCAAGTTGCACCTGGACAAACGCCAAACTGGAGTGTACAACAGCCACAGGATTCGACGTCAACAAAACAGTCACAGATCACGTGATCATCAGATTATCACAAGCCACACCTGATCACACCGGACAATACGCTTGTCGTCTGCAAGGCTCTGATGACGGCGGCTTCACGCCGTGTGCTTTGATCGTCTTGCCAGGAGGTAGACATCAACACATCTCACTCTTACTTTCACTTCTTTACAAACTCGAAATACTATTGACCATCTGAACAGAACACGGTAGTACCCAGAAGTGATGTATAAATAGTACACTATTTACTGCACGTGATGTGTGCAATTCATTTACTAATTCTACGGTAATTATTCTTTATATCATGTTACTTTTACATTGCGATTCTAAATCGTCTCTTAAATTGACAAAACCAGTCGTTTATCTGTTTATAATATTGACATTAAACTAGTTTTAACATATCAAGTAATTACATAACAGTTCTAAGCCCTATTTTGTTTACGATTTAAAAAACCGCACTGAAGTGAGAGCTAGTCTTTATCCTGAGTATTAACGTTTTGTTTTCTAAGTAAACTGTCGTCAACCAAGTTTTAAAACAAACTAAAATCTCTTTTTATTGAAAGATAGAAAGTAACTTCCAATATCTCAGCAGAAAGTATCTGTGTAGACCTGTAACCTTCCTACCTGTGCTCTCTGTATAACACAATGAGCTAATTACTAATAAGCAATGGACAAATTATTTACATAACTATTACAACAGTATAGACAATGCCACATTGCAATAGTCAAGCAGCGGAAAGCAAGTTTTGTGATTATGATGTAGAGATTTGTTCTACTTACATTTTCACAAGGGGTACGGTTGTCGAGATAACAAGTGCAAATATAAAAAGTGTACACACTGTTTATCACAGAGTTTTTCTTTTAATCCGTGTTTTGACTTTCAGACCCACACGACGACTCTTCTTCAGGTGTAGCTGCAGCGGTTGTTATTACACTGCTGGTGTTGATAGGGGTAATAATTGCCATTCTTCTTGTACTCTGGAGAAAAGGGTAAGTCTTACCCACAAAAGTGTATGTGTGAAGATGGATGAATGCTGTGCTATATTTGCTTTCATGTTTGAATACATATGCCAAATGTTATGACATAGGGAATAGGTGTTTGAAGTACATGTGAGTGTACCTCAAGTGTTTTATAATCATTTCTTAACACATAAGTAAATGATATTGGCTAATACCTGGTTCGTTCATAACACAGACCAGACAGAGAAAAAGAAAAGCAGTAATGTCTATTCCGACAAGTTTAAAAGATTTTCTTCTTTATGTATACGGCAGTAACTCAACCGTTTACTATATTAAAACGTTTCAGTGATATAAATTTCCACGGGAAATGACTTTGTTATTAACTCAATAACAGTCCAAGAAACAAAACATTTAATAATCACATTTTCAACAAATATGTTGTTTTATTGTAGATTAGCTATTACTTTGTCAGCAATTAACTACAAGATCTAAAGATATGAATTATTCTAATAACATAAAGAAAATATCCCTCAAAGAAAACCATGTAAAATACCTACGGTACACTGTCACAGTCACTCACCCTCCCTCAAATGCCTGGACATTTGCGTGTTATTTTTTTACACACACAACAATACCTCTTTTGTAGACATGTATACATCTAATGACTTGAAAAATTGCCCAATACATGTTGAAAATAATTTCCTAGTAAACATACATCAGTTAATCCTTATTACTATCTTTTATCTCCCTTTTGTGAATTGAGAAACTTAACATAATCATGCGATCACATATTTGAGATTGGTGAGTTATTAATTTACTGTAAGTATAATATGCATTTATGTGCATGCACTCAGCGTAGCGTGACATGTAAAACAAAATTATTTAATGCTTTAACTTTCTATTGTCTAATTCGACATGGGTGCAGTTAATCTCGCTTCGAGTTATACAAGAATATCACATTTTCAGTTTTTTTTAAGAGGAACATTTCTTGTCCTAGTCAAAAAATATTTTCTTAAATAAATTATGAAAAATAAATTGTAATACTTAAAAAAGGCGCTAAGACATCCCCCCGAACTAAAAAATGGCATAGTCACTTTGAATGCACTTTATATAGTGGTGTCACACAAAATGTAAACAAAATTTGTGATCAGTATATCAGTGTAAAGGATAGGCATTGCTATTCAGTGAATAAACTATGAACTAAACAGTAAACTATACATCAATATTAGACTGCATAGCGACTACATCTACATTCACTTTGACTGACTGTATTTATTTTTTCACAAACGGTTTCCAATATATCAGACCTTCTGTCTATTTACTGTGCACATATAGTATCCCAATCCATTTTGCTTTTCTCTGTATAAACTTTAAAATAATTGTGTATAAAAGCACTAAGCACTTCATGCACAACTGAAATCGTCTACACGACAGAAAAGAGAGGGATGAATTATAGTATTAATAAACTTGTCATCACGACAAAAATATAATGACACAAATGAAATATATGTAGACAGGTGCAGCCTAAACAAAAGAAGTCCTCAAATGAGAAAGACATCAGTCATGAAGCAAGTCATGAAGGTCTTGATTGTGGACCAAATGGTCATTTTACTGTTTCACTTTTTTGCAGTAAACTAACCTGCAAACAACCTTCACTACTCCAAAGAGTCATTAAAGAAGAACAAGGGTCTCCGGAGATGGTGCCAATGGTGTCTAAAAAAGTACTCATGATGATTAACTATTAGAATCTTAATTAAATATTTATTTTGTATTTTCCTCACTCTCCTCCCAGCAAAAGAAAACAAAGCGGTGAACAGTCGTTGCAATGTCAGACTATATGTCTCTTTTTACTGTAACAAATACCCTACCGCACCATGTGCTTTCTCCACGTAAACAGAAATTTTAAAAATAGCTACATTATAACAGTTTAAGAGTAATTGCAATTTATGACACTGAGAAGATCTAGATACAAACAAAACTTTGATGTAACTTCTCGGGAAACTTGTGTAAGAATCAGTAATCCCCGTGTGGTTCCTAAAGAAGCTCAACTGTTTTATGCGTATTTAGAAATTTTCCAGAAAATAATTATTATTTATTTTTTCCATATTATTTTTGGTTCATGAAACCAGAATAGTATTCAAGTATGCTATACTGTTATAATAAATTACATAAACATTAAACCTATGTAACAGCATGGAAACATGGACAAAGATAACACCAGAATATAGATGATTTGTTTAAACAGATGAGGCATACAACTTTATCTATTGGCCATAACATATTGCGAACTCTACTTTCAGCACTTGGAGAAGAAGGATGAGACGACAGAGAATTTTTTGAACTACCTGTCTGATGATTTCACGAAAAATTATCCAGACTTTGAGACAAAATCTTATGTTGTACCGCCACTGTACTTTAACAGCAACACATACATAGATGGTAACATCGGTGGACAAGACGTGTACCTCACACAGCCACCCGATAAAAAAACTGTGAAACATGACGAGGCGATGGCTCGTGTCCTCCACAGTCTCAGTCTTCAGGCGGACCAGGATGTGATGTTCGTCATATCGCAGTTCAACTACGACAACTACCTGGCTACACCACAAGCCTTTCAAGGCCACAAACTGCCCATGCCTGCTGATCTTAGAAGCCAAGACAAACACTTCGGGGACTTTGACATTCTGATCGTTCATCGCGATGGTGGGGTACTGGTTGGGGTGGTCAAGGCTTGTGGTGATGATCGAGAGGAAGCAAATGACACAATGATTGTCGAGGAGCTGAGGAAAGGCTGCGAGAAACTCAACAATGCAGACCGCTTGTTAAAACATCTTTTGTCTTCTGATCAATATGAAATTGATATACAGAAAATATTGATTTTGCCCAATCTATCTCACGACCGCCTTGGAAGAGTGTTACAAGGTTCCGATGATGTGGTAAATGTGGGTATGCAATTAATGAGTTTACGTCTGAATGAAGCTTTTTGAAAATCTTTACATTTTGTTTTATGGTATAGAATAAAGATTTGCACGGTAAATACTATTTCTAAATAAAATATCTTTAACATCGGTAAAACGTATTTTTGAAAAATCATTTCATTTCCGATATTTCTCGATTTATAATGCAAGATAACTGTATTTGTAAAAATGCTGTATTTCCAGGATTTAGCGGACTGTCTTGGGATTTCAGAGTCTTCTGATCTTCATAAAGAATGTCTGTGCGCTGAGCATCTGTCTGGTATCTATGGGATAATGGGGCTAAAGAACTTCCTAAGTAGTCGATTGACGAGGTCAAAATATCAAACTACCGTCGATGAGTATGTGACGATACTTTCCAGGTAAAACATACAAGTGGAAAGTTCATGTGTCTACCATGTAAGCCTTATCACCAGCAGGATAACTGCACAATGTCAAAAGACTTGCAAAAGTTAATTTTTACAAATTGCTGGCTCCACGTCTTAGAAAATTCTATCTTCAGAAATGAATATCGCATTACATTGCGGATTGATCACAATCACAAATATGCTAATAAAAACTAACATCGCTGGCCTTACATATAAACATGTATTTATATATTTAAAGTTCCATTTGACTGCAGAACTAGAACGATATGTTAATTAGGTCTTTCGTTGGTGCTTGTGACAAGTTTGGTCATTTTTGTTTTTTTGGCGGAGTATATTGTTTCCAGAATTTTTTTTGCAGAACGGACAGGACATTCGCTTCAAGGAAAGTTGATAGAAAACAGTGTCTTGTAAAATACAATATTCTGAATGTTGACCTTCTAATAATTTTTAATTGTTTTTAAGCACTCTTAATTACACTTTTGTCTTTTCATATCTCTCCGTCTAAAGCCTACAAACTGTATTTTTGTGTTTATTTTTTTTTCTCCAAATGCTTGTTTGCTCAAGTGCATTTAATTTATTTCCAGGCGGTAAAACGTGCCATTAAATCGCTGTCAGTGTTTTATTTTTACTACATACGCTGACTATTTAAGAAGCTACAGATCAGATGATTATTATACATTTGTATGTTTACTATTATAGTTACATGTCGGGATAAATATATATCATTACTCTGTTTTTTACACTACCTTTACAAAAACTTGTATTCATTAACCCCGCGGTTCTCAAACGGTGGGGAGTGCGCCCCTCCTCGGTGGGGGGGAGGCGACGTGCTTACAAGGAGGGCGCGAAGGTGGTCATTTTTTAAGTTTCTTATACCGGTATTACTGAAATTGGCTTACACTGCTGGCTAAGGGGGGCGCACGGACGTACCTTTGCTCGTCGGGGGGGGGGGGGGGGGGGGAGCGGCGCCACAAGTAAAAGGTTGAGAACCGCCACATTAACCTGTTCTGTTTTTCTGTTTAAAGTTTTTACGACTTATGGCATTTTTTGTATCTTTTATTCGCAAGAAACTATTAATAGAACAACCTAGAAAAAATAATTATTAATTCAAAGGAAAATCTTGTTATCAATTGCTATGTTACATGTATTGTTTTGGGAAGTGAAAGATAATAATCTTAAATTGGTAATAATATCAGGTTCTGCGGGCCATCCACACCCTGGACCTTAAAGATTCCAGGTGGTCCTCCAAATGCTGTTCTGTCCCCGGCATTCAAACACTCGCTGAGCATGACGGGAGATTTATTCCGCGCGCCAGTCCTGCAGCCCGAGCAGTGGGATGCTCTCAATGACCACAGTCCTCGTGTGGTTCTCACGGGGCCGCCAGCTTCAGGGAAAACAAGGATGCTTGTGTTGACAGGAATACGATGGATGTCCGAAGGTCACACAGTCCACGTGGTGGCCACTTGTAAAGCAAGTCGGGCAGCTACCCACATGATACAGGCAGAGCTGTCGAGGGTTTTACAGGAGAAACAATTACCAGGAGCGGTTAACACAGTCTTCTTCGACAAGGAAGACACGAAGGAAAGCATTAAACAAATGACAGGGAAGGCTGCTACTGGATCTTTGTACATCATTGCCGATGAGCCTGAGTCTTACGAGTAAGGGTTTAATTTTTTCGTTTTTATTTTCCTCTAAGTGTATGTGGGGGGGGAGGAGTTGTGGGGCGGTGGTGGCTTGTATGTATCTTATTTTCGTCTTATTTCCTTTATTGGTGAGCAAGTTTAGCAATGGTATTAGCCAATAGTATACAAGCTAATTAATATTTATGTCAATTGGCTAAAACTGAACCCCTTAATCACAAAAATATTTTTATCTTTTGCTATTTTTATTTGAGAGTCTATCTTGCTACGTAGTAAAATATAAGTTCTGTTTGTTTTCAAAAAGGAAGCAATCAAATTTCAAAGATTTCGTGGACACTCTACAAAAGAAGGTTCCAGAACTTTACCTGCGTGCTGCCAGTTATTTTCCAAAAAACGTCCCGGACTGCTGCAGGACACAAGCCTTTACCAAGAGTTTAACCTGTCCACCATCAATTCTCTTGAATGCGTATGTCACAAAAGTTGTCTCTAAATGTGGCATCACTGCGTGGAGACCTGACATGAGAACAACAACACCCACAGAAGGTCCGCCAATTAAGTTTGTTTACCACAGGGACAAGGGGCACAAGGGGGATCATCCAGGTGTGTGTGAAACATGTGCAACCGAAGTAGAAAAATTTCTTCCGACTTCACTCATCTGCAAAGAAGGTATATATACATCTACATGATAATTTCTTTTCGTAAAATTATACACTATGCAAAGTTCGAGATATCTGTCATAATAATAGTACATCCTGTCCATAAGATATGGATTAGAGGCGGTGCCTCAGAGTCAGTTTCTACAAACGGTTTATTTGTTCCGTTTCTGTTGTTAACAAAATTAAAAGAATAACAAGGTTGGATGCATAAACAAGTTTTGTTTCATAAAGGGATCGCTCTTACCTGAGGCTGGTTCTTTATGTGAGAGAAGTGTCTCTCCCGTCTCCCTTACATACTTATCTTTCCGAAACGTCTACAGAATTAGGTATTAACAAATGTCAGAGGCAATCACAAACACACACGGTAATGTTTTACGAGTGTTATCGTTGTTGATACGAATAACATGACAAAACTCCCATTTTGCCGACTAGTTCTTTCCCCCTACGGCCAGACGGTGATGTAGAGGATGAACGGTGTCTGTGATGATGATGACATCCTTGAACCTCACTTCACTGGTGCTTATATCCCACAGTGAGCTGTGATCTGTTTGGTCATCTTTACTACCCTCATCAATTAAGTTCCATCTTTAATGTGGATATTGGATAACCAAAGAGAGAGAGAAAATGTTGAAATATTTCGATAAAGCTAAGATGAATAGAACACAAGAGTATGTACCAGTGTTATCAAGATAACTTGCTACCATGTTATAGAGTCAGACCACTCCTCGCTTTGACAACAAAGCAACTTTAATGTCTTTATTAACCCATGGCTTCTTGTTGCCAAACAGTTTTATCGTTTTCCACTCCGCAACATATTTTCCCTGAAGTATCATTTTCTGGGACTTTATAGCCCTCATGCCAGTTGTCAAAATAACTGCCAGTCCCTTGCCTCAAATCAACCAGTTACTCGATCTTAAAATACGACCACAGCTTCATCTGTACAGCTTTTGGTGTAACAGATTTTACGTGTTGTCGATATTATAGCATAAAGAGAAGAGAGAGACACACACACAGAGAAATGGAGACATCTGTATCATTTGTACAACACAAGATCTGTCGTGGAACAGCTAACATGTTGATACAGGAAGAAAAATTCGGTGCTTACAGCACTATATATATAATTATACTAAAAGCAAACGCTTCTTCAACGGGGTCAAATCGACTAATATAGCATCCTCTTAATGAAATTTCTATGTCATCTATTGCACAAGATGAGTCTACTTGGGAACTTTTGCCGACATTGTTCTACATTTACACTTTAGATATATAAATGTGCAGAAATGCATACATTTCTTGGTGTATTTAGGAAAGGGTAAATACCTATTAATGTTAATTTGCATGCCTACTGTGAGGGTATAAGTGTACATCTGTATGTCTATGTGTAAGTGCATGTCAAATGAATGTATTATGTATATAAAGTATACAAGTCAAATAATACACGTGGAGGTATATAGCAATGACAAACATGGAGATGGTTTGATAAACAGTTTATGATTTTTGTTTTCATTTGTATCTGTTTCAGTTGATTGCTCCAATGGGACTGAAGGCTCCTCACACCTTCATTATAAAGACATACTGATATTGTTTGAAAATACGACTGACATAGCAAAAACTCCTATGTTTAGGATACTCAGTAATGCAGGTATAAAAGTTAAAGTCCTTGACAATGTCGATCCTGTTAAAAGTGCTGTAGAAGCCACAAATAATGAGATATTAGCAACTAAAGGGAGACATATGCTTGGCATCAAAAAGAAAGTTGTCATCTATGTGGAAGAAAAAACCTCCAAACCCCATAAAACGATGCCTGCAAGATGGAAACGACTGCGAGGCCTGACCAGCTCAACCTCTCAGCTAATCTGGGTAAAAAAAACTAAAAAATAGTTTTCTACATACAGTGAGCTTACATCAGTACTTTCTTTGTTCAGATCACAACTGTGAAATAAAATACTCGTCTCAACTCTTTGTCTTTAGTAAAAACTTCATCGGTTCTCAAGAAAATCAGTGCGAAAAAATGCGTAGAAATGAGATCTTCAAAATAAGGAAGTATGACGAGATTATGGCCTGCATGCCTGTTTAATTGTATCCTAAACCTGTTTACTGTTCCCAATACATTTGAATTGAGG
Source organism: Pomacea maculata (assembly GCA_004794325.1). NCBI lineage: Eukaryota > Metazoa > Mollusca > Gastropoda > Architaenioglossa > Ampullariidae > Pomacea > Pomacea maculata. Next base: position 32,867 of record SRHC01000908.1, on the reverse strand, counting down.
TTTGTCAAATCAAATATGTCGAACAAAAGTGCTGTTGAGTCTGCTGCACGAAGTAGGAATCCTCATTACAATAATTATTTATTTGCACTTTTCTGTATGTTTGGATACATAAGATTTTCAGAGAATATTATGAAATATTTAATATTTATAATATTGTTGGTGGTGAAACAAATGCCATTCTTATGAATTAACGGCTAATTGGAGCCAACTTTTGTTTATCAAACCACGTATTAACTTTTAAATTGAGAGAGCATTAAAGCTGATTACCAATGCAACAGGAGATTCTATTGGTTAATCAATCAAAACAGAATTACTAAAATGCTTAGATCACTATCGGTGTGCAAATTAAAGTTATTTAAGTACTAATTACAACTGATTTTGTTTTTCTTTGATTTAGCTTGATTAGTACTCTCATAACTTAATTTCCTATGTCTTCATGCTAAATTTTGTTGTAAATACTTTCTACAGTCTGTTTTGCAAAATAAAATGTCAACTGGAAAATGTCAAATTATTTCTAATGTCTAAGTTAATGTGTTGCGATGTGCATGAATTTTATGACGAACACGGACACTTACCCCAGGTAAATGGGCAGTGGAGATCAGTCAGGGTTCAACTCCTGATACCCACGTGAACATAATCTTGCATTGGAGACAATAATATATACAATAATCACACGGCATTCCATCTCCATATCCACTACACAGTTCACTCATCTCCAGTGTTGTCCATAGGAATGGGAATCCCATGGGAAACGTCCCATGGGATGGGATGGGATGGGACAGAAAACATTTGTATTTCCCATGGTAGTCGATACTTGATATTGCAAAATAAATTTACTGTTATTTCATTCATCAAGGATTTAAATCTTTCCTCTGAATCATCTATTGTATGTGAAGTAGCAGGAATTATAGAACATAAGCCGAAAAGTGGTTTTCAGTGTTGTCCATAGGATTGTTAATACCATGGGAATCCCATGGGAAACATCCCGTGGGATGGGACGGGATGGGACAGGCATAAATTGCCATGGGACGGGATGGGATGGGATAGAAAAATATGTCCCATGGACAACCCTGCTCATCTCTACCCCTGATCTTCTCCGAACAAAGGACTTAGTGACTGTGACAGCAGACAACAATAAAGATTTATATAACAGACAAACTATCACAGTGATTTAATCACCGTTAAAACTACCATTCACCCTGACATGCATCATGGCACTAATTTAGCTCTCCGTTGTTACAGCACTTTTCAAAAGGTAGAAAAGTACAGCTACATTAGTAACCATTCACAATGATTCATCTTCATTCAAACTTTCTTTGTCATCCAGCTGTGTAATTATTTTTCCCTTTTCCTTATTTTTTGTCACTTGCTTAAGCAATTGTTTTAGTTAAATTAGGGTAGGACCGATGAGTGTAGTAGACCGCTCCATTAAAAAGTTCCCGTAGGTAGAAATGTTTTCATCAACCTTTCTTTAGCAGAAAAAGAATGAAAGTTATACAGTCGCCAACGCCTGGCCTCTTCACAGTCGCGGGCCTTGGTACACCAGACCCACCTTCACCTCTCAAGTCAGGCCTATCTTAGGGTGAAGGTCGGGTCGAACGGGAATTTTCGATAAGATAGATAACAAAACAGGTAAAGAGAAGACGGTCAATGTTTTCATGCAAGGAGTCTTTATTGTACTTCAAACAGACATCCACCACAGAAGGCGGGACAGAGCAGGTAAGTCGTAATATACTTGGAGAGGTGTTATGAAGTCCATGTCTCTGAAAGTGTCAAGTATCGTACGTCGGAAGACTCACAAGATAACAGGTTAAAAATAGGTTCTACATATTTCGGCTTTGTGATGAACATCGATCTCCTGAAGGAGGAAGATTTTGAAAAAATAATGGACGCATTTATGTAAAAAATCCAGACTTTCTTTGCTTTTGCCTGCGTGTCTGTCGGAATCCACACACAACACACAGTTTTACCTTTGCACCTGTCAGGTAAGTTTTATATTAAGGTCGTGAAATGTATGAATGCAGTTTGTGACCATGCTTTACTTTACACTATCAACATCAGGACGGTAAACATGGTGCAGGCAACCTGGTTGTGTGGGTTTATTTTACACTTAATGCTGCTTACCTGTGTTTCTCTTTAGACCAGAAACAAATAGTTCAATGTGCATAAATCTCCTTCAGTAAGATTTGTTTTGATGGGAATTTTTCTCTTCATACAAAAAAGATGCTGTAAGCGAGTTTTTGGGACCATACCGCAGCATTCTATTATCATTATTATTTGTGCTGCTGTGTGTTGTTTGTTTGCTTTGTTTTGTTGTTTTTTTTGTTTTTTGTTTTCGTTCATTTTTTTTTTATTTTTTGCTACTTTACGGTTTTTGTCCGTGTTGTGATGTGCTTCTTATTTTCGAAAGTATAGGTGTGGCTACAGAGACGGGTGCACTGTTCTATGGCATGATAACCAGAAGCTAAAACAGCATTGGCACAGGGTCAATCATTCTTACAAACTTTGTCTAATGAATGTGACCATCGGCATTAGTTCAATCACATCATAAAACAAGTAAACCTATATTTATAAGGAAATAGCTATTCAAATATCAGCCACGACAACAAGATTTAATGTTATATCTTCCTTCTGTAGAAAATATCGACAAGAATAACCTTTGCACATTAGACACAATAACTTCATGTGATGGCTCTGTAAAAGGAGCTGTCTCTACATCCGGGTAAATATCCCCATTCCGTTATTGAGGTACATGTGACTTCAACAGAAATTAAAACACAATATTTTCTTTGAATTTGACTTTTGTCAAAATCCTGATCAGCCAGGCCAAAGTGTATCAGTGTAAACTCGCTTCATGCTCAGTTCTACAATGTTGTTGATACACGATAATACACTATCAAACAGATACGATGACTGTGGCCCTTGCATACGATATCCGGACACTTGATGTTGCTCACTTACATTTAGTGCCACTATTTCAGATTGCCATCCTATACAATGGAAGGAGGTAAAAGATCACGTGACATTTATACTTCTAGCACGTCATCTCCACTTCGTATCATTCTGCCTGCGTTAGTCTTAGGCCTTCAGATCACACTGTATTCAACAGTATCAGCACAAGGTCAGTAATTGGAGAATTTTGGTAAATGTTCTCAGATCTTATCATATTTATAACTACATACTAGTTAATGCACTGTAATTTTTGTTAGATATTATGGTAATTTTATTGACTGTAATACTCAGTAAGTAGGCTTTGCTTATGAAACATAAAAGTGTGATCAGATTAATTTGTGGTCTTATTAATCAGATTGTTTATTTGTGTGGTGGAAATGACTGATACCTCAAATAAACTCACCATTTTCTTTGATCTACGGCATGTAAATAATTATGATCAGTTTGCTGCTTCGGAGCTTATCTTAAAATTAAAGAAAAATACATTATCTTCTAAGAAATCTTTAACCCTTCAGTAAAACTAGAGATAGGGAGAGAGAGAGAGAGCGACGTGTGAAGGACAGAACCACTGTAGTTTTGAAAATCTTCTATAACACTTACCCTAGCGGCGACTTTCTCCCCTACTCTATCCATGGTAATGCACGTGACCTATGTGACGACAGTAAGTCAGGAAATATGAAATTATGGAACACCGGCCATTATGCTATACTAATATCCTTGTGTATTAGGAAGTTTGCTTTTGGTATTACAGACTATGATGTGTAATTACCTTAAGCTAACGACGAAGACGTGAATGAAGTTTTTGATAAAAAAAAGAAAGCTTTAATAGAAAAAATGTTTACAAGAATAACATCCCCTTCATTTCCTATTCAACACGCAGATGGTCAGATAAGGTGTGATGTTCTGTCTGCAAAACTACATGGTAACACTTCTCTCACCTGTCATTTTCCTGAGGATGTCAGTCAAACGAAGACAGAGTTCAGTGTCTATCGATACACAGATAAGAACACTCCATGTATGTATTCAAATTCCCTCTTACTATTCATATATATATATCTGTATTTTTGTATATCTTTCTCTCTTTATATTTATCTATCTGTGTAACACTATCTTTCGTTTCCTTAATGTCTTTCATTTTCATGGATGCTGTGTGATGGGGCGGGAGGCAGCCAATTATACATCATTATTTTGTTGCACTACAGGGACAAATAGTTCTAATTATGATCAGCATTATTGTGCTTTAACGAGTGGTCCAGAACCTATTCGTGTTTTTGACAAATACCTTTCTGTGTCACATTTTATAGCGCCAGACATTGTAGCCATGAATGTATGTAAACTCCTTGCAGTAAAACTACAAACATTGTAATCTTATATCAGATAATTTTTTTCCTTATGTGCAAAGCTGAGATTCTGGACTGCTGGTGGATGTCAGGAAAGGTAGAGTGTCGAAATGCCCATGGGTACGAATATAACAAAATAGTATCTGACAGACTGTCGCTGGAGATTCTACAAGTTTCAGCTCCACAGGTGGCCACATACGCCTGTCAGCTACCTCGCTATGGACCCGGCTCCATTGTCACCTGTGAACTCAGTGTTGAGCTAGGTGAGAACTTGTTTTACAGAGCTGTCTTAATAACCAGAACTTATCACTGAAGGATGATTCTCAAATATTGATCTCGATGGACTTGTGAAGTATACGAAAGTGAAATTAAAGATCATTAGAATTACAAAACAATGAACTTCGAAATGGTTTTGAGACGATGAGGAGGAGGAGAAGAGGAGGAGAAGGAGGATAATGAGGATAATGAGGATGATGATGATGATTTTTCTTCAGACGGAATTGCAGAATGTGAGATCCTGTCTGTGAAACTGAATTCACAAACTGCGCTGACGTGTTACTTTCCCGAGGACCTCAGCAAGACTCGGGTGGATTTCTCTGTCTATCACCACTCCAGGCTCGGTGTTTCAGGTAGACTCAGATTTACGTGTAATCGCACTTTTGTCAATCTGCTGTTATCTTGTTAACAGTATGCTAGTATCTGGTCAGGGAACAAACGCTGCTACAGTTAAATATTTTGCGAGTAAGCTTTACTTTATAAAAGTGAATATTTTAAGCCATTGCCAAGTTTTCATCCTTTTGAAAAAAAAACTTGAGGTAAGATCCAAAAATGGAAAGGAGCACACAAGACTTTGTCAAGACATATAAAACATAGACCAAGCAGTTGCTGGTGTAGGAGGTTAGTTCACTGTTGGGGTACAGCGGGTAGGTGCGGCAGATGGAGAGAGAGAAGTGAAGACCACTGCTGTCTACCCTTGCTCTTGTGTCTTTGACGCCGGTGGAGCTGCAGACTATATATCTATATATATCTATATATCTGGAAAGCCGAGTGTAAAGTTCATAATATATAAGAGTTTCTTCTCACATTCTTCACACTTCATCTCTACCCTGGTAGTTCTTATACATCTTATATATCTTCTTATCGGAGATATTGAAGTGATTATGCAATCCTCAACCACTGTACTGTCCTGCCTTGGATTTTACTAATTTTTAAGTGTAATTGCATTAAAAGTCAAGCGAACTGAAAACAATATGACGCAAGCTATAAACAGTGCCTCATAAAATGTTGAATTGACCCGAACAGGCCGGAGTTAAAAGACATGTTTTGTTGATTTATAGCTTTACATGTCCACTCTGTGCCATTCCCAAAACGGTCTTTGTCTCTCTCTTACTCATGCACGCACGCACATCCACTCACCTACTCACTCGAATTCACACGCATCGACGCATATACAAATCCACAAAGTTAGTAGAATTTGAGATAATGGCCTTAGAGATATAAATGACAGATATAATTTGTGTGATTTAAATTTATTGTCTGGTTACTTGCCTTGTTGGTTTGTGTGGTTAGTCAGTAAGCTGGTTTCTGTGTTTGTGTGATTTTAAATGATTTACTCAAGTCATCTTTCACTCCAGATCGCGTGTTAAGCTGCACATGGACTGGTGACAGTCCCACTTGTACCACGGCCCTCGGCTACTTGTTTGACAAGAAGGTGACCTCTCACCTCACGCTCCAGATTCCCAGTGCACTGGAGGTCCACGAAGGGACGTACAGCTGTCAGACAGAGGGCGCTGTCTCTTCTAAGACCTGCTCGTTCGCTCTTGAGCAAGATAACGGATATAAAGGTTAACATTTTTCTTAGGAAATCATAGTTTGCCTGATGCTCACGATGAGGTGAACATACTTATACCCAAACAAATATAAAAAGGAGAGAACGAGATATTAAGAGACCAAGAGTTTAAAAAAGAGGTTCTTCATTCATTTTGACACTTGCTTTTTCTAAAAACAATTATTTTAAAAAAACGTGGTGCATAGCATCATACTGATTTCATCATAATAAAGTGTAAATGTGGTGAATTAACTAAAACGCATGAAAGTATCTAAAGTGAAATATATAAAGATTTTGTTCCACCATTAAAGTCATCTATTGTCCTTCTCATCGAACTTAGTTAACTGTTAAACACTCTTCCAAATTACTAGCAATAAAAATATATTTCTTTACTTTTTTAATTACCACATCAATGGTTAACATGTAAAAAAGAGAAAGAAAAGAAGAAAGAGAGGAAATTGCAAAAGGAAGGTATAGGGGTAGATAGAATGCCATGATCGCGATAGTTCTTTACTTGTTTACGACAGATTAGAAATGCAGTAATAGAAAACAGTCTACAGTGTACGAGTAGCATAGTACTTTGTAGAGCTTTGGTTTTGTTCATACATGCTGTTAACCTCAATCACACTTTTGTTTATGTTGACTTTACAGGAAAAGCAAGCTGCAATATTTCAAGTGTCAAGGAGAATGAACCTGCAGCATTGACATGCCTCTTCAGTTACGATATCAGTGTTACTAAAGACAACTTCGAAGTGGTCCGTCCTGATGGTAAAGGTACAAAAAAGTATAGAAATATGACTAGATAGGTACTAGCGTATGTGACTTTGCATAAAAAGAAAGTTTACTTAATAAATAGCTAGCTTAATAGTGTGATGGAAACATGCAAAAGTGTTTACTAAGCAAAATAAATGTATTATTCTCAATTTAGACATATATATGGTTGGAGTGATTAGGAATAATATAAATATAAATGTCTGTAGACGTCAGTATGTTACAAAAATAATCGTCAGAAAAGTACAACCTTATGCTCTGTTAGAAAATTTAAAATGTTCATCCCATGGAATATTTAACTCACGCACGTATGTGTGAATGCACGTGCGCGCACATTATCACATTGGCATACTCAATCATTCATTTATTCACATATTTGAATCGTGTAGACATGTGTCCGTCATTTTTTTGCAAGATGTTCTCGAAAGAGAAAGTTTGAACAATAGAGGAAAATGATAAACATTAGAGTTACAGCTGCACAATCTATTGTAGATAATTTTGCTTCGTAGGTAATACCATTAACACACTGATTTGCTTTATACTGCCATACCACTCTAGGGACAAAAGACTCACAACTCCTTGTTCGGTTGCACTTGCGGGAGGAAGAGCTAAAGAACAGCATGTGAAAGAATGTCTTCTGACTCAAATCCCCTGTTTTTTAATGAAACTAGAATCCATCCTCTTCATCTTTGTCCAACCTTCAGTTTATTGTGTTTCACATTAAATGTGTTAATTGTTGGCAAGTACTTTGTAGATTTTGATCAAGACAGAATTCTGTGTATAATCGTGGTTGCACATTGATGTCTAAGTACACTCTGCACACAAGTTCACCTTTTGAAACTCCATTAAAACGTTACACTCAAGCGTGCGGACACACACGTGCATGCGAAGTACAATTAAAGCATAAAATCAAAGGACATTTTGTCATCATTTCAGGCCCTACTGTTGCAAGTTGCACCTGGACAAACGGCAAACTGGAGTGTACCACAGCCTCAGGGTTCGACGTCAACAAAACAGTCACAGATCACGTGATCATCAGGTTATCACAGGCCACACCTGCTCACACCGGACAATACGCTTGTCGTCTGCAAGGCTCTGATGACAGCAGCTTCACGCCGTGTGCTTTGATCGTCATGCCAGGAGGTAGACATCAACACATCTCACTCTTACTTTCTCTTCTTTACTATCTCGACAAACTCTCTATCAACCAACTTAACAGAACACGGTACTACCCAGAAGTGATGTATAGATAGTACACTATTTACTGCACGTGATGAGTGCAATTCATGTACTAATGCCACAGTATTTATTCTTTATATCATGTTACTTTTACATTGCAATCGCAAAATTTACACACTGTTTGTTTATCACAGAGGATTATTTTTTAATCTGGGATTTGTTTTTCAGATCTACGCGACGACTCTTCTGCAGGTGTAGCTGCAGGTGTTGTTATTACACTGCTGGTTGTGATAGCCTTAGTAGCCACCATTCTTTTTGTACTGTGGAGAAAAGGGTAAGAGAGTCTTACCAAGAGTTCAGTCAAATGTATGTGTGAAGATGTATGTATGTATACATTAAATGACTTTTAAAAATGCATAATACATATTAAAAAGAATTTCCTAGTAAACATACACCAGTTAATCCTTATTACTATCTAATAACACAAACGAAACACATTTCCACTTGGGGACAGACGATATACACTGAATGATACTTTCTCTGGGGACGAGTAAATTACGAACAATTAATTGTAATAATTAGAAAGGCACTGAAACATCACACAAAACTACAAAAATGACATGGTCACTTTAAGTGAATTTGATACAGTGGTCGCACACAAAATTTTCACGAAATTTGTGATCAGTATATTAGTGAAAATGATAGACATTGCTATTTAGTGAATAAACTATAAACTAAACAGTAAACTATACATCATTACTAGACTGCATAGCGACTACATGTACATTCAACTTGACTAACAGTATTTTTTACAAACAGTTTCCAAAATTTCTCACCTGCTGTCTCTTTTTCTGTGCACATATAGTATCCCACTCCATTTTGCTTTTCTCTGTATAGGCTGTAAATTTGTATAAAAGCACTAAACACATTCAGGTACAACCGAAATCATCTATACGGTAGGAAAGAGAGAGGTGAGTTTTATTATCAATATACTTGTCATCACGACGAAATATAATTCCACAAATGAAATATATGTAGACATGTGCAGCTTAAACACAAAAGTCCTCAAATGAGAAAGACATCAGTCATAGAGAGTGATAAAGGACTTGATTGTGGACCAAATGGTCATTATGTTGTTTTACTTTTTTGCAGTAAACTAACCTGCAGACAACCTTTACTACTCCAAAGAGTCTTTAAGAAACAAGAAGAACAAGGGTCTCCTGAGAGGGAGCCAATGGTGTCTAACAAGGTAATTATGATCATTAACTATTAAAATCTTATAATAGTTAAAACTTAGTTGCTCGAACGCAAATACAGTTGAGCTTCTTTAAGAACCACACGTGGATTACTGATTTCTACTCAGGTTTCCCGAGAAGTTACATCTAAGTTTATTTTTATGTGTAAATCTTCTCAGTGTCATGAGTTGCAATAAACCGTTATAATGAAGGTAATTTTCATTTTTGTTTACGTGGAGAAAGCACATGGTGCTGTAGTGTGTTTGTTTTCGTAAAAAAAGACTAGCAAGCTGCCATTGCAACGACTGTTTAACGCTTTGTTTTTCTTTTGCTGGGAGAATAGTGAGGAAAATATAAAATAAATATGACATTTCACATTATATATTATAAAAGATTATATTTTAGAGAAGTTTTCATTTAGATATTTTTCAGAAAATATTATTCATTATTTTTTCATTTTAATTTTAAGTCAGGAAACCAGAATAGTATTAAAGTAAGTAAGGCTTTTATAATGTATTACATAGACATCAAAGCTTTGTAACAGCATGGTAACATGGATAAAGATGACAGCAGAATAGAGATAATTTGTTTAAGCTGATGAAGCATGCAGCTTTATCTATTGGCCATAAGATATTGTGAACTCTACTTTCAGTACTGGGGGAAGAAGGATGAGACGAGAGAGAAAGTTTTGAACTACCTGTCTGATGATTTCACGAAAAATTATCCAGACTTTGAGACAAAATCTTATGTTGTACCGCCACTGTACTTTAACAGCAACACATACATAGATGGTAACATCGGTGGAAAGCAAGTGTACATCACACAGCCACCCGATGAAAAGACCGCGAAACATGACGAGGCGATGGCTCGTGTCCTCCACAGTCTCCGTCTTCTGGCGGAACAGGATGTGATGTTCGTCATATCGCAGTTCAACTACAACAACTACCTGGCTACACCACAAGACTTTCAAAGCAACAAACTGCCCATGCCTGCTGATCTTAGAAGCCAAGACAAACACTTCGGGGACTTCGACATTCTTATCGTTCATCGCCATGGCGGGGTAGTGGTTGGGGTGGTCAAGTCTTGTGGTGATGATCCAGAGGAAGCAAATGACACGGAGATTGTCGAGGAGCTGAGGAAAGGCTGCGAGAAACTCAACAATGCACACAGCATGTTAAAACATCTTTTGTCTTCTGATCAGTCTGAAATTGACATACACAAAATATTGATTTTGCCCAATCTATCTCACGACCGCCTTGGAAGAGAGTTACAAGGTTACCATGATGTAGCAAAGGTGGGTAAGCAGTTAATGTGCATATGTCTGACTGAAGCTTTTTGAAAGTATTTACATTTTGTTTTATGGTATAGAATTAAGATTTGCACGGTAAATACTATTTTTAAATAAAATACCTTTAACATCGGTAGAACGTATTTTTGAAAAATCCTCTTTCATTTCCGATATTTCTCGATTTAAAATGCAAGATAACCGTATTTTGTAATTTCCAGGATTTAGGAGACTGTCTTGGGATTTCAGTGTCTTCTGATCTTCGTAAAGAGTGTCTGTGCGCTGAGCATCTGTCTGGTATCGATGGGGTTATGCAGCTCAAGAACTTCCTAAGTCGTCGATTGATGAGGTCAAAAAATCAAACTACCGTCGATCAGTATGTGACGATACTTTCCAGGTAAAACATACAAGTGGAAAGTGCATGTGTCTACCATGTCAGCCTTATTACCAGCAGGATAGGTGCGCAACGGCAAAAGACTTGCAAAAGTTAATTTTTACAAATTGCTGGCTCCCCGTCTTAGATAAATATATCTTCAGAAATGGTTATCGCATTACATTGCGGATTGATCACAATCACAAATATGCTAATCAAAGTAAAATCGCTGGCCTGACATATAAACATGTATTTGGATATTAAAAGTTACATTTTGACGGCAGAACTAGAACGATATGTTAATTAGGTGTTTCGTTGGTGCTTGTGACGTCACAGGTTTGGCCATTTTGTTTTTTTTTTTTTTTGGCTGAGTATATTGTTTCCAGAATTTGTTTTGGAGAACGGACAGGGCATTCACTTCAAGGAAAGTTTATAGAAAACAGTGTCTTGTAAATAACAATTTCTCAATGTCGACTTGCTAAAAATTTCTAATTGTTTTTTGAAACACTCTTAAATACACTTTTTGTATTTTCATGTCTCTCCGTCTATAGCAGAACTGGGCAAAGCCCGCCAGCGGCGGGTCCGGCCCACCTCTTGTCTCTGACCGGCTGGCCCGCTGGCCCGCTGGCCCGCTGGCCCGCCCGCCAGTTTATTTACTATATATACAGTATTGGGTAAAACTGAGTTAACTATGTTAGTCCGGCCATCTAAAACCATCCCAATTTCTCTCGCCATTAAATCGCTTTCTATGTTTTATTTTTACTACATATGCTGACTATTTCAGAAGCTACAGATCAGATGATTATTATACATTTTTATGTTTACTATTATAGTTACTTGTCGGGATAAATATATAACATTACTCTGTTTTTTATACTACCTTTACAAAAAGGTGTATTCATTAACCTGTTCTATTTAATGTTTTTACGAAGTATACATTTTTTGTATCTTTTATTCGCAAGAAACTATTAATAGAACAACCAAAAAGGTATAATTATTAATTCAAGGAAAATCTTATTACAATATTATGGTTTTGGCAAGTGAAAGATAATTTTCAATAGGTAATTTTCGCAGGTTCTGCGGGCCATCTACACACTGGACCTTGACGATTCCAGGTGGTCCTCGAAAAGCTGTTCTGTCCCCGGCATTCAAACACTCGCTGAGCATGACGGGAGATTTATTCTGCGCGCCAGTCCTGCAGCCCGAGCAGTGGGATGCTCTCAATGACCACAGTCCTCGTGTGCTTCTCACGGGGCCGCCAGCTTCAGGGAAAACAAGGATGCTTGTGTTGACAGGAATACGATGGATGACCGAAGGTCACACAGTCCACGTGGTGTCCACTTGTAAAGAGAGTCAGGCAGCTACGAAGATGATACACGCAGAGCTGTCTATGGTTTTACAGGAGAAACAATTACTAGGAGCGGTCAACACAGTCTTCTTCGACAAGGAAGACACGAAGGAAAGGATTAAACAAATGAGAGAGAAGGCTGCTAACGGATCTTTGTACATCATTGCCGATGAGCCTGAGTCTTACGAGTAAATGTTTATCTTTTTTCATTTTTATTTTCTTGTAAGTGTATGTGGGGGGGGGGGGGATTGTGGAGCGGTGGCAGCTTGTATGTATCTTATTTTCGTCTTATTTCCTTTATTGGTGAGCATTTTTAGCAATGGTAGTAGCCAATAGTATACAAGCTAATTAATATTTATGTAAATTGGCTAAAACTGGAACCCTTAATCACAAAAATATTTTTATCTTTTGCTATTTTTATTTGAGAGTCTATCTTGCTACGTAGTAAAATATAAATTCTGTTTGTTTTCAAAAAGGAAGCAACCAATTTTCAAAGATTTCGTGGACAGTCTACAAAAGAAAGTTCCAGCACTTAACCTGCGTGCTGCCAGTTATTTTCCAAGAAACATCCCGGACTGCTGCAAGACACAAACATTTACCAAGAGTTTAACCTGTCCACCATCAATTCTCTTGCAAGCAGATGTGACAAAAGTTGTCTCTAAATGTGGCATCACTGCGTGGAGACCTGATATGAGAACTACAGCACCCACAGAAGGTCCACCAATTAAGTTTGTTTACCACAGCGACAAGGGGCACAAGGGGGATCATCCAGGTGTCTGTGTAAAATGTGCAACCGAAGTGGAAAGATTTCTTCGGGCTTTATTCATCTGCAAAGAAGGTATATACACATCTACATGAAAATTTCTTTTCGTAAAATTATACACTATGCAAAGTTCGAGATATCTGTCAGAATAATAGTACATTCTGTACATAAGACATGGATTAGACGCGGTGCCTCAGTCAGTTTCTACAAACGGTTTATTTGTTCTCTTTCTGTTGGTAACAAAATTAAAAGCAAAATAAGGTTGGATGCATAAAAAAGTTTTGGTTTATAAAGGGATCTCTCTTACCTGTGGCTGATTCTTTATATGAGAGACGTGTCTCTCCCGTCTCCGTTACTTACTTATCTTTCCGAAACCTCTACAGAATGAAGTATTGAATTCGATAATTTGTTAGGAGTAAGAAACCAAGCAATATAGTGTCACATCTTACACACCCATTTCGTTTTTTCCATGTACATCCACCCTTCTTCCCTAAAGACGATTGTCAGAGGCAGTCACAAACAAACACGGTAATGTTTTACGAGTGTTATCGTAGTTGATACGAAGAACATTGCAAAACATTTTGCCGACTATTTCTTTCCCCCTACGGCCAGACGGTGATGTAGTGGATGAAAGGGGTCTGTGATGATGATGACATCCTGGAACCTCACTTCCCTGGTGCTTAGATCCCACAATAAGCTGTGATCTGTTTTGTTATCTTTACTACCCTCATCAATTAAGTTCTATCTTTAATGTGGAGATTGGATAACCAAAGAGAGAGAATATTGAAATATTTCGATAAAGCTAAGATGAATAGAACACAAGAGTATGTACCAGTGTTATCAAGATAACTTGCTACCATGTTATAGAGTTAGACCCCTCCTCGCTTTGACAACAAAACAGCTTTAAGGTCTTTATTAACCCATGGCTTTTTGTTGTCAAACAGTTTGATCGTTTTCCACTCCGCAACATATTTTCCCTGAAGTATCATTTTCTGGGACTTTATAGCCCTCATGCCAGTTGTCAAAAATAACTGCCAGTCCCTTGCCTCAAATCAACCAGTTCCTCGATCCTAAAAAACGACCACAGGTTCATCTGTACAGCTTTTGGTTGAACAGATTTTACGTGTTGTCGATATTATAGGATAAAGAGAAGAGAGAGACACACAGAGAGAAAGAGAGACATCTGTATCATTTGTACAACACAAGATCTGTCGTGGAACAGCTAACATGTTGATACATGAAGAAAAATTCAGCGTTTAGAGAACTATATATATAATTATACTAAAAGCAAACGCTTCTTCAACGGGGTCCAATCGACTAAAATAGCATTCTCTTAATTAAATTACCATGTCATCCATTGCACAAGATGAGTCTACTTGGGAACTTTTGCCGAGATTGTTCTACATTTACCCTTTAGATATATAACTGGGCAGAAATGTATACATTTCTTGGTGTATTTAGGAAAGGTAAATACCTATTAATGTTAATTTGCATGCCTACTGTGAGGGTATAAGTGTACATCTGTATGTATATGTGTAAGTGCATTTCAAATGAATGTATTATGTGTATAAAGCATACAGTGAAGTCAAATAATACACGTGGAGGTAATTAGCAATGACAAACATGGAGATGGTTTGATAAACAGTTTATGATTTTTGTTTTCATTTGAATCTGTTTCAGTTGATTGCTCCAAGGGGACTGAAGGCTCCTCACACCTTCATTATAAGGACATACTGATATTGTTTGAAAATACGATTGACACAGCAAGAACCCCCATGTTTAGGATACTCAGTAATGCAGGTATAAAAGTTAAAGTCCTTGACAATGACGATCCTGTTAAAAGTGCTGTAGAAGCCACAAATGATGAGATATTAGCAACTAAAGGAAAACAAATGCTTGGCATCAAAAAGAAAGTTGTCATCTATGTCGAAGAAAAACCCTCCAAACCCCATAAAACGATGCCTGCAAGATGGAAAAGACTGCGAGGCCTGACCAGTTCAACCTCTCAGCTAATCTGGGTTAAAAAAAACCTAAAATATAGTTTGTGATATACAGTGAGCTTACATCAGTACTTTCTTTGTTTAAATCACAACTAACTGTTTTTCTTGGTCGTGTTTATGTATGAGTGACAGATAAACAATAATGCTTGTTTCGATGTGTGTATGTATGAGAAACTGACAAAGACTACCAGAAAGACTATTATTTCAGAGGTGTTTCTAGTTAATAATGTTTATGTTGAACACAAGTGACTTAATTACCTCTAAAATGTAAGTGGCTGAGGTGGGATGTTTCCTTATTTGTTGTATAAAAGTGACAATAAAATACTCGTCACAACTCTTTGTCTTTCATCAAAACTTCACTGGTACTCAAGGAAATATGTGCGAAAAAATGCGTAGAAATGAGATCTTCAAAATAAGAAAGTATGACCAGATTATGCCCTGCATGCCTGTTTAACTGTATCCTAAACCTGTTTACTGTTCCCAATACATTTGAATTGAGGTTTGTCAAATCAAATATGTCGAACAAAAGTGCTGTTGAGTGTGCTGCACAAAGTAGGAATCCTCATTACAATAATTATTTATTTGTACTTTTCTCTATGTTTGGATACATAAGATTTTCAGAGATAGTTTTTAAAATATTGTTGGTGGTGAAACAAATGCCGTTATTATGAATTAACGGCTAATTGGAGCAAACTTTTGTTTATCAAACCACGTATTAACTTTTGGATCGAGAGAGCATTAAAGCTGATTACCAATGCAACAGGAGATTCTATAGGTTAATCAATCAAAACAGAATTACTAAAATGCTCAAATCACCCTCGGTGTGCAAATTAAAGTTATATGAGTACTAATTACAACTGGATTTGTTTTTCTTTGATTTAGCTTGATTAGTGCCAAAACTCTCATAACTTAATTTCCTATGTCTTCATGCTAAATTTTGTTGTAAATACCTTCTATGGTATGTTTTGCAAAATAAAATGTCAACTGGAAAATGTCAAATTGTTTCTAATGTCTAAGTTAATGTGTGTTGCGATGTGCATGAATTTTATGACAAACATGGACACTTACCCCAGGTAAATGGCCAGTGGAGATCAGTCAGGGTTCAACTCCTGATACCCACGTGAACATAATCTTGCATGGGAGACAATAATATATACAATAATCACACGGCAATCGCTCTCCATATCCACTACACAGTTCACGCATCTCTACCCCTGATCTTCTCCGAACAAAGGACAATGTTTCCAAAAAGCCTTACCCAAAAAAAAACTCAACAGTATATTCATCTCTCCATGCGCTTTTACCATTAGACATGATTTTTACAGCCTGACCTACTTATCTACAGTGATAGTTCCTTCTAATAAATTAAGTGCAAATTCCATATGTTTAGGTATATTTTCTTTGAAATAATTTAAAGTTAGAGTCTTGAACTGCTCGTTCCAAATACAGATTAGAGAAATAAGCAAGCACCTCAGTTCTTATTTCTTCAGATCTTGCGATGCCATTCCCCATTTCGCTTTTGTAATTTTTGAATATGTTCACTGGTGTAGTTCCGTTTTTCTAACGAACAGAAATATTGCCTGACTTTCTCTCCTGCTATCCACCTTGCCCTGAAGTACACTTTCCATTCTCTTTTCCCTTATACCATTAAGTTCATATCTATTCCTTTTAAGTTAATTAATTTCATTTCATTTCATTCCAGCTGTTTTTTTCCTTTTTCTTATTTGTTTTTCTTTTTCGCACTTGCATAAACAATTTTTCTAGTTCGATTAGAGCAGGACGGCTGAGAGTCAGCCCCAGTGCACGCGACCTCTCCGTAATGTAATTATAATGGTAAATTATTTTCTCAGGATATAACAATATGCTCCAAGTTTGATTGTCAATATTTGTGACCCTCCACGACGAAATGAGTCTTAAGTCGGAAACTTTAGATTTGCCAAATTGCATATTTTTAAAAAGTACAGGTTCTGAACTTTCTTTTGATACAAAATTTTTTGTTCTAGCCTTAAAATTGAGTGAGTTATAAAAGTTTAAAGTGTGAAAGTACGGTGGTGGCCATTTTGAGAAAAGCGAGTTCAAAGATTAGCGTCAAGATGGCCGACCGGGTCTGTTTACCCCTAAGGTTTTGCAGACAAATCTTTTTTGAATCGTTCTTGGAAGAAGTTGAACATACAGACTGCGGGCTTTCTGGCTAGGTATAACACAATGAGGATATGACAGGGAAACACCATTTGAATTTCGGTTTTGTTCTGCAGAAATCGGTACAGATCGCAGTAGGGTAGCTCGATAAGAACGTGTTTAAAGTCGATTTCTAACTTTTATTTTAACATAGCAGTTTATTTTCCTGATAGTTTAATAACCAAGGAATCCATTTTTAAAGAAACAAACTGCACAAAACAGACCTTTATCACCTTTCGGGGCCTCGAGAACAAAACTGTTCCGTTTAAGACTCAGTTCGTCGTGGAGTGTCACATTTATATTTTAAAAAGCTCCCACTGAAATGTTTGAATATGGATAAAGAAAACTTCAAACAAATTTTAGGCCTGTATCACATGGCAATATAAAGTTATAGGATTTTAAAGTAAACAAGCTCTAACAAAAACAAGGAACGGTAAGAGCGGAAACAGAAAGTAAAATCTTAGTAACTTTGTTTTATCAAAGCCTTTCATGTAATTTACCTGTTGAATGGAAAATATAATTATCTTTTAATGTGTTACTACATATAACTTTAACATAATTAATAAAATTATTTATTTTGTTCATTTTTAGAAAAGTCAACATGGTTGTGTTGTGTACCCAAATGTTGACTAGACTGCAGAGAAGTACACAGTAATAAGGAATGTTTTCATCAACCTTTCTTTAGAAGAGTTCCGCCTGGAAACCACTCGGGTAACCTGCCGGTCCCAAGCCCGGTTGAAGGTGAAGGTTTGGGAGTGGGGCTAGCAACCTCTATAAAAAAAAAAAAACGCGTGGTGTTTCTTTAGAGCAGGGATGCACAACCTACGGCCCGCGGGCCATATCCGGCCCGCGACGTGGTGCCATCCGGCCCGCGAAACTTCTGCCCACAGTGCAGGAAATCGGCATGTTAGTAATAGTAGAAGACCTAAAAAAACGAAAAAAAAAAGGAAGAAGAAGTATTTATCCCCACGTAGGGGCGTCTCTCAATCTTTTTCGATGGACGAACATTTCGATTCAGTGCTCCGACTTGGTGTCTCTACGATGAGGCCGGACATTCAGAAGTTGGTTTCGGGAAAACAACTTCAAATATCCCACTAATTAGTACATAATTAATGGTAAGTACAACTTGTTTCTAATTAAAAAATGGTATCTGCTCTATTTTTTTTCGTTTTTGTATTTTTGCGGTGAAGTGGCCCGCGACACGGCTGTCTGAAATGGATATGACCCGCAGGCCGAAAAAGGTTGGGCATCACTGCTTTAGAGGATAAAGAAGGAAAAAAATCCACTCGCCAACGCCTGGCCCTCTTCACAGCCGCAGGCCTGGGTACACCAGACCCCATCTTCGCCGTCTTTCACTTGAGGCCTATCGTAGGGTAAAGTTTGGGTCCAACGGAAATTTGCGATAAGATAACAAAACA
Organism: Pomacea maculata; assembly: GCA_004794325.1. Lineage (NCBI taxonomy): Eukaryota > Metazoa > Mollusca > Gastropoda > Architaenioglossa > Ampullariidae > Pomacea > Pomacea maculata. The sequence continues at coordinate 14,197 of SRHC01000908.1, read as the reverse complement.
GTTTAAAGTAGACGGTCGATGTTTCTACGCAAGGACTTGTTCTTGTACTCCAAACATCCAGCACAGAAGGCTGGACAGTCAATTTGGAGAGGTGCTATGAAGTCGATATCTCTCCGAAAAAGGTCAAGTATAACAAGATAACAGTTAAAAATAGGTTCTACATATTTCTCCTTTGTAATATTGTTCTCATGAAGCATGAAAATGTTTGAAAACATAATGAACGCATTTATGTAAACAATCAGGGTTTCTTGCTGCATAGAATTTGCCTGCGTCTCTGTCGGAATCCATACACAACACACAGTTTTACCTTTGCACCTTTCAGGTAAGTTTAATATTAAGGTCGTGAAATGTGTGAATGCAGTTTGTGACCATGCTTTGTTTTACACTATCAATATCAGGACGATAAACATGGTGCAGGCAGCCTGGTAGTGTGGGTTTATTCTACCCTTAATGCTGTTTACTCGTGTTTCTCTTTCGACAAGGAAGCAATCGTTCAATGTGAATAAATCTCCTTCAGTAAGATTTGTTTTGATGGAAATTTTTCTCTACATACAAATCAGATGCTATAAGCGAACTTTTAGGACCATACCGTAGTGTTCTATCATCATTATTGTCATCACTATTGCCACTATTTCAGATTGCCATCCTATACAATGGAAGGAGGTAAAAGATCACGTGACATTAATACTTCTAGAAAGTTATCTCCACTTTGTATCATTCTGCCTACATTATTCCTAAGCCTTCAGATCACACTGTATTCAACAGTATCAGCACAAGGTCAGTAACTGGCGAACTTTGGTAATTTTTCTCAGGTGTTATCATTTATAAATACATACTAGTTAGTGCATTGTAATTGTTGTTAAAATTTAAGGTATTTGTGTGGTGGAAATGACTTATACCTCAAACAAACTGTCGTGATTGTGTTTGGTCTACAGCATGTCAATAAATATGCTCAGTTGCTTCTGAGCTTATTTTAAAATTGAAGAAAATAATATATCTTCTATTCTTGAAACTTTAGAATTAGAGATAGGGAGAGAGAGAGAGCGACTTGTGAAGGACAGAACCACTGTAGTTTTGTATGTCCTCTATAATGCTAACCCCTACTCTGACCATGGTAAGCCCTGAGCACGTGACCTGTGTGACGACAGTAAGTAACAGAATATAAAAATAGGAGACACCGGGCATTATACTACACTAATATCCTTGTGTATTGGGAAGAATGCTTTTGCTATTACATACTATTACCTTCAATTAACGACGACTACGACGACGAGGATGATGATGATGATGATGGTGATAATGATGATGAATAGATGACTTAATTAAAGGTCTTTAAAGATCTTCTACATATATATAATATTTTTTCCAAATGATGAAGACGTTTTTGAAAAAAAAAGACAGCATTAAGGGCATAGATTATTATGAGAATAACAGCCCCATTGTTTCTTTTTTAGATGGTCAGATAAGGTGCGATGTTCTGTCTGCAAAACTGCATGGTAACACTTCTCTGACCTGTCATTTTCCTGAAGATGTCAGTCAAACGAAGAGAGACTTCAGCGTGTCACGATACTCAGATAAGAACAATACATGTATGTATTCAAATTCCCTCTTACTATTTGTATCTGTCTTTCTGTATATCTTTCTCTCTTTATATTTATCTATCTCTGTAACACTATCTTTCGTTTCCTTAATGTCTTTCATTTTCATGGATGCTGTGTGATGGGGCGGGAGGCAGCCAATTATACATCATTGTTTTGTTGCACTACAGGGACAAATAGTTCTAATTATAATCAGCATTATTGTGCTTTAATGAGTGGTCCAGAAGATATTCTTCTTTTGGTCAAATACCTTTCTGTGGCACATTTTATATCGCCAGACATTGTAAGCATGAATATATGTCAACTCCTTGCAATAAAACTACATTGTAATCTTTCATCATGTTTTATTTCTCATTTGCAAGATGAGATTCTGGACTGCTGGTGGATGTCAGGAAAGGTAGAGTGTAGAAATGCCCATGGATACGAGTATAACAAAATAATATCTGACAGACTGTCGCTGGAGATTCTACAAGTTTCAGCTCCACAGGTGGCCACATACTCCTGTCACCTCCCTGGATATGGACCCCACTCCATTGTCACCTGTGACCTCAGTGTTGAGTTAGGTGAGAACTTGTTTTACAGACCTGTCTTAATAACCAGTACTTATCAGTGAAGGATGATTCTCAAATATTTATATCGATATACTCGTGTGAAGTATACGAAATTGAAATTAAAGATCATTAGAATTACAAAACAATGAACTTCAAAGTGGTTTTTAGGTGATGCTGGTGGTGATGATTGCTTTTGCTGCTGCTGCTGCTGCTGCTGATGATGATGATGATGATGATGATGATGATGATGATGATGATGATGATGATGATGATGATGATGATGATGATGATGACGATTGATTGATTGATTGATTGATATTGTTATTCAGACGGAATCTCCGAATGTGAGATCCTGTCTGTGAAGCTGAATTCACAAACTGCGCTGACGTGTTACTTTCGTGAGGACCTCAGGAAGACTCGGGTGGATTTCTCAGTCTCTCACCACTCCAGGCTCGGTGTTTCAGGTAGAGTTAGTGTATGTTTTCCTAATCTATGAAGCCTTTACAATTTAAAGAATAAATAATAGGTAAGTAAAACAGCCATAACAAATAACAATTTTTGAATTTTCATAACTGCATAAAAACTTAAAAAACAACAATTAAATAAATAATTAATAATAGAGACCAATCTTACCATTAGCTATTTAAATTAACAAGTCTGTGGGAGAAAAGGGTGAGAAATCGACGCATATAAAAGTAAACATAGTAGAATTTGAGATACTGGCCTAAAAGATATAGCGGACAGATAAAATTTGATTTAATTTTATTGTCTGATTACTTGCCTTGTTGTTTTGTGTGGGTTAGTCAGTAGGCTGGTGTCTGTGTGTGTGTGTGTGATTTTAAATGATTTGCTCAAGTCATCTTTCACGCCAGACCGCGTGTTAAGCTGCACGTGGACTGGTGACAGTCCCACTTGTACCACGGCCCTCGGCTACTTGTTTGACAAGAAGGTGACCTCTCACCTCACGCTCCAGATTCCCAGTGCACTGGAGGTCCACGAAGGGACGTACAGCTGTCAGACAGCGAGCGCTGTCTCTTCTAAGACCTGCTCGTTCGCTCTTGAGCAAGATAACGGATATAAAGGTTCCCATTTTTCTTAGGAAATAATAAATAAACTTACAAATTAACTGATTAACAAACATCAACACAGGTATAAATAATGATAATCTCACTCATCAACGAACATCATTTTAAATCTTGAAAGACTAGTTGCACAACATGTTTTGAAAACTGCATGCATATTTCTTCTTGAGAAAAGTTTAAACTATTTGTTTCGAAATTCATTTCATACCATTCAGATGCATTGCACAAAGAATTGTCCTGAAGGGAACGGACGTATGAATAAAGTTTTATCTTCTTAAAAAAATCTTTTAGCACAGAAAAGTCTTAACTTGCACTCTGACTGATCGTCTCTAAGTCAAAGTACCCCGGGGTATACATGAACTCGATGGGATGTAGCTCTGTCTCCTGCAAGTTCTTAGACTAAACTATTTGAATCTTGCAACTTTATCATTATGATAGATACTGTTTCTTCATTCACTCCATAAAATTTTTTTATCTCATCAAATAGAGAATCCATACAATATCGAGTGTCTCGTTGTCTCTTAGGCAAATAAACTTTAATAAAATACTTAGTTCTTTCAATAAGCGATCGTGTTTTATCTTTAGCTACTTCTGTACCAGTTATCGCCATGATTGTTGGCGTAATCATAGTAAGTTAATTACTGTATCAATTATCATCCTTCATCATCTGAGGAAAATTAAAATCTGCCTTGTAGTTCAGTGACGGATTTAAAAGGTCATTGGTAGGCTGACATTCAAGACGATGTATGAACCAGAAATTACAAAATCTTCTAAATAAGCACTTATTGACTTGTTGACTACAGATAAGAAATGCAGTTATAGAAAACAGTCTATAGTGTAAGACTGGCATAGTACTGTACTTTGTAGAGCTTTGGTTTCGTTCATACATACTGTTAATCGCAATCATACAATTTTGTTTATGTTGACTTTACAGGAAAAGCAAGCTGCAATATTTCAAGTGTCAAGGAGAATGAACCTGCAGCATTGACATGCGTCTTCAGCTACGATATCAGTGTTACTAAAGACAACTTTGAAGTGGTCCGTCTTGATGGCAAAGGTACAAAAACTTATGGAAACTAGATACGTTGAAACGTATAATGGCTTTGAACAAAAAATTTACATAATAAATAGCTAGCTTAATAGTGAGATAACGAATGGCAAGACACACTTGCAATGTAGGTGAGACACACACACACAAATACCTGCAAACTACATTTAAAGCATTAAATCAAAGGACATTTTGCCATCATTTCAGGCTCTAATGTTGCAAGTTGCACCTGGACAAACGGCAAACTGGAGTGTACTACAGCCTCAGGATTCGACGTCAACAAAACAGTCACAGATCACGTGATCATCAGATTATCACAAGCCACACCTGCTCACACCGGACAGTATGCTTGTCGTCTGCAAGGCTCTGATGACGGCGGCTTCACGCCGTGTGCTTTGATCGTCATGCCAGGAGGTAGACATCAAACATCTCATTATTTTGCTTAGTAAAACTCGACATAAAAAGAAGCACTCCATACAGACATTAAAGTTAGTGCTGCTCTTCGCCTTACGTAAGGTTTCGAAATAGACTGTTGTAAATCAAATTTTGAAATAAACTAAAATCTCTTTTTCGTTTAAGGGTAAGAAAACAGCTTCCACTAGGTCAACAGAAAGTATTTCTATAGACCTGTAATCTTCCTACACATGTCCTCTGCAGTAAGCTAAGCAATTAAGCAATGGACAGATTGAAAATATAACTATTGCAACAATCTAGACGAAGCCCCATTGCAATAGTAAAGCAGGCGAAAAGTTCTTCGAATGGTGGGAGATTATGGTCAGGTCTGTTTAAATTTTCGGAAGAGCACGGTTGTCAAAATAACAAGAGGAAATATGAAAAGTCTACACACTGTATGTTCATCACAAATGTTTTCTTTTAATCTGTGTTTTGATTTTCAGACCCTCGTGATGATTTTTCCGCAGCTGTAGTTGCAGGGATTGTTATCTCCCTGCTGGTTGTGATAACCTTAATAACTGCTATTCTTTTTGTACTGTGGAGAAGAGGGTAAGAAAGTTTGACCAAGAGTCTCCTCTAAAATGTATGAGTGTGGGAAAATGGAGGAATGATGTGTCCTGTTGAATTATGTTTCATATATGTCCACAAGTTTATGCTGTGGGAATATATGTATCATTGAATGTACTTACATATTTTGTGCTCATCCCTTTGTCTGTCTGTTCATCAGTCTAGTCCCCATTATCTATTATATTTGCTACCACACAAATAATTTGTAATTACTTTGATTGGTTTACACAGATTGGACAGAGAAAAAGAAAAAGTGTCTTTTCCCCTAAATCCATAAGAAATCTTTATGGCAGTAACTCAACCATTTCTTTTAAGGAAAGCTTGTGTCAGCGATAATGTAATTCTGATAAATTTTCACAAGTAAATAGCTTTTTCATTAACTAAATAACAGTAAATTGAAAAGAAATTCAATTGAATAGTGGACAATTATAGTGTGTCATCATTATAGAGTACTCAATACTTTCTTAATAATAAACCAGAAAAGTCTAAAGACATGAATTATTCCAAAACGCAAGAGAAAAGTGATGAGAGCATCTTTGTAAGAAATTATTCTCAAATAGCCACGAACACAATGCTAGTGAATAAATGTGGGTGAAACACATCGCATTTCATCGGATTAGTGAAAAGGTCTTTGGTTTGCAATGTTTTCCATTTGATCATTTCCATATGCTCTGCCAGATTTTTTCTTTCACTGAGAGTATTTTTCCACAAACGTTTTCGAAAAAAAATATGTTGTCTACACTATGCATATATAATCTCCTTTTGACTTTTCTCTCTATAACCTGAGTGTACAAGAGCACTAAACACACTCAGGCACAATCAAAATATTCTAAACGAATGGACAGAGGAATGAGTAGAATTATCATAACACGTGTCATCACTATCAAATATAGTGCCACAAATGTGCTGCTTAAATTAAAAATAGGGATCAAATAAGAAAAACATCATTTTTAAAGCAAAGGCAATACAAAGCGCGTGATTAAGGACCTAACGGTCATTATCTTAATTTATTTTTACAGTAAAATTGTGTGCAAGCATCCTCCGTTCCTACAAAGATTCTCTAAGAAACAAGAAGAGTCTGAAGAGGGTCAGTCAATGATGCCCAAAAAGGTAATATCATCATAAACAATATTGACATGTTCGAATAGTAAAACCTTAGTTGTTACTTTTTCCAACACATAAAACAGATGAACTTTTATGATTGAAGGAACTGCATTATTTCTTTCTTACACAAGTTTAAGCGCATGCACATCAAAGTTTTCATCTGCATCTTTATATAATGATAATTTTGTATAATGTCGTTTATTTTTATATTATTCTTAATGTGATAAACCAGGAGTTCAAGTACATTATAATATATACTATATCACATAATATTCTATATAATATATCACATAAACTTTAGTTAAAGCTTCGTAACATGGATAAAAATGACACCAGAATGTAGTCAGTCTGTTCAAACAGCTTCACCTGTTGACCATAAGATCAACTTTATTTTCAGTCCTCGCAGAAGAAGAATGAGACAATTAAGAAACTTCTGACCTACCTGTCTGAAGATTTCATAAAAATGTATCCTGACTTCGACACAAAATCGTATCTTGTGCCACCGCTGTACTTTAACAGCAACACATACACAGAAGGTAACATCGGTGGACAACAAGTGTACATCACACGGCCACCCGATGAGGAGACCGTGAAACATGACCTGGCGATGGCTCGTGTCCTCCACAGTCTCAGTCTCTTGGTGGAGCAGGAGGACCAGGAGGTGATGTTTGTCATATCACAGTTCAACTACGACGACTACCTGGCTACACCAGGACAAGACTTTCTCAGCCACAAACTGCCCATGCCAGTGGGTCTTAGAAAGCAAGAAAAACATTTCGGGGACTTTGACATTCTTATCCTTCATCGCAATCTCGGGGTACTGGTTGGGGTGGTCAAAGCTTGTAGTGATGATCCAGGTAAGACAAATGACACAATCATTGTCGAGGCGATGAAAAAAGGCTGGGAGGAGCTGAACAATGCAGACCGCATGTTAAAACATCTTTTGTCTACTAAACAGAATGAAATTATTGTACACAAATTACTGATGTTGCCAAATGTATCTCAAGACCGCCTTGAAAGCTTATTACTAGGTAACTACGATATGACAAAGGTGGGTATACACTTATTTTTTTAAGTCTCATCTCAGTGTATAATTAATGGGTTTATACCTAGCTGACTTGCTTTGAAAGTCCTTTACTTTTGTGTTGCTGTATTTTACTTCATTTTTGTTTTGTTACGTACTTCACATTATAAACTATCCATGCAAGCTATACTTTTGCAAGTAATGCTTTATATTTAACATGGGTAGAAAATATTTTTAACAATCCTCCTACATTCACTAACCTGGTGAAACAATGCAAAATGACTATAGTTTGTTAAAATAATGTATTTCCAGGATCTAGCTACATGCCTTGGAATTTCAGAGCCTTCTTATCTTCATAAAGAATGTCTGTGCACAGAGCATTTGGATGATGCCGATTGGATTAATAAGCTGAAGGACTTGTTAATTCGTCGATTGATGAGGTCAGATGATCATACACCATTTGGCGTCGACATGTACTTGGCGATAATTTCCAGGTAATAAATACAAATATATAGTACATGCTCCTGTAAACCTGAAGTGCAACTGGATTGCTAAACGTATTTGAAGAGTTGCAAAAGTAAATTTTTACAGATTGGTTGTCAGAGCACACTACAAGATAATATTTTCAAGAACATTCATTGTTTCTACTGCTAATACCAAAACGTTACAATGCGCAAAAAGATATAAAACACTTAAGTTACAAATAAACATTATTTTATATAGTTAAGGCTCCATTACACCTCTTATCAGGAAGCATGTGCTTACGTGGATGTTGGTGATATCACAGGCTTGCCTTTTTTTATTTGCTCATTGTAATGTTTACAATGTAAAAAATGAGTTTCTAAGAATGAGGAAACCATTCACTTTGTAAGAAAATTGTTAGAATCAGAGGTTTGTAAAGCAAGGACTTGTAAAAAATCCTCGATGTTAAGTTTTCACGAAATTGCATTTTAGCTCAACACTCTTCATTACACTTTCTGGATTTTCTTGTCTCTCATTCTGTAGTCTGCAAACTGTATGTTTCTATTTCTCCATCTGCTCCTTTCTTCAAGTGAATTTAGCTTATTGCAAGGCAGTAAAACGCTCTGTATAAGCGTTTTTAATATTTGTTTACTACATGAGCTCACACATTAGACGGGCTACTAAACATATTCTTTAATACCTTTTAGTAGTTCTCAAACTAAATATATTGTTACTCTTTTTTCATAGTACCTTATAACTATTAATATTTCTTGACATGTTATCTTGTAAATATTTAAGACGAAGGCTTAGTTACTAGCCTAGTTTGACAAAGTGCTACCACAACATCAATCAATAATCATTAATCAAAAGGGAGGTAATTTTGTTATTACTATATATCATGTTCCAAGGAAGTGAAAAATAATAATTTAAGATTGTCACAGATTCTGCGGACCTGCCACACCCTGGTCCTTGACGATTCCAGGTGGTCCTCGAAAAGCTGTTCTGTCCCCGGCATTCAAACACTCGCTGAGCATGACGGGAGATTTATTCTGTGCGCCAGTCCTGCAGCCCGAGCAGTGGGATGCTCTCAATGACGACAGTCCTCGTGTGTTTCTCACGGGGCCGCCAGCTTCAGGCAAAACAAAAACACTTGTGTTGACAGGAATACGATGGATGACCGAAGGACACACAGTCCACGTGGTGTCCACTTGTAAAGAGAGTCGGGCAGCTACAGAGATGATACACGCAGAGCTGTCGAGGGTTTTACAGGAGAAACAATTACCAGGAGCAGTCATTCTAGTCCCCTTCGAGAACGCAAACGTAACAGAAAGAGTTAGACAAATGACAGAAAAGGCTGCTAATGGATCTTTGTATATTATTGCTGATGAGCCCGAGTCTTACAAGTAGGGGTTTAAATATTTTCCTTTCCTTGCTCTGTCTGTGTCTTACTTTTTTTTTTAATCCTTTCCTTAAAAGTATGTTGATTAATGATATTTGTCTGTAGTACACATACAGTTTATTATATAATTGGCACAAATCATATTCTCTCGTAACGCAGCTTTTGTCTCTTTTATTTTTAGTTAGGTGTCTATTTGTTACATTGTAAAATATAAATGTTTGTCGATTTGTACAAAAGGAAACAACCAGAGTTTAAGGCTTTTGTGGACCGTCTACAAAAAGAAGTTCCAGAACTTTACCTGCGGGCTGCCAGTTATTTTCAAGAAAACACCCCAGAGTGCTGCAAGATACAAACCTTTACCAAGAGTTTAACATGTCCACCATCAATTCTCTTGCATGCGGATGTGAAAAATGCTTCCTTGGAATGTGGCATCACTGCATGGAGTCCTGACATGAGAACAACAGCACCCACAGAAGGTCCACCAATTAAATTTGTGTACCACAGCAACGAGGGGCACAATGGGAGTCATCCAGGTGTCTGTGGAGAATGTGCAGCAGAAGTGAAAGGATTTCTACAAACTTTACTCATCTGTAAAGAAGGTAGGTGTGTGTGAATATTTTTGTGGCGTGAAATTACACAGTAACCTAAATAGAATGCATGTAAGAGATCAATTTACAAAGATGGTCTCCACAAATGGTTTATTCGTGAGAAATAAAATAAAAAAGAATGATTTGGGTTGACATAGAAATTTTTTTGTTGGGAGCTTCTATAATTGTGGCTGAATGGTATTGAGCGCAGTATGGATACCAGTATGTCTTTCGAGTTCCCAGTCGTGTATGTGTAATTTGTGTATACATGTATATAAACAACTTTTTGGTCAATGGATCATGCCAATAAAGGCTACACTTAAATAAGATAAATGAGGTAAATACCAATGTCAAAATAGAGAGACATCAGCAATGTCTGATTAAATAAACAGTTTGAGATTCATTTATATCTTACTTGTGTCTGTTGCAGTTGATTGTTCTCGGGAGACTGACGGCTTGTCGCACCTTCATTATAAAGACATACTGGTTTTGTTTGAAATTACTGAAGACCCCATTAGCACTCCAATCTATAAAGTGCTGATGGATGCAGGTATAAAAGTTAAAGTCCTTGACAATAACAATCCTGTACAGAGTGCTATGAGAGCCACAAATAGCGAGGTGTTAGTAACTAGAGGGAGACACGTGCTCGGGATCAAAAAGAAAGTTGTTATTTATGTACAAGAAAAATGGACATTTTTTCAAGAGATGCCTCAACACTGGAAACGATTGCGAGGCCTGACCAGCTGTACCTCTCAGCTAGTCTGGGTACGAAATAAAACACAGTAATATAATGTGCACCGAGGTTGTACCAGTATTACTAATGTTTGTTGGGATCTAAACTAATGTTTTGGTTTACCTGTTAGTGCAAGGGAGTTACACAAATAAGCAAGCCAAAATTAAGATAAAAACTGTAAAAACTAAAAAAAAGTTCATCCTCATCCTATATACATAATCACTGAGAGAGAGAGAGATGGTTAGAGAGTCTGTTAATGAAGAATAAAGACGTTTAACAGCTGTAGTTACAGATAGGTAGAGGGAAGGGAGTTGATGCTGTACAGCGGTCAGAAAGGTAAAAGCCACGAGAAGGAATATTGGTTAAGGAGCTGCATGAAGACGACAACAACATAGTTCCTCTATCGGATGGTAGAACCAGAATTTGACAAATTACAAGGACAATGATCAACTTTATTTGTCTAAGTGGGCAATATTAACATAGAAAGGTTCTCTAGTCACAAAAGTAACAGTTAGAAATAAAAGTAAAAATATAGTTCCTTTTATGTGCAGTGTTAAATATGTCAAGAGTTAAAATATCAAAAAATTAAAAAGTGGGGTAGTAAAAATCATATATATATAAAACAAACTTACATCAAGTATATTTATGTGCACACATACAACATCACTTCCCACACACACCGCTGACACTTCATCTAAGATTGAGCAGCTGGACTGCAGATGGCACAGAGGATTTCGAGTGTCTGTTACTTTGACATATTTGAATGTAATATTGTGTACCTGAGCTTGGTAATACAAAGTCTCTCGTTAGTACATGTTCAGGCATTGATAAAATACGTCAAGCCGTCCTTACTATTTGTTGATCACAAAAAGAAGCTAAATCCCTCTGTCTGATACTAGTTATCATGAACAGAGAGATTGTGAAACCAGCATACAAATGAGAAGGATAAAAGACTCTCAATAACCGACTGGTAGACACGACTTAAGATTGCCGAACTGAAAACTGTTGCCCTGACGCAGAAGATATATGTACATTCTTTGTTGGCCACGTTTAACAGTGTTCGGTGTATAAATTTTATTTGATCTTGCAACCAAAGTTAGCTGTTATTTATTTGTTATTTGTATTTTCGGCTGGTCTCTTTTACCTTCACACAGACATGTTCAACTGCTTTTCATTGACGTCCATTTTCAAACGATGTCCAAATGACTCTAACAGTCAAAGATGTAAGACATAAAGATCACTGATTCACTCATACACGACACAATATAAGACTTGATACAATTCATTACACACGACACGACACAATGTAGACTTACTACAACTCATTACATGTTGCTAACAGTCTACCGATAATGACATATCGTTATATCTGTTAAAGTTAATGTTTTTTTCTTCAAGCTAGCTAAGGGCTTTTGTACACATAGTCTAGGTTTAAAATTTCTATTTTGTAACAATTTTGTTTACTTTGTGTGATTGTATTTTTCTTTATGTCTACATGTATTTATATGTGAATCGCTTTCTTTCTTTGGCTGTATGAGTTCGCCACAATTCGACAGGTGCATTGTTTACGTATGACAAAATCAGAAGACTAAAGCTTACTACACCTGTACAGTCATTATGTAGCGGATTATATTCATTTATTGTAAGCAAGAGTAAGATTATTCCACTTCATTTTTATGGATCTAAGCAGTCAGGTGTTTTTCATGCTTGCTTTTCTCTCTTGCTGATAAAACTTGACATTTACAAACTGTATGTTGCATAACGGGAAGTGTTTTAACATTTTACTATTGTCTTCAATTTCTTCTGCTATGGCATAATCTGTGATCACTAATTTTCTGTTTTCTTCAATTGTCAATTGAGAATTTTCGTTTTACTTTTTATGCATAAAAATATTATGTATTCATTTCCTTTACTGATAAATTGGTATCCATTTGTCTTGTGATGATAATAATCATCAAGATACAAGCATAAAGTACCAAACAAGATAATATTTTATTAGAATATACCTAAGAATTTAAATATTACTTACTGTTTTCTTCTCATTTTCTGTTGTTTGAGTACAAATCCACGTCAAATCGAGTGACTCCCCCCCAACGAATGTCAATATGGCGCTCTAGTAAACAAAACATAAGAGTGGAATTTACACGATGTAACACACGACTGGTTGACCTTTTCACCCTTTAAAGGGAAGTAATCGTTGGAGGAACAAGTCCTAAGGGTTCCCGTGTTCTCTCCCTTATGTATTCGTTCATTTACGCACACGATTGCAAATTGTACTATGACACCATAGCATCCATCCTATGGACTCGGTATACGGGGTAGGAAGCGATTTGAAGACACCGGTGATGTCCCCGAAAGCTATGTATTATACTAAACTCAGGAGCTTCTTAGTCGGGGTCCAATCTACTAAAGTAACAGCCTCTGATAGATAAATTACCATGTCATGTGCTGCACCTGATAGTTCCACTTGGGTAAGTTTGCTGAGCCGCACCTTCCCTTAACCTCATGGAGATACAATGGGCAGGAAACGTATACATTTCTTGTGTGTGATAGTAGGGTAAATACTTGGTAGTTTTGCTTTTTATGTCTATCGTGTGAGCAGACATACTGGTATTGTTTGAAAATACCACTGACCCACTACTACCTCCTTGTGTTACTCGCTGGGTAAAGAAGGCATAAAAGTTAAAAGTTAAAACAATTACGATCCTGTTATAAATGCTAAAATTGCCACAAACAACGAGGTGTTAGTAACTAAAGGAAAACATATGTTTTACATTAAAAATAAATATATTTTGTAAAAATACTAAGTGATAAGTTGCCCTGGAGGGCCAGAAATGTACATTCTTTTCAGTATCATCATCTATTAGCCATGAAATGTAGCTCGTTCTTCTTATTCTAAGCTTCGCTGTGATCACATCGTTAACATCTTATTCCAACTAGTGACATCCGTTCCTGAATATCCAATCTTTAATTTCGAAATGCGTTTCGTCGCGATACATACGCAATATTCTTATCTGTTTTGCCTTCTGGCAGAGGATATCCTCCAACTATTTCATAAAGGGACTTGCCTCTGCTTTTTGCCCTGGGCTGGGCGTTGAATCCATTTCATAACTATCAAACTAAGATGCTTTTGTCCCTGAAACAGCGGCTTTCATTCTCTACATAACTAGGGAAATTTAGACAAAGTTAGTGAATGATCAAGTAGGGTATTAATACTTTGAACTTTGCCATAGTAGTGGCTGTAAGTCACCTTAACCATCTCATGTGGTAACCCTTGAGGTCAAGCTTGAGTCAGATGGCTTGTCTAAGTGAAATGTATATTCAGCAAGACATTGTGTAGTATGTGGTCGTTGTCAGCCTACTTCCTAGTCACCTCAACCTACATAAAAGATTTGAAACACGAATACCGGGAATAAGTGAAACAAGAAACGCTGACCTAAAAATACGTTCTAGGTAAATCCACAACATGGCGTGGTTCTCCTAAACTGAACAAGCGCCTCAGTAATTTTCGAAAAGAAAAACAACAAGAAGCCTTCTGCACACAATTTGTTTAAGCTTTAGGTTCGTGAGGTGAGTTTTGAGTTTATTA
>SRHC01000091.1:0-246064 GCA_004794325.1 Pomacea maculata | reverse complement strand
AAAATAAAGTGACGTCAGAACTAAATGACGGTCCTCCAGCCAAAGGTCAGCGTCTACAAGCAATACGAGCACAGTCCGCAGGCCAAAGATCAAACATGTCATATAAGCTGGAATGCATTCTATAGCAAACATAGCTGCACATAACACATCCAACAGACGACATCAGTCCTACTGAACGACGAATGACCCCAGCACACACAAAAAGTTCACCGATCCAACGGACATGAAGCTCACTGAACCGCGCCGCCGATCGCCAAGGCAGAAGGTGGACAAGGAATTACGACGAATTGCAGTCACCAAAGCAAAGAGGCACTACACTCTACACACACGATGGCAGGCCCATCAAAAATTATACATAAGCACAAGTCCAACACCAGGAGGATGTTAGATAAAACAAAAAAGACGACAGAGCTCTTCCCCTTCCAGCCAGTTGGCCAGGGGACATCACTCTATACCCTATACACTCTATACTCTAGAATAAATGATCTTCTTCAATATGATTTTTGTCATTATTTTCACACCAGTCCACTTGAAGACTACAACTACTTTGTGACCTATGAAAGGTCCTGAAAAATCCACACGCAGTCTTGAACATGGTTCTCTAGTCATTCATACACAAGGAAATGTTGGTGGTCCCAAAGTCAATTCAAACTACAATGTCAAAAATTGGTTTTTCTACAAGCAAATGGCAACTTGGATCAAGACCATATATCTAATTTTATTCTGAAAAAATATGTGACTTCTAGCAAATTAACTAGTACCCAAAAAATATTTATTACCATGCAGTTTAATTCACTGCCAATGGAGCCACCAGTGATAGCTGTGTTTGCATTGGATGTGGAAGACTGCTTTTTGATTCGGATTAGTGACATGGGCACCCCCAGTTCATAAGCACACACTTGGGCAGTCTGTTTAAGATAAAAAATTTTCAGACTTTAAATGATAGACAACATGCATCACAGTTTCATGGCAGTAAACAGTTATCATTACTTGTTCATATCATATCTCACCGCTTCTTGCTAGACTACCAGGCCTTGGAGGTAGTGATTTCTAGGGGCGATAATCTGTTGTTTTCTTAAAATTTCTTTAGAAAACATTTCATTTAAAAGACTACCCAGATTCACTGTATATATTTTCATGGACATACCAGAAGTCTCATCCCGAACACCCAAAAAGGTGCTCTGACTCATCTCTTTCAGTCATGGTAAACTTACTTACCTTATCAAACATGGATACTAAATCACCCTGACTAGATTTAGAAAGGGGGTGTCCCAAGACAATGCCCTTAGTTGTAGATAACATTGTTTCTGTTGACCATAATTGTCCATTTTGTTTTTCAGTCTTTGGTAATCTTCCAATGCTAACATAAATGCTATCTGTTCTCCCACACATCGTCCACAGCATTCAGGAAATTTCGATGTTAGACTAGCAATGAACCCAAATAAGCTAAGAGCAGAGAAGTACTAGAGTTCTCCCTGATCTGCTTGTCTCTGTTAAGATGGTGATGCTGATGTTCCCTTTATATCTTCAGCAAGAAACTTAGGTTTATAATGACAACAGATATATGTTTCTTGACAAACCTTTCACACCTTTGTGTATTACTTGCTACGATGATACTTAAAAGTATTACCTTGGTGTTCAACCCTTGTCCCATCTCAATGCCACCATGGTCAATGGCAATGGTCCCATCCGTATGATAAATGGTAATCAAGACGCTGTAATTGCCACCACCCCAACCTATGCCAAACCGTGTTGGCACCAAAGAAATGGCTTGTTTCTTCCACCTGTTTGCCTTTGGGTGAAATAAGCAAGAGCACAATCAAAAATAGCTGAGGGTAAAAGACTATCATAAATTTGAATCAAATCATTTGAAAATGCGTTGCCAATCTTTGTACAGAATCACTCTTGTGTATAGCCCTTCATATGCTTAAAAGTTTACATCAAGTTACATCTGACAGTTAAATAATAATCAGGGAGAAGTCATGTAATGTGCCCCAGTCCATTACTGACACGTATAAGCGTTCAAAAACCAGCATTCCTATACTTAAACAAAAGAAAGTCCAATGAGCAATGTAGTTGCATAAATTTACCGGAAATAACAGATTTGTAAATTGTCAAATTGCAGACCCTGTCATGAGATATTTGGGTGGAGAATCAATGTACATCAACATGCTCAAAGCAGCTTAAGATTAAAATAGGTGCACACAAAAGACTAGCCTAGCAAACCAAAATAAATTAAAGAAGAATCCTGTCTTTATGGGTCTTAAAACTGCAATCACATTGTTGGCTCACCTGATTGAATTCTGAAACCTGCAACTGTCTGTTGGCTAGGTCAGCTGAGATCTCTAGTTCTGCTACAATGTTGGCAATGTTGCAGTAGTTGAGCACCATACCCCCAAGCGTTTTCTGAAGTGAATCTCATAATTATTATTTTAATATTTTAAGCAGGATCTCAATTTAAGGTGTTTATTATTGCTCTGCATTGTGAAATGATACATATTCTTGAACACAAAATATTGACTAATTAATACTGGTCTTTGACATGAAAAAAATGCATTCACAAATTTTGCTCTCAGGTCACAGCTTTAGGTTTTTGTTATCATGACAAATCGTATGATTACTGAAAAGGAAATCCTGTTAACAAGACAAAAAGTAACAAATTTTTAAATATTCACATAACAGTTCATGGTAATAGAAGTCACATACCTGGCCTTGCTTGTAAAAGTTGGCTTTACGAATCTCGGTGGGATCTTTATTAAGTTCTTTAGCCACATGCTCCATCATGTATTCCATGATGAATTGTGCAGGTAACGAGCCTGCATGCAGGTCCAATCAATCAAACAACAAAACTTTTAAAAAAGTTCCATCATACCATCACACCAATTCTACTGCAACAATGATAGTCTTGTTATAAGTGCAATACTTTGTTTATAAAGAAAACAAGAACTGAATTGGACTATTTGGCAACCATACTGAAGTCTATTATCCTAAAATATAGGAATGAAGACATGAAATTTTGAGAGTGAATTCTCTTTCTTCGAAACTTAACATAGGAGATAAAGAGTTACATTAGCTTTTCTGATGGCATCCGATAGACCGATACAATCCGTACTTTGCCATCAGGTAGGTGGGAGGGCCAAGTGGGGCGCCAAGGCTTTCCATATTGGACAATGAGTTCCCCTTTTCGCACATGTTTTCAGAACTAAGTGGTAAGAGCAGTGGTTAGTGACCCCCACAGTAACCATCGAAGAAACTATAGTGTAGTAGAATTGTGTTTGACCTTTTACGCTGCTGCAAGGCAGTTGCTCACTTGACTAGTGGAGTGCTCTGCACACCAGGCACATATATGCTAGCTCGATCACTGTCAGGGAGATAATTTTTTTTTTATGGTTAAAGAGAAAATGTAACCCATTATTTCCTATTGTCATGTCATCTGGTACACTAAAAAAAGAAATGCTTTGCTGGCCCTCAATCTCTCATGTCCATACATTCATGCTAACTAGAGCACAACTAAGGCTTACACGCCTTACAGTACCTGGCGCTCTGCATGATGTCATTGCTGGCTTGTTTGTCTTAACGTCTGTACTAGTCAGTCTCCAGTTCTCACAGGAGTAAACTGAAATACAAATAACAACATTATTGATTTAAAGATCTTTGTGAGATTCAACAATAGTTATAAAACAGTATTTGTTACTCAATTACTCAACATACTGTGAAAAGTTTGACAATTTGACAATGACAGTTTGTTATGGCACTCCCCTTGTCTATGCCATCTGCTGCCCTTCCCATCGGAAATAATTGTGATTAGTTTAGCAATGCCTGCTATACTTTTTTCCCTCACTAGGAAATAATCTCCATTTCTTATGGTCATGTCATCTGGTACAGTCAAATAACAAATGTCAAAGCACAAGAAATAGATTTGAACATACATCAAATGTAACTACACCACCACAAATATATCTTCAATGTCAATGTACCTTTTATACTACATTATATTGAGAGCAAAGCATTTTTGGCAGCCTCATAACTAGTTTAAACTATTATGATTCATGACATTGGTAAGAAGGATACCATTGTCTAGCCAGCCCTCCAGTCCAAAACCTCCAGAGTCATTGTTGTTCCAGCCCATGTCATCATAGATATCAATTATAATGCCATTCAGTTTGCCTGCATCTGTAAAACCAACCTGTTCAAAACACATGCAGTCAATAATATCAATATATTTATAAAGTCATCATGTGATCACTGGTCACGGGACTTTGCCACCATATTAGTCAGAATTACATGGTAGTGGTGAATGTCAAGTACCTTGTAAATGCACAGAAAGACAATAGCCATAACATAGAGCAGTTGCCATCCTCTTTAGCACAAAGCAGTCTTCAGATATAAAAAAATAATAACATTCTAGGTGAAATAGCACAGTCTGTTATTCAGCTTCAGTGTTCCGCATTCTTCAGGCTGACCGATGAGTGGCCAAAAGAAAAAAAAAGAAGACCTTGACCTATTAGATCCATTATATGACTGGGCGTGGCAGGGACAGGATCATTTGCAGCCTGGATCAGTTTTTCAATGATTTGTGCACGCTGGAGCATCTTGTTGCTGAATATCTTAAATCTCATCTGGCATTCTCTAGTTAATGATTTTGTATGTTATGTTGCTTGTGTCCGTGTTCCTTTTGTTTTTTGTAAAGCGCCATGAGCCTGTCCATAGGACCGGGATATGGTGCTGTACAAGTTAACAACAACAACAACAATAATTTAATATGGCAATAACTGAGCAAACTAGGACCATAATCAGAACAGCTACACGCCATTTCTTTAAAATTCAAAAGCAGAAATGCTATGCAGCAACACATCATATAAAATCTGGGCTAAATGAAAGCATGTACAAACCTCATAATTTGCCACATACACATTTCGTCTGCCAATAGCATGCATATTGCTTTGCATGTCCAGTCGCATGCGAACTGCCCTGAATAAATGAAAAAGATTCTAATTTTTAATGGGGGAAAAAACCTGCATACAATGTACAAATGAACAGCAGGCAACATTCTTTAGACAGGCAGCATGTGAAAGAATCAAAAATGTTTCGTCTCTTGGAAACATGACTTAATCTAGACAGTCCTAAAAGTATGAAGAAATTATTCAAAAAGCATGGATTTCTTTTCATGTCTTTAGTTGATAAAACTGACAAATTTGAATGCTAACAATGTTAATTACTTACAAGATAAATAACACCATACTGATGAAGCTGTTATGAACCGAAGGAAAAGCCTACCTTTTCATTATATGTGCTGCTAGCGCACATGCTCCAGAAACAAGAAAGTTACGTGAAATTTTGCCTCCAAATGCTCCTCCAAGATGTTTGACTTCAACAGTCACCCTAGTTAAATGCATCAAAGAGACAAGATGGATAAATGTTTTCAATGATAGCATACACTAGCTGTAACAATTGAAAGTTTGAAACACTAATACATCCTGGATGAATCTCTGCTGATAACTTTTAATAGAGTGTGAGGTCTAACAAGGTCGGGAGACAGAATAATGAACAGAATGCAATGAATGGAAACAAACTCGAATAATGAACAGAATGCAATGAATGGAAACAAACTCAAAATAAAACATGTTTACAATTCAAATTTGAGAATATTTTTAAGACACATTAAGTTACTTTTTTTCATCAGATTATCCTAATAGCTACGTTTCAAACTGTATGTGCCATCATCTAGTTCCCTATGACTTAGTGCCAGGGACATCAATCAACAAAAAAGATTTAGCTGCAATTGTATTAACTTACGCATTTTGTGGGATGTTCAAGACAGCAGAGACACCTGCAGCAGTCTGGTCAATCCACTGTGAGGATGGCTGAACAAGTATTCCACCATCATCACTGGGAACACACCTACATGCTTGTGTCTCCATGTAGTAATGATATTGTTCACCAACCTGCACTGACCCCACCACACGCCGTGCAGACTGAGCAATAGCCACTGAAATTTTAAGACAAGTTAAACTGTAGTGTTAATAAGGAGTCTGTTTAAATGAATCTTCTACCGCTGAAATAAAACCAAAACCTGTAAGAATGAAAACGATTAACAGTGAAAGCATTGGAAAAAAAGCAATTAACATGACTTTTTGTAGAATAAAAGAAATGAACAGACCCTGCCCTTTTCTAGCAGTTTGACTTTAAGACAGATAACTCACTGTCTGGATCACCAACTACCAAAGGAGTAGGACCATTTGGAAAAAATGACTTTTTCTGTATTGCAGCATAAATGTCAATCAGAGGTAGCTGTACATCTGTGTATGTTACTTTGACCATTGAAGCTGCTGTAGTTGCTGTTAGAGGGTCATCTGAAATGAAAACAATGAGAAAAAAATAATAAAAAATATTTTTTGCAACTTTTTAAATAAATGTGTTTAAAATCATTTGTAAGTATATTACAAAAATAAAAAAACCAATAGGGAAATACTTCTGTAGTTCTTTTCCTTCTATGTGAAGAAATAACACATTTGAGATTGATGAATATCAGATTTTTATCTCATCTTTTTATAAAAAAATTTACTGTCTATTTTTGATAGCAAACCTGCCACAATGATAGCAAGAGGTTGTCCAGCATACATCACCTGACCACTGCACAAAATCTGCAAATGACCAAAGGATCCAAATTATCCCCTCAATATAAATGAAGATAAAGATAAAAGCTAGTACAAATAAAATGATCATTTATGAGCATCTGTTCTTCTAAGACCGTAGAAAGACTAAAGATTATTTATTAAACTAAAGTTTAATACTGCACAATGAACTAATAAATATAAACCATAACATCTAATAGAAAATGTGTGAAACTTTAATTAAGCAATAGAGTTAAATTAAGTTTAATGACTTACCATATTGTAATGAACTAATATTAAATGTGCAGATACATGCAAATGTATATTACACATGCATACTCAAGTAAATCCTCAAACCTCTTCTGGTGTTCCTGCATACACAGCAAAATTGTTCTTCCCACCTACTGGGATGTCAGAAGCTTGAATGAACTTGTAAACACCAGACATAGCCTGCCAAAGTTTTATGGATCATGTAAGCTATCTAAAATAGCTCTCTTCTTATCTTTTCTCTCTCTAACACAAACTCACACACACACACATATAGAAGCATTTAAAAACTCCACTCAAGAGAAGGATCATAAGGGATTTCATCCTTTCCATTTTATTCCTAGAATAAATATTTTTGAATATGGGGCATGCAGTTATAATTAAATTTGTAAAGCTCATTTGAATATATGCATCCTGCTTTTAATTGGTGAAGGTGGTGCACACTCAACAGTGAATGAGTTAAGATCTTACTAGAGCATCAGATGGATCCATAGAGGAAACTCGAGCATTCCCTTGGGTGCTCAAAACAAATGCTGCAAATAGCTCTCCTTGCTCCAATGGGATGTCATCTAAGTATCGAGTCATCCCTGATACCTGAAGGCAAGAAGTGCATGAGGCATGAATTGGGTTTTTATATGATAAATAATGATTTTACTGTAGTCCCAAAGATATTCATGAAAATTTTATTCTGAAGCATGTGTTTTATTTCTTTTAGCTGACAGCTATTTAAGTGTAGGCCATAATAAAATAATGACCTCATTTACTTTTAAAATGTTTGCGGCTTTTTTCAGTAATACTATTTGATTGTGAGACTAAAACATACTCGTCTCCTTAGTTTCTTGCTGAATGATTTGAAAACCAAAGAAAAATAAAACAGGAAATTTTGAAGTAAACCTTGTAAGTGGCATCAATTGCCGGCATGGGTTCATCTAAAGGCCACTCCTCTTTGCGTGTATCAAATGTCTGAGTTGCTGATGAAACAGGTCGCAATAAAGGCGTGCTACCACTCTTAAATCTCTCCATGACTTGGTCTCCACACACATCAAGGACATACTGATGGCAGTAAATTCAAAATCATCACATGAATGACTATGCACTTTAATGTAGAAATATGTTACAAGTGTCACATGCTGTCAAATGTGCCAAATGTTTTATGACATATCTTGAGATAAGTGATGCGAACGATGAAGAATAAATAAAATTATTTAAAATGTAGGAGATACCTTTTTCTTAATGAATTTTACACCCACATCCCTTCATTATTTTGATCATTTGATGTAATTTATTTTGACAGAGTAATTTATTTTGACAGATAAAAGCAACATCAGTAAGAGAATAAGTAACCACTGAAATATTAACATTTCTTCAGATATAGGTTCAAAGTTTTATGGTTTTGGCAATACATGCACAATAATAAAAAGTCAGGGCAGCCTAAAAGACTGCATATACAGACACATGCTCACCCTGTAAAAGAAAGCTAGTGCCAGGTTCTTGCGATAATTTGGAGAAGCAAGTATTGGGTCAGAAGATGGTACAAGCTCTTTGCTCAGTGAAGTAAAGACATCTACAAAAAAAAAAAAATAAAGGACAGTAACTCTACATTCTAACCATAAACAGTAATGTTTGTTGCATTCCACAAATGCCTGCACTCCACCACTAGAATCACTCATTTATTAAAAGACAACACACGCATATGAACTCAAACTGAACTCTATAAATGTAGTTTTATAGCGCGCTAGTATCCGCATCACAAAGATGCGCTCAATGCGAAACATACATACATACACATATGTATAAACATAAACATATATATCTTCACTTTACTTGTCTTCATCTTCCTTGGATTATCTTACCTTTGGGAAACCTTATCCACCAGATGTAAACACATGGGTTTCAGAAGAGTTTCCACTACTACACATGCTACACATATTCCGATTTCCTCTTTCTTAAACCACAGTAAGCATGAATGCATTCAGTGGTTTGGGCTGTTTCCTTGAATGTATATATTTCTAAGCTTACATTGATATTTACACCTTATTCCAGTGGTGCCAAACCTTTTTCTCGCCTGAGGGCCGCATGTTGGACATGAAATAATTAAAATCGAGCTGGCCAGAACATGGTGGTTTTGCCAGAATCATGGCTATTATGTTGTCTGGTTAAAATGAACAGGCCGAATGTGGCACCTTTGTGGGCCAGATGTGGCCCTCGGGCTGCAGGTTGGGCACCCCTGCCCTATTCAAATAGAAAAACGAAAGTACTGTATCTGATTCTGAAGCAAACAAGTCACATGTTATAGGAATAATTATATGGCAGCCATACAAACCTTTGAGAACCTGAGGGTCACCAAGCTGTTTTCCAAAGAGAAATCCTTCGGTGATCTCAGCATGATTCTATCATGAAGAAATCAAAGGTTGCATACTTCATTATGAATTTCTGTACACATATTGTATGGATATTTTTGGCAATAGTGTGTAAAGTCCAAGAAAAAGTTAACAGTAAATCTGATCATCAGAGGGATTTTAGTCAGGGAAATGAAATAACCACAAGGTGGGCTATCTGTCCCAATTATTACTGAGGTTAAAATTTTAGAAAAAAATATGTTTAAATTTCAGTTATCATAAATCATACAATTCACTAATGAAAACCTCTTTACTATAGTCCATAATTTAAAGTAAAAATATTACAGCAAAAACACTTGATGAAAAATTAATAAAAACAAGTTACCACAATTTAGTCATCACAAAACTTACCAGTGAGGCATTGATTCCCTGGAAAATGAGTGATGGTTTCTCTAAAACTGTATAATTCTTGCTTCTGTCCAATTTCAGGTTAAAACCAGCTGTGACATACCCATGACTGTTCTGTAAAAATATTATATTTTGAAATGTTATTCCTGTTAAGCTCCATTAGATCAGGTGCTCCACTCCGCTTTGACAATGTATATTATAATTCACCCCTCCAAAAATTTAAAGCAAAAACCCAACAAGACATGATATGATTAAAAAAAAAAAAAAGAGATTGTGTCTGTTTATAGGTGCTAAAAGAGTAACCAATTTGTAGATAATTTACCTGCAGACGTTGTGAAGTGCGATAGGTTCTGATGTAGTTATTGTCATCTGTGTAGGAAGGAAGGTAAGCTGCCTCAATGACCTTGCCATTCATGTTAAGGTTGAGGAAGTCACTTAAGTTGTACCGACTGCTACTCCCATTTCCATCACCTGTACAACATGCATTGATACATTAACATGAATGATGATTGATTGAACTCAGCTAACCAATTTACCTTTGGGTTAGTTGACCACTTTATTAATAAAATAAGTAAACTTATTTTTGTTTTTAATCAGTGCCACAAAACTTTGATTATTTGATTTCTCCGGATGCAAAATTGGCCACAGTCTAATGCAGAATGAAGATAGTTTAAAGTTTGTTTACAAGAATTAATTGACACATGACTAGATCTTTAACTAATGACAAGCATAAATAATAGCTACAGGCTTAGTAGGTAATAATAACAAAAATCAATATGGTGAAACAGTAGTGCTTTTCTCTCATCAGGCAGATTAAACGACTCGGAATTATTCCATCATGTGACACTTTTGCAAAAGCACTTTCCTTAGAGAGGAAGTGAAAGCACTGACGGCATAAAGATGTCTGCGAATATGTGGTCTTGAACCACTGGCATATTTTTTCACATACATTTTCAGTCTATTGTCTGCATGCAACACAGAACAATGATGATGATCCTGATGCTAAATGCTTAGAAGCTCATTATAGCTGGTTAAACTAAATGAAACTAGTTTCTGCTACTGACCAATCTGAAGCGCGGCACCGACAGTCTCCAGCAAGGTAAAGACATCTGACACAAATTCAGGATGTTTGTGTTTCAGCATCAAGTTGCCTGCCCAACAGGCCAGCTGCAACAAAGCACAAGTGGTTGGGCAACTAGATAATACAGCCCTAGCTAGAGGACAGGATGTAAACCAGATGAGAAACCTCTGTGGTCTAAAATGTGAACAAAACAATTCAACTCAGTACAATTTATTTATACTTGAAATACTATAACTCAATGCATATATTTCTCACACAAAACCATAAACATGTATTGAAATGTAAACCCACCAAACAGCTTCATCTGAACAGTCCTGAATGTTGTGCTACCAGCAGGTTGCACAATGCATGTTACTCTTCCATGTCACACTTACATTTTTAACAGTAGTTGTGGCCACTTTCTTCAGGTGGTTTGCAAAGACAGGAAAATACGAGTTGGAAGAAACTTGGTCACCTCCTTCAAAAAAGTTCTGCAGCTTTCGGAGACTCAGATTTCCTCCCAGAATGATGGGAGAGGACTGTTTATTGAAAATAAAACTGATTATTATAAGTTCATAGATCTGTTCACAGTCACCTCTCCACTTCTATAATCTGGAAATGCATGCTCTCTCTTTCTCTCTCTTACACACACACATACATTTAAAAATGCCCACATAAAAAGGACACAAAAAGTTGAAGAGAATTGTTGACAGAAGGATGCTTAAGGTCTGTAACTGGTTTAACTAAAGTGAAACTGCTTTCAATTTGCAGTAATTTTATACCAAAAAAATGGCTTTTTAAGTGGATTGGGAGTTGTGTAGAAGTGAAGTAGTGAGATTAATGTGTTTGAGTGTGTGCATGCAAACATGTGTATGTGAGAGAAAGTGAGTTAGAGAAGGTATCAGAACATGCACATTTCAATCAGAAAAACAAGACCAGAAAATTCAGAAAGGCTTACTAACTTTGTTAATTTGTTATGGTTCAAATTACGTTTTTTGCTTATCTTCTAAATGAATATATTTTTGACAATGTATATTTAGCTCAAATGTAGAGTTAATGTGATCTCTGTGAGTGCCTTAAAACTCACACTCATGCGATATAGTTCCTGTATGCCCCGAATATCAATCAGGACATCATACATCCATGGTCCAATTTCTTTATATACACCTTCAACAAAAAATTACAGTAATGTATTTACAGATTTTAGTACTTAATTTTAAACTCCTATCTCTCAGTTTAGAGAGGTCTAAGAGAGAAGCAAAATATACTTTTAAATTAATGTCATCATTAAAGAGCATTACATGAGACAAAGGAATCAATGTTCATAATCCATTAGATTATTAAGAAATAGATTCTGCAGGTTAACATCTACAAAAAGACCATTCGGGCTCACTCACCAAACCCAGAGTTGCCAAACACTAGGCGGTAGTTTGCTGAACGGTACTGGCTAAGAAGCGAGTAAAGATCCACCAGTGCTGTAGGTTTAAACCACTGAGCTGTCTGACCCACAATGTGAAGTGGCTTTACTCCTGATGCAACACTGCTTGCACACTTCATTTTTTGATTTCCCTTTGAATCACAACGGCCAGTGCATTTCTGGCCTGTCGTCTTACATATTTTGTTAGGATTCAAATCCTGAAACATACATCACACATGCACATACACAGGGCAAGAAGCCTATTGTCACAGAAATAATTTAAGCTAAATAGGCTTAGTGATAAATACATAGAACAGGTAAACTGAACCATCAAAATTTTCATTTACTTTATAAATGTAATATATATTCATAGCAAAAATAAAAATCCCCAAATGCATATAAATGGAATCTGCCAGGGAAAGTTTCCAGCACCTCTATATCAATCATGCCACCGGGCAGAGATGGAGATGCATCTGATGCAAAAGATTTCATGGCATCTAGGATTGGTCTGTATCCTGTGACAATAAAAAATTCTCTATAAGCAACATTTTTTCCCTTTATAACATTTCTTATTTTCCCCAAGCTTCTCTTTATAACAACCCCTTAGCAAAAGCTTATTTTTTATTTGTGTAAGTGAAATATATAAGAAACATAGATGGCAACTTGTATAAAGCAATAATTATTACTAAATGTCATGTTTTCTGAAACCTGTAGTGGGAGTGTCATAGTTTTTGTACTAGGTAAATAATAGGTGTAGCCCTGAATCAGTATCTACTCCACTATTAGGGAAGTTGTCTGCCAACAAAAGCTGAATAATGGGTACCATAACGCAATGGTCGGGGCAGTGAGGTGGAAATATTTCACATCTAGGGAGAGCATGTGAAAAGGGGAGACCACCCTCTCTTTCAACTACTTTTAACTCCCCTGAAAAATCTTATCCATTTGATGGACATCGAATCGGGTACCATTCCAGTCAAAGCATGAGCCTCAAACACAGCTACCTTTCATTCTGAAGTCAAGCATATTGAACTTGTTTACAAGCTCAGTGTTTTATAGTGCTTGCAGCGACATCCTGATTATATTAAGAGTGATTTTCTAGAATCCTAGTTAAGCTTATTTCAAGTACTCTCCTGGCAAAGCAACACCTGTCATTTGCATGCACTTATACAATATACACAGATGAAACTGTTGAAGCGCCAACCCCCTTGATGTTTCAAGCTGACACAGAAGATAACACTACATAATTTTGAAGCTTTTTTTGAACTGTTTACCTCTTTGTGAATAAATGTATATTTCTCATGTCGGTGAATCATTTTAGTTCATAAATTGTTTGTTACACACCTGTGCAGCGGCAAATTGTAACATCATATTCATCTTCCACTTCTTGCATTGTGGGAGCAGGGTTCTTCTGAAGAAGGCTGCAAGCAAATTCACAGTAAATGATGATAACTTAATCTTATCATCTTCAATAATTTACTATATAATATATTAATCCTCCATACTTCTCTACAAAGTGGTAGTAATTATAGTATTTCTGACTGATATTTCTGCATTAAAAATGAACCCTTAATTGTCACTTACCCATACATGTTCATAACCTGGGAAGGGCTACAGAAGCCACACTGTACTCCATTGTACTCTGCAAGACGCTGTTGTATGGGGTGTAGTCCTGTCTGAGGATTACCAAGGCCTTCGATGGTGGTTACTTCCCATCCATCACACATGTACAGTTGCACCAGGCACTTTGTGTGCACAGAAAATAAGCATCTATATATATGTATTTGTACCAATTAAATATCTAAAATTGTTATCCATGATTGCTTGGACATTAACTATTAATAAGCATATATAAATAAATAAGAAAATATGTACTATAAAGGAGGAAAATATTTTTTATTATACACTGCAAGTAACAACAAAGCAAATATTTTTATGATATAGTACACTGCCAGTAATCAGAGGACCAAAAATATCTTAATAAGATACTGCTAGTAGGCACAGGAATAAATTTATGACACACTGCAAGTAAGCACAGGAACAAATACAAATATGTGTATTTATCCACACAAAACTCACTGAGTTGACTGTATAAACTTGCTTACTGGTACTGCCAGGTTCATAAAATGACACAGTGACCAGACAGACACCACAGCCTCCCTCAATGCACATCTGTTTTGTACCACGAGATATACCTGTTGACCTGAGATACTCATTGAGGGAGGTGGCTGGGTCGTATTCATTTCCCACTGTATAGAAAATAAAACAAACTTTAAATGCAAAATTTTGCTTATCTGCTCTTTTGTATCACTGGATATACATCTTTACCACATAATCTGACATTTAAAATATACCTTGCACAACTATCCTGTGTTGCTATTACTTAGAAATGCTTCACTGCTGCAGTGTTCCTTCTGTAGCAGATGCTTAAAAACCTCAACCTGACAGGGATATTTCAGTCATATGTGGATAACTTGTACTATGACAAAGAACATATATACCAGCCAGATCAAGACAGAAAACACAGACATGACAGGCAGAGAGGCAAGAATACGATGTCCTCTGTGAGTTTCATGTTCATGCCCATATATAATCAGGAGATCTGAAAATGACCAGTGTGAAGTAAATGTCACCTGTATTTTGTACTCCATTGATGATGAGTGTCACAGTGCTGCTAGTGGGCAAGTGGGATCGAAACTTAAAGGAAAAGCCACAGTTTAAGCAGGTACCAGCATATACACCATTATTCAGCTGTCCAGATACTGGGACGTGTCTACAATAAACAGAGCATGTTGATGGTGTAAGTTAATTGCAGTTCAAAATGACAACTGTACATGGTAGTTTCTGGCACATGTTGTGTCATAACACTAATGATGATGGATGTCAATTAAAATACTGCAAAAACAAAATTACAAATATCAACATAATAAATTCTAAATACTTGCAATTCATAACTGAATATTAAAAGTAAAAATAAAGTGAGGCTACAGCGATGGAAATAGCAATGAGAATAACAAATAAGTCATTTGCTTGACGGCTTGCATTTAACTACCCATATTTAAAGCAAGAACACTTCCTCCGCCTCTTCGATCGTGTAGCTTACCTATTGGCAATTAATATATATTGAACCAACGTGAAGAGAAGTGCAGGTTAACTTAGTTTACTCAAGCTTCACTTTTCAATTTTCTCAAGTTTCATGCAGTGCACCAGATGGACATAAACATGCGGCTTTGACAAAGACAGACTTCGAATACGTTTTGTAGGATATATAGCGATTGACACAGGTATACAGGTATAACGTCAGGTATACAATTTTGCCAACAATTGCAAGACATTATAATATGAACTAACCTGGCCCCACAAGCTGGACACTGGACACTGGGGACGTCAGATTCTGTTTTGGGCATGGTGATTGTGATGCGACCATCCAGTATCACACACTGTCGCTGTTTATTTACACCAGGAACCTATACACATCTGTATTTACAGCGACTGACGAAGGCAGTAGCAGGTCACGTGTCTCAACGCTGTCTGACGTAACGCTTGCCCCGCGTGACTGCCCTCGTGTATACACGATAGTGTGAACACAATGCAAAATAATCGCAGCGTAACGTTAAGAACATGTCCCGTGACTGGATGGTACAAGTTCAGAAGTGTGAATGCTTACTCCCAGTCCTTGTTTGAGTACATATAGTTTAAACTTTTCGATACAGAGCACATCCATTCTGATGTTCTTCTCTCCATCTCTATTTGTTGGCTTCACATACGAAGCAGCTACACTTATCATATCACGTCGATCTTTCATCAGTTCAAAGTTCAACGATGCAGATATCTGAAGGGTCTTATTATCGCACTCGTGCCAGTAACATATTTTTTGATGTTCTATGTGCACTAATTTTTCTTTAAAACGGGACACTTATTTAATCAGTTTTTGTGCGCCCATGCGCCAGAAACGAAAAACAGTTGTAATATATTATCCAGTGACTACACCAGACCATATAGTTGTGTCTTATATCGCTATACTCATTGTAGGCAGATCTGCATAATAAAGTTTAGTGAGAACTCAGAAAACTGTAATCTTAATATTACAACTGTCTCTTTCAATACCTGCAGTGAGTTATATTCTGTGACTGCACGGAGGAAAACATTGAAAAATATATTGACTACAGATCTTGCAGTGTCATACCATTCTCGTTTCCTTATCTGGAAATTAGGCTAGATAAATTTAGTTGATGAAGATATCAGAAAGGTCATAAGTTGTCCACATACACGAAGGACAACTTCAATCCCTAATACATGACCCTTTGGAAGCCAGAACAACATACGTAGCAGGGCAACCAAAAATTATGGACTGTCTCGATCCCCTGCTCTACTATTGACCTCCTAAAATTTTTAAATCTAATTATTTATTTATAAACGATTTTCCTTTAAAAAACCATTATATAAAAGTCTTGTTAATAATTTTTGGAACAATAACAGCATAGATGAGACCATTATGTATTTTCTTAAATACATGACAAAAAATATTTATAGCCTTTGAACAAAATTTTCAGTAACTGGCAACATTAGATTAAGTACACACATATATAATTTATGTAGTTTTACTAAAAAATTTTATATTAAAGATTTAAAATGTTTGAAGAGCTTTCTTACTGAATACTCTGGTAAATATCTGTGCAGACATCAATGCACCATCCGAGGCCAGCGTGGAGGTTCTGAAGGTTCAGAAGGCAATGGTGTTACGACTGCCTTTTTCAAGGATGAAGATAATGCCTTCCCCAGTTCCTTCCCTTGCTCTAGTTCTGACTAGCCCTGTCCTGTTGAATTCCGGTTCTCCATTCATGATCTTGACCTTCTGCTAATGATAAAAAGATGTCATTAAGTTTGGCCTATGATGGGTTTGGTCTGAGGGGCTGAAAGGATGCAGCTTCATCTGTCTGTAAAACCGGTGCTTGCACATTCACCTCGGTGCTGCAGATGTTTTTAGCATTTTGGTAATTTAGCAAGTTTTCACACAAATCTAAAGCAGAACCTTTTTACAGCAGCTACAATAATTAAAAGTTGCGGTTACTACAAACATGATTGTACAGACTGTCTGTATTTTTTTCATTGGTACTTCATAAAAAAAACCCAAAATTTGATTCATAAACAATTTTCTGTGCATATGTTACAAACACAGCTCATAATGCTGCACTTCCACATCACTGGAAATCAAACACTAACAATTTCAATAAATTGTCACTAATGCGGCAGTCTTGTTTTTAAGGTAGTGATAAGTAAGACACATTCCCAAACTTGTTATATTTTAACACTTCCTATACAGCTGGCACCAGTGATGTGACAGTATTTTATAGCTACAGCTCAATTGCATAAATCTGTCTCCAATGAGTTAAATTATAGCACTTAAGTACTTCTTCTATCTGTATATCTTTTAATTTCTTTCACTTGAGACTGCTATTTTTCACAGGCTACCTCTTGCACACTGAAAAGAAAACGCCAACACATAAATATGCACATTGTTATTGGTAGCACAAAATTTCAGTAATCACAACATGCACATACAAAACAGCTTGAGTTATACAAACGTTACTGTACAAAAAATACAATATGCTGGTATATTGCTTTCTCTTCGATCCACCTTTCCAGCGCATGTAACACTAATCCTAGTCAGAGAACCTTATTTGAAGCTTTGTTACAAATTTGGAACAAATGTTTCATAACAGTTTATCAAACATTACAAAACTAGGGGACACTAGTTGCAGCTTTGCTTGCAACCTATTAAAAACAAAGCATCAGGTGCATCTCCAACTTCGCTTTATTTAAAAAAAAAAAAGAGACTCCAAAACATTTCAATGTCATTAGCAATAAGTTTGTTTTCAATGCAGGACCCTATCACTACCAGGAACTGGTCCCAGAGTTCATCACAACAATGACCACATTTCAACATTTTGAGGGGTGACCTCAAAGGCATCCTCTGTACTATGCCGTATTGTAAATATTTGCCTTCTATGCTTGAACTGGGTCTAATATTCAAGCATACCTACCTGTGTCAATCACAGTTTTTTGGTACACTCAAGGACACTCCATTAAAGCACAGCAAGAAAAAAATAAGGGGAAAATGTGAGAGAAAGAGGAATAGAAAGGAAAAACAGCAACCAAAGTATGCTCCAAACACTACAGTTTCTGGAAGTGTGGAACATACCAGTTTAAGTTACTATTCACATAAATCATTCTGAGGACCATACAAGTTTAAAAAAAAACACTTTTGATACAGGAGAAGCATGATATGAAAAATAATGCAAAACTCACTCAATTTATCATGAAGTTTTGTAGTTGATATTAGTTTTTGATTGCTGACTGCCTGTGATAAATTCCCTAGACGTTATTGGGAATGCTCACAACAATTCTAACTGTACTATAAATGTTTGTGTGTACAACTCACTCGTATAAAAATACCGAGTACAGTCCATTATGCTGCCAGAAAAAAAAAATGCAAACTTTAATTTCCTACCTAGAGGTTGGAGGTGGGATGATTATGTGTTATTGTGGGGTAATTGCACCTTTGACGTCTGAAAACAACCCCTCTTTTGAGCTACTAGGAAAATGACGAAATGGTTAATGCGCCAATTTTCAGAGCAACAGTACAGAGCGTGTTAAGCAAACATTATTTCCTGCCTACATATATATATATACTGATATAAAATATACATATTTGCTCTTTACACATGATCATTAACCTACTCTCTGCATGTCTGTTTTGTGTCTGAGTGTGCGCATGCATTTGTTTTATGAACCTGAAATTATAACTTTCATGACCCTTGCTAAGATTATGTCATATCCTATTAACATGTTGTATGCATTCTTCCAAATTCTCAGCTTCCTAACCTGCTGTGAGGAATAAATTTAAATAATCTGATGTTTGAAATGCTAAATGATATGCATCAAATGCTGACCCTACTCAAGAGTCTTTAAAACAAACAAAAACAAAACAATAAAACCAGAGACACCACATGGTGAAAGATAAACCTCTGCAAATATGTAAGCTAAAAAAAAAAAAAGACAAATCAAAGTTCAATAAAGAATGGCAGCACAATGAACAATGTGGGGACACATAACTTACAGCAATCCTAATAAATCCAGCAATGAATCTGAAAACAAACAGCGAGTGTGCAAACACTGAAAAGGGAGACATGGATTTGCTGTCAGCGCTTAAAAAAATTCTTGTTTTGACACTGTATAAATTATGACATGTAAATAGCAGTCATCCCAGGCTGCTGGAGCATGTGGAGACCCTGCACAGGTTGGTGTGACATTTGAAAATTCTGTTAGACAACTAAAAATAGGAGCTCATGTCTAATATCAGTGCTTGGTGTCAATCTCTATTGGATTGCAATCTTTTAATTTCTTTGGTTAGACATTTCTCTCTTTGGGTGATGCTGCATGTTTTGTTGATGAAGATGAATAAACAAATTACCACAGAATAAAGGCAGTCCTATTACTATAATATGCTGCACAAAGTGTCATGACCTTCACACAGGTCATCAGTTCTATTGCACAATAAATAAAATATACACTTTGTTTTGCGTGTGTATGTGTGAACATGTACTTGCATGCAACGAGAACATGATGGGCGGAGGTCTGGATTTGAGTTGGGAGGTTAGAGTTTAGGGTTAAGGTCAAGGCTTTGAACATGCCATGTGTTAGAGCTCGATGAGTAGGTGAAATGAATGATAAAGTGTAATTAAGTGGTTGTGACAAAATTTACATTATCTTCAAACACAGCAAATAAGATTACAGGAGAAAATTTTCAAGCTCCAAGCAAAAAACAACAGTCTACAAGAGATATTATATTTGGCAAGATTTTGTCCATGTTGTAAGCAGCCAACCTTTTCACCGTACAGCTCCTGTATTCCACTACCATCATATATGTACAAACAACACACCAATACGCTTTGCGGGCAAAGGGCATGCAATAATTTAAAATTGAGCAATACCCAACAAATACGTTAATGTCACAAAACTCATGCACTGCTTGAAATTTGAAACGTTATACACAAACTAATACTTCCTACAATGCTTAAATGACTTAAACCTGGGTAAGTAATGAATTTTTTTTAAAGAAATAAAAAAACTGAAGGAAAAACGAGTTAAAAAAGAAAGAGCGTCAAAGCAAACCCTCCCCCACCAAAAAAAAAAACCAAAACCAAAACAACAAAACTCATAGATTACAAAATAAATAAATAAATAATAAAAAAAAATAAAAAACACTACCACATGGAATAGCCCCTAGTATGCTCCTCCTATCATCAAAGGAGTAACATTACAACATATAATAATTTACATATGGATTCTTCTTTCTGAAAATTTAATTTGTGCTATTATGCCAACAATAAACATCTGATCTGAACATTTAAGTCACTGGACTTCAGCAGAAGACTGAACAATGATTGAAATATAAAAAGATGACTTACCAATGTCATATAAGAACAAACACCAACACCCTCCCACCCACCCCAAGCATTTCCATCCACAAAAAAAGAAAGTAACAACCAAGCAATGAAGAAAAAAGTGAATTACAACAATTTATGGAACAAATACTAGTCTTTTTCCTTACCCATATTAGAATGAAACAGAAAAAAACAACCATTTCCAATCTCCTTGTGTTCTACTGTTTCCTCAAATAAATGTAATAGTAAATTCTAAGGTCAGGGAAACAAAACTTTACAGCATTCTCTGACTGACGAAGAGTTGAAAAGGAGAGATGGGACCTTTTGCATTGCTTAGTGCACTAATAAATCTATCAGGCTCATTACCTTGTGCAAATTCAGGCCCAAAGCTGATCCCATGTAAAAGCCAAATAGTCAACAAGGCACATTCACTGCAGCTATAATAAGAACGGATCAAAAGAACACAATGCTGAAGAATAAATCTTATGTCCAACACATTGGATTACCTGGGATTACATCCACTTTTGTCCCTCAGATGCTGCCATAAACTAGATAATCAAGTGTGCCATATATAAGCTCCTTTTGTCAATAACAACCATTCTTTGTTCTTCAGAGGTTGAGGCATTTTGTGATGGCTGGTGTTAAGAGTGAAGCTGTTTAAATATTAAATTTCAGATATTTTTACTGCTCTGGCACTCATTTGTGAATGGGGAAAAAACCCACCATAAATTTGTTTTTAGCATGCTATAATGGGCACATGATTTCACTTTGTGAAATAACTCATAACAATATTATAGCATTGTTCAAGCTATGATAAAAGCGAAAAATGTTTCAGATCCAAAACAACAAAACCCTTTTCCTTTTAAAAAAATCAGAAAAGGAAAAATAAATTGCAAATGCAAAGCAGACAGTAGTACTTGGGTTCACAAGTACAGCCTTGACATTACACACATTACACAATAAGCTAATGTGCACAATTTCTTAACTTTATAGACTGTACATAGATTGTACATAAATAAATTTTTGCACTGAATAAAGAGAAGCAGGGGCAAAATGACTGCACATCATTTATAGTTACATTTAATATGTGTGGTAATTGGTATCCTATCCATTTAATAATTAAGCAAGCAGTGTGTCTAACCTGCTTTGTCTTGCTGTCGTTCATTAGAAAACTTGCAAACTTCATGAATCTTTCATTATAAAATGTTAAAAAAATTAAGAATTCTCAATAATAATGATACGTTAAAATTAGTGGATCGTTCATGTTCCCACATGAAGGATAAATTGTCTCACCATTTCTCATTGACAAAATAACAAGAGTGGAGCCACTTGACAAGGGGTGTACATGTAAACATTTTGGTATAACCTTTATGTCACCAGAGTAAACTTACTTTCCTTCACAAACATTTGAAGCAAAATAGATGACATTAAAATGTTTAAGAAATAAGTGACATAAAAAATAAATATGTAATTCTTTGTTCTTATTCCACCTTATCTATGTTTCAAGTGTGTGTCGGATTTACAAACAGAAGGATCAATACAGATTGATAGAAACTGAAAACTGCTGCAATGCTACTTCAAAAGCTATGGAGTCAATCAGAATTCACATGGTAATAGTTCAAAGCAAAAGGTTTGTGGAGGAAGGGGGGGAAAAAAACTAAAACCAATCATGTACCCTAACTGCAAGTCGCCTAACATCAAAAATCTCCAAGAAATAGTTTCCCCCAGTAATTATCTGCAGTTTAAAAATGTGTATAAGGGATATTAACACTATACATATAAAACAGTATATGGTGAAATCTGTGTTGTATTCATCACTTCCCACTGAAACCTTGTGAATAAAAGAATACCTTAAAAACTATGCAGGATTCTACGTGCCATCCTTAATAACAATCAACAACAAAACAAGTAATAAGTATCAGCAATGCACAATTAACAAATGGACAAGTACATAGTCTTCTCCTTGAATTAAAAAAAACATGAAAAGCCGGGAGATGTGTACCATCTTTGATCATACACTGGGAAACATTTATAAACTAGTAGCATCCTTTTAAAGACATTTCAGTACTAACAGTATCACTAAAGATGAAGACAAAACCCTGTACTTAACCAATTGTCTTGGTTTCTTTACAGTCACATGTAAATAAGAACATATAGCCTGCTTCAATCTCTTCTCCTCCCCACCCCCCAGCTTCTGGCAAATAGAAGGCAGACCAAGTGGGAACAGAGGCAGCCTAGCCAAACCTCTTGTACACGTACCACTGTGTTAGAATGAAACACTATGGACTTTGAAAGTGTTTAAAGTTATATAGCCTGAGAGTTTACTATTTTTATATAGATACCATTACCCCCCCCCCAAAAAAAAACAAACAATAAACAACAAAACAAACAACCAGGAAAAAAAAAAGTCTAAAGGTAATGTTGACATTAAATGTGCTGATCATTAAAACTGTTTTCCATGCAGATTTCCAAGGCATTATTTTCCCCTAGTGCTCTTCCAATATGCCAGTGCTGAAGTGCCTAGTCCTGAGAAGTGAGCTGCTAAAGAGAAGAGTGTGTGTAAGACTGATGTTCTTGTGTCAAAAAAAAAAAAAAAAATAGTAGTAGTGTCATTAGAAAAAGAGTTATGCCTTCCAATAATGAAATGGTAGTGCTGCTTTCTCTTTCCTAAGATCAGAAAAGTAAGATCTGAAAGCATCCCCCATCATTCCTTCCTTATTTCATTACTCAAATTCTATCAATGCTTGAGAATTTTTCTTAGACTGATGAAATGAAACTTGTTAATGTTACATGGTACAGCTATCTCTCTGCATTTGCCAAAAAAAAAAAAAAAAAAAAAAAAAAAAAAAAATATAAATTAAAAAGCCCTGCTAATTTTACCAGAATAGTTCACTTATTTATAAGTCTTAAACACTGACATACATTCCAAAAAATAACAGATCAAGATTGAAATCTCACAGTATGCTGTGTGGGGGCAGTCAATGGAACCAATAGTGACTGCCATTAAGCAAACAAAAACATTTGAGCACAAAAATGTTCTCATGCCTCATGATTTGCATTCTTTTGAAGTAACAGGATGGTGTTAATCATCTTCTAATTATCTTCTGCAAGCAGAAACAAATATATTTTTTTTGTAAAGGAGCTAGTGTTTTCAAATATCATTAATGCAGATTATATGGACATTTATAAGAAAACCACTATAATGAATGTGTTTTGGATATTGCAGATTTTAAAGCGCAAAGAGATGAAATGAAAAGGGAGAATTTACAAAATAAAATATGTGTGAACATTGTGGCTGCATGGGTTGTAAGTGTCACCCACTCAAGTAATGTCAGACTCGTGCAAGATATGCTTGAAATGTCAGGTACTTTATACCCTGAAAACATCCCTGTCCTGTCTTTGTCTCAGCAGACAATCTCTTTCCTCTGTTTAATGGTTCACCTTGAACAAGAACAAAATATTTCAGAATCTTACTACAGGGAGTCTTCCTCTCAAACAACTGTCTGATAAGCCTTGCAAGGCAAGCACTCAAGCATGAAACACATAACTGTACTGATGTATGGAATACACTGTATGCTTGTAATGCAAATACCCCATCAAACTTGTTAGTTGAGCAGAGTACCACCTCTCAGTTCTGCCTCCCCCCCCCCCAAACAGCCTTTTTTCGTAGGCCAAAGCAAGTTCTGCAAAGCGGAGACATAGAAGAGTGGACCAAGCAAGACAACAGTGTACAGACTGCGAGCACAACTTTGTCTAGTTGGAATCTGAATCATGTGTGCATGAGGGCTCCGTGGCTGGGGAGCCAAGCAGTTCCAGAACATGCTCAACTGGATGTGGCTTCCCATCTTCGCCAACACGGCAAGGTTGGATAATACCTTGTCTGAGAAGAGAATAAAATGATACCATATCTGATAAAACCTCATCTGAAGAGAGAACATAATGATACATCTGATAAAGCAAGGTTGGATAATACCTTGTCTGAGAAGAGAACAAAATGATCTGATAAGGCAATCCAAAATCATCTTTATTTTTAACTTTAACTAATGAGTGTGCAAAACAGCTAAGACATTTTAACTGCTTGGACCTGTTGTTCTACCACAAATTGTTTTGCAAAAGGGAATCTTAAAAAGGGGAAGGAAAAACCCTTAAAATGATCAGAAATAGAAAGTCTTCTACTTTTTCTTTCAGGGTTTCACCTGCATCAGACATAAAGAAACAATATACTTTTTCATCACTTTGTTTCAGCTACATTCCAGCATATATCCAGTGTTGAACTGCTAAATGGATTTAAACATAAAAGGTACAATTTTAAGAGCATTTCAGATGATGTAGACTTGACTCACTTCTGCAGCTTGTCCATTGTCTGCAGGAGCTGTTCTGCTTCATACTCCTTCTGCTCCTCAGACATACCCTCCAAAGGATTGGGTTTATCTTCTTCCCATCGCCCAGTGACAGGGTTTACCCTTTGAAA
The DNA here is from genome assembly GCA_004794325.1 of Pomacea maculata. NCBI lineage: Eukaryota > Metazoa > Mollusca > Gastropoda > Architaenioglossa > Ampullariidae > Pomacea > Pomacea maculata. Next base: position 221,044 of record SRHC01000091.1, on the reverse strand, counting down.
AGTAGAGAAATAAGAAAAATCATCTTAAACTATACATACACCAGCAACCCACAATTTACAACACAAATAACTTTGATATTTTCGAATGAAATTGTTAAGGTGTAGATGTAAAATCCATTGATTCTAGTTGTACAACAGCCATTAATATTGATACTTACTTGTCTTTCAGCTCTGTGTATTCTTCCGTATCTGAGTCTTCAGAGTCACTGGAGTACTCCCCTTTGTTATAAGACTCATTCAGCCGAAGCAGTCCCAGCTGAGCCAATAGTCCAGAGCAGTTACCATATCCTGTGTACTTAATCATCCGTGAGACTAGAAAATGAATTTTTACAATATCTCAGTCACATAATAATGATAAATATTGGATTAGTAAAATGAAAGTATATGAACCAGGATTTACAAGTCTTTTCTTGTTTTACAGCTGATGATAAGGTAAGACTAAACTTATTTTAAATAACCTGGCTCTGTTGCACAAATATTTTTATTTAAGCTGCACTGTTTCCACAGTTTGCTACTACATCGGCATGAATATCAATTCTAAATAAAATTGTCAGAACAACAAGCAGCATAAAGTGAGGGACAAAATATCAAAAACAATTTTCATTAATGAACAAATAATAATCTTTATGCCTGAAATACTTGTGATCCATTCTCCTACTTATACAAAACTTGGGCTATAAGCAATGACAAGTCTGAGAAGATCCACTAACCGTTTTCTTTGCACAAGACAAACAAGAAGTGAGCAGCCAAATCCTTGACTTCTGTTATAGGGGAAGTCAGCAGTTTACATAATCTGCAAGAATATGAGTATTAAAACAATAAATTAATGGTAAAATGTACCTTCTTATCACAGCAAATTTATCTCTAGCAATGGTTCTAGATAAAAGACATGAGGCCCAACTTCTAAGTACCAAGATTAGACATTAATATCAGTGGATATTATATGTCCGAGAACTATAAAAAAAAAAGGTCTAGATAAAAACTGAAAAATTCACCTATTACGAAGTGTTGTTCCTTCTTCCGGGAGCATGCATACCTCACTTCTCAGAGGAGGCAACACCTAAAGACAACACAGCAAAAGAAAATTATTGTAAGATTACTGACATCATCAAGCCCACATAACACTCCTTTGGTTTAAATACTGAAGCAGATGAAAAAAACAGAAAAACATAGACTAGTCAGCAGCACCAAGTTAAATAGAACTATCTATAAAATGACTGATTTTTCAAGTTCCAATGATGGAGTTTAAGTGAGGCAAACCTTGATTCTGCAAAATTTGCGAATGGAGCAGTTGTGCCGACTGGCCTCTACCAGACAATGCAGAATGGGTGTCAGGTTTTCTTTCACACTTTTCTTAGACTAAAGACAGAAAACCAAAAACGCAGAATGTGTAACAATTATATATTAAACAAACCAACATATAAAGAAAAAGTATTTTTTAAAAATGTCCTGAAACTTTCAACAAACAACAACTGAACAAGCAGCCAAAGAATCTGCACGGTGCCATAATTATACGATATTTCCTCATACTGTAAATAAAAGAAGAAAATTATATATAATTCATATATTGTTTTAGGTTTCCGATGTTAATCTTCATAAACCAAGTGACAGAAACCATGAAATATCTGCAAAAAACACCATTCCTGAGCACTGTATGACCTCCACATGCTATTAGGCAAAACTATGTAAAATAAATGTATGCAGTAGCAAATAATCAGATGAATGAAAGTGGGATTTCTTTCCCAAATAAATGCAAACTTTCATTTAATAGCTGATGTACAAACTTATCATGATGTATAATCCATGCATGTTTATGTTTACATGGCTGTCAATTTAATAATACTTAGAATTTTGGATAAATTTGTAAAATATTGAAAATATTTGAAAAACTTTACATCTAGAACTGGATCATAAAATTCACTGTTCAACTTGCGGAATACACTGTGTCAGACTGATACTCAGCTGGCTTGCGTTCAGGTATAAGGTTTGAAAGCTAATGCTTTAGTGCCATTCGCTTGTGGTATTTCTATGCTCTGCTTTTAGCAGTCTATATTGGCAGCCAGAATAGTTGCACTGATGGCAAGTGCACAGTCACACAGCCACTCTTGCCTCCCAAGATGCTTTGTTTGTGCCTCTGCACATTATCCGAGCTCTGGCACAGGTTGATGTGAGAGGGAATTCACTGCATCATAGGGGTGTGAATTCCTAGAATTGAACTTTGTCAGAGAGCATGAAAAGTAATGTAAGCATCCTCTCTGATGTGGTCTGCTAAGATGCTGGAAAGTATCTTTCAAATTATCCCCTCTACCCTTGTTACGCCACTAAATCAGCCATCCTTGAAATATGTCCAAAGGGCTTGTTAAAAAATTGTAACTTACGGTATCCAGGCGATATTGCAGAAAATCCAGCAAGGATATAATAGCCTCCATATTCTTGCCATCATACTCAATGTCCTTGTTCTCAATACCATGCACATCACTTTCATTAAGAGGAGTTAGAAGTTCTTCATAAAAGTCTGTTGGAATATTGATGAGCAGGTTCACAGTGTGACTGTGCAAGCAGATAAACAAAGCTGTGTTAGAATTTTGAAATTATTCATGTATAAAATGTTTCCTTTAATTGCAAGAATAATCCTTCTAGTCTCATAGTCTTAGCAGAATGTGATTGAATCTCTCCACTATGCTCAAACAGTTATGTAATAGAAGTGAAAAATGGTATTACACTGTTAACTGTACATTTTAATTTTAAATAAAATGAAAAAGAAAGGTTTGAAATATTGCAAAATAAATATTTCATATATTTTGTAAGCCTTTATTTCTTAGAAATCTGTGATGAATTCTATAAACAGATGTTTTATTTCCTCCTCTACTGCTATTTTGTTTTTATTTTTTTTTTCTTTTTACTACATTTTCTAGCGGGAAGAAAGTGTCGACTATCTCACCTTCTGATTTCATACTTCTTCTCTTTGGTAGCTGTCCTACAGAGAAGGAGATCCCGAAGGATGCTGACAAGACGCATAAAATGTGCATCCTCTTCCTGAAATATATACGCATCATGGGAAAGCGAATCTTGATCTCAGGTATTTAGTCAGAAAAGCTTATTACAAACAACATCAAAAGATGGCTTGAATTAAGGTGTGGGAACTTTTAGAGTTTATGTAAAAAGTGCACATTTGCAGAACATCCATCAGTTTCAAGCATTTACATCAATTATATATACAATTATAGACAAGCTAAAACAATATGCTGTTAAATTCAACCATAAAACCCTTTGACTAACTCTATTGCTCTTTTTGCTTATTGGTAAAAGAGAAATCTGCATATATAATACAATAATAAATATATATAAAAAGAAAAGAAAGGTTTACAATTAATATTTTCAATGCTTACTTCATCTGCTGACTTCTTTTCAAGTGCTACAGTTATATTAAAAAGGATCTTTAGGATTTCGCTGCACAGATCAACCTCCTCATCAGATAGTGCAATTGATCTTTCTTCGCAGCCACGAAGAGTGAGGTCAAGTACTTCCATCAAATATGTAAACCCATGAAGTTCATACCGCACACGTGGCCTGCAAGCATTACATAAAACTGTGCACCTTCCATCAAGTATGTGAATCAATAGAATTTGCGCTGCATATAATGATTATAATCTGTTTATAAAACTGTACATCTCTGATATTTCCATGAAGTGCATAAAACCATCAAGTTCATGCTACTTATACGGTCTGTAACCAGTACATGAAAGTGTAAACTTGTTTAAATGATAGTACAATCGCCCCTCCTTTGCCTGTAATGATTGCAATCTCTCCCCCATCCTTTACCTGTAATGAACTGATATTGGGAATGGGGGATGTGGATGGTGTGGTAGGTTTAATTCATGTGAGACAATGGCTGTCCTGGACATATTGAGAAATTGCACATTAAAGTGGTTTGGTTTTTTTTTGTTACATTTTTGTAAAAATACCTCATTCAACTGTTGAGTATCACCAAATATTTTCACCAGCTATAAAAATCCTAATAATATTTTTTTTTAAATAGCTTCTAATAAGTAAGAAAGAGCTTGCATCACTTCTTTTTCACTGATGTTTACACAAAATGTTCCAATAAACATACCTAATTTCCATACAGGTGGGTAAAGCTGTTAAAAGGAATAAAATTCTCATGTCGAAAAACTGCAACATAATGAAAATGATAAAATCTAGGGATGAACCTGCAATAAGTAAAGCTGACACCGATATGAAGGATGATAAATCAATTCAGAAATCACAATATCCTCACTAGCTAAATGGTCTTAGATGATCCCAAAAGTTTTGGTTAGGTAGGAATTACATAGACACACAAAGGGGGATTAATCAACATCTATACATTTTTAGAAGACTGGATATGACATTAACAGAAATATATGTGAGTGAATAAGAGAATGAGTATGTGCATGCAACGAAGCAGACTTGGAAAAGAAAAGTATAGAGAGAGGCAAAGGACATCGGAACCACCTGGGCCTAACTGAAGGGGGCTGACCAAAATGGGCTCCATTGGCGAGGTGTTGTTGCTGCCTTATGCTCCTCAAAGGAGCAGCAAGGAATAAACTAAACTAATGTGCATGCATGTATACATGCCGAAGTACCAAAGACAGAAGAGAGGTGTTAATGGTGGAGACAGAGCCTGACACACATAAAGACCTCGTGTGTTACCTTTATTTGAAATTTGAGGTCTGGATCACCGTAAGTCTTCAGTCTCTGTACGACACCCTCAACACAGCCACATTTGCTGTAGAAGAAAAGTTCTGTCAATTACTTTACAACAGAAAAATGTGCAAACCTTTAAAAAAAAAAGAACCACATAATTCTATTAATTCAAGAGTACTTTACATCATTTTGGGCTTGTTTATATTTTTCAAAGTGCAAGCTGCACGAAAGTGACTGGAACATTTTTTTTTTAATTTGCTGGATTGGGCATTTATGAACAGAAATGCTGCAACCTACCAACAGAACTGCTGTGCTACTGTAGAGTTGAAGATGAGATTACAAAGACACTTTTGTGCTTCTACCATCACTGAAATAAGAAGACAAACCAAATGTAACTAATCATAAAGTGTGGGAACAATAAGAACAGCATTCACATGCAGTCGCGGTCACACACACATGCAAGCAAATTGCAAGTCTGCATTTTGTTCACTCAGGAAAATGTTTTGTAAATGTTAACACATTTCAAATTCAGATCTCTTTTTCACACCTGGTGGTAGAGTACAATCATATTTAAAGCATCCTACATGTGCTGATTTCTTCTTTAATTTCCCTAGAAATAAGAAGTATGTGGTAGTTTGACAATGAACATTTTAAGATAGCAGCAGTCCTCAATATTTTACTGAAAAAACAGAATACAAACCACTTACCATCCTGGTTTCCATTCTGCATTGTGACAGTGTCGCCATGTTCAGATGCGTAGTATTCAATTCCTGCTAATCTTATAAGAAGGCGTAATGCACGTTCAGAAACCAGTGATTCCATGTGCGTTTTCTCCCTTGTGAAGATGCGAAAAGCCTGCAGGCAGCTGACTATGGTGGCAGGCAAAAGATTTTGATCCAGTCGCATCAATAATCCATTCACACATTTCTGAAAATAAGTGTCACAACTAGTAAGTACTGTATTACAAGCAGAGAATTACATGTTTCAGCTTACTTTCTTGTTTATCTTCGCTACTAAAAAGTAAAATATTACTTTATTAGTAGAAAACAATAGAATGCTCTTTATGAGCCACAATCACTGTACTACCTCACTTGTAATTTGATTTATCAAAATTGACAGAAAAATGTGCAAGTTTATACATGACAACTGTTTAGAAACTGCTGATGTATGTCTGTATTTTTTGGACATGTTGTAAAACTGTTTTGTTTCATATTAAAAAATCTAAAAGCATTGACTAGTTTACAAATTAAAAACAAATGTTAACTGGATTTTCAATAAATAACTTCCAGATTTGCAAAACATACCTCTTTCACATCAGGTTTCAGGTCTGGAAATGCGAATACCTTGTCATTCTGATGTGCAAAACAACAAAAACAAAGAACTTCTTGTATGAACTGTGCTCTTTTCTGCTCATTCAATTGTATGAATGTGTGCATATGTGCACACTATAGAAGGCCTCCCCCACTACCCACAATAGACACATCCCATAAAGGCAGTCTTGCTTATCCTTTTTATTAAAAATAGATTATTTTAATTGTTGGATTTAATTTATAATAGTTTCTATTGGAAGATACTTGTGAAGCCCAGAAGGCATATTGCAAAATATGTACATGAAAATGCCATTACTAACAGCACAAAAACAGCTGAGCAAATATATCAGTTATGACACATCTGAGAATTTCCATTAACAATATATTCTCTATTTACACCTGTTAGGATTTTGTGCTGCAATGACTTAGTAGAGGATATTACACAGAAACCAATTATGCCATTTACAAAAGTATGACAGCTAATAATTAAGCTAGCTTCAATTTTACTTGAAGCAAAAAGAACAGGTAAAAGTAGACCTCTTTCCCACATTGCACATCTGTGTAACCAGATGTTTTATGATGTCAGTCTGAACGATGCACCTTTCAAACAAGACATTTACTATGTGCTATATTTGCACGTATTTTGTTTCTGGTAACACCTGTTAATCTCTTTGACTGACATTAATTACAGATTTAGACATTACTAAATACCTCTAATTAATACGAAACGCACTTTCGTAAATTTAATTTAAAATGCATTGAGTACCAAAACAGACTTTGTAAATGACTAAAGCATATCTATAATGATGTCTGCTAGAAAACGCAAAACAAAGCAAATACTGAGATATTGAGAACTGTGAACGATTTCTTTAGATTGCAACATCTAATCTTTGACTCCGTCTTTTCCAAAGCAAGTAAAAACCCCAAACGGCAAATTGACGATTGTTGCCAGTGTCTTCGATGATGATTCTTACCTCTACACTAAAGCGCGTAAGCATAGACTGTAGATCAGGTTCAGATCCAGACAGCAGAACCTGCACATCACTCTCAGACATCATATTTTGGGTTTCTCAGGGTGACCAAATGAATCCCGACAGAAGAACGTTCTTTAACCTTTCGAACAGAAACTGAACGCTCCGCTTGATACCTGAGACATTTTACAAATAACGATGGTTCCTGCCAGGCTTCTTATCCCGATCATTCATAATCATCTCTGCATCAGTTCCAGGTTGTTGTGCTTTGATGCAGAAACTGATAAAGTCTCTCAAAGGATTAAATATGGTCATTGAAATTTTATTATTTGTAGATAGATATTAATTTTTTATAAGTTACGTGACAAATTAATATTAATATACAAGCAAAAATGATTCGCATATTTAGATAAATAGTAGCTTAAAATAAAAAAGACATTATGCGAACCAAACGACATTCGCGACTGTATTAACCTGGTCACTTTACATTCAGGTCTGCTATTGGGCAACAGATCTTTGTACGAGCCAACGAAATAGCACCTTCCATACTCAGCTGTTAAATAATGGCGTCCTGCATAGCTCATATACTGCTACACATAGCACGTCCATCCGTTTTGCGCATGCGCTTAACTTCCTTTATTTTGGTCTGAACTACTTGCACAGAGGAGCGGCTACTTCAGCGCTAAAACTTGTATTATATGCCGAAGATATAGGTTTGATTGTTGTAGAAGGTTTGCGTTTTCAAATTTGTGAAATTTTCTTCTTATAGGTACATTACTTGAGAGAACGCGTGACCAGCAAATTAGTATTGGTACAATTCCAATGAACAGAGCAGTGGAACAGCAGATTGAACAGCGGAGAGTAGATCTTGAAGTTGTGGGTCCTTAATATGCTACCTTTAATGAACCGGTTGACAAGGATATCTTTGTTTTGCATCGGTTAATAAATGTCCGGGCCAGAGCTTGTTTCTCTGTATGGGTGTGTGAGCTCGCACGCATAGAAAACGGTGGTCTAAACGGAAGACGAGCAGACGAAGTTCAGCGCATGCGGAAGTCATAAGGACGGACTACGTATAGCCGCATGTACATAGATCATGCGAGACTGTCTTCATTGGTAAGATTTTGTCGTTAGACGGAGTTTAGTTGTAATTTTAATAATGCAAGAGATGTAAAATATATTAACCTTTTATAAGACCTGGTCAAATCTATATTTTTATTTAACCATAAATTTTTTTTATGTGATACTAAAAACAAAAATTACTGTGTAAACTGACCAACATTTATCGATAGCGGACAGGAATAAATAAATAATGGTAAAAATATTTATTAATGTATTGAAAACACACTAGAAACCAATCATGATTCCTAATTTTATCTGCTTTAAATTTGCCTATTGAGAAGTTTTAATGTGTCGCCCTCTTCCATCGATGTATGTGTAATAGGTGTCGCTGTCTTGGTATGCTTTCTGTAAATGCGTGTGTAAAAGTATAAATACATGCATGTTTTTGTGCATTTCGGTAAGTTAACGCAGAAATATCTGGAACAAGTGGGTGGCAATCGACGCCATGAGCCTTACCAGCTCGGCCTAATTTTAACCGATGTTAAAAAAGAAAACAAAACCAAACTACCCTTAAAATATCTTTTTCACCGGTTCGTTAATAGCAATGTTTTCTCACGATTTCCTGTCTCCAGGGGTTCTACCACTTTTAACCAGACTAAAATTCAACAAAAGTATGCTCATCTTTAAAATACTAACAGGCAAAGTGCCTCTTAGACGCTCTACTATCTTCTCTATCAAAATAATATGAGGGTCTCAGGCTCACTTGTTCCATATTGAGAATTGAGCTATTCAAGATGAGCCCGAAATATTCTGGCGGTGTTCTTTGGAACAACCTTCCCTTGGATCTCCAAAGAACAGAATTTAGTCTATACAAGTTCAAAGTGGGACTCCTACAACACCTTTTCCAAACCCTTTGATTACTTACATAAGGCTTCCTACCCAGCGTACTCATCTATTACTTGCATGGGCAAAACAAACAAAACTAATCACAAAAAAGCAACAAAACCTGTCAATTCAGATATCAGACACCATGTTTGTATATATCATAATTTCTCTCTATGTCTTTATTGTCTTAATTTGAATTGATGTAGAGTTTTTTATTTCCACTACTTAGTCTAGATGTAAAAAAAGCATAACTTTTGCTTATTCTGTAAACCTCTTAAATAAAGTTTTTTTTTTCATCGGGATTGTACATAGAACATCTGTTCAAGCATTATCACATGGCACACCCATCTGCTCGAACTAATAGAAACATGGTAGTCACCTGATAATAGTACATTTTAATGAGCGATACATTTTGCTTATTTTAGATATTGTTCATTGTATCCCATATTGTTGTGTAAGTATCCATGACAGCATTCATCAGTGACCTGTTCAAATTCTTGAAAGATATAAATTGCTTACGTATCTGTAGTATATAAAATATTTCATTGTTTTTCTTATTAAAATGTTAAATTGTCATAACAGAGTTATCTAATATGAGTGATATTTTGCTGATGAAGTTTTACAAAGGTATTGTCTTATAAACAAGAATCACTATATGCATTGAGACTTATTCTAATTATGTTGAATCAGTGGACAGGTTGCTTTATTAATTAAGGAAAAGAATTTATTAGCCAGGTGACATTGCACAAGGAACATGTCTTATGATGGCTGCCACTTTGATGTTTATCAGTCACACGTTTGCCTCAGCACTTTATGCATTAGATACATATAATTTTCATTCCCTATTTCTGCACACATTCACCTGCACATATACTATGCACCACCAATTCATATTCTTTAACACACTTAAAACATAAAACTGTGCAGGCTAAGTCAAGGACATCCAGTAAATAATCTTTTATATGCAAGTCTGATGCTAGGGTATATTTGATTCTTTCAAACAACAACCATGAACAGTATATTCAGGCTTTACTTCTGCCTGGCACCTTCTTCAGAGATCAGACTGCTTACTGCAGGCATGACACACCACCCCTCTTCTATACTTTCTGAGAGTTCCCTTTGTACATACTTTATACAGACCACCCTTTATTGCCAGTTAAAAGACACCACAAAAAAGAGTTGCCAACTACATGAAAGGCTGAATATTCCAGGAGTAATATGCAGATAGAAATAAAGGCTGGGTTCAAGATTTCCTTGGAATTTTAGAAAAAAGTGGAATATTACTTATTCAGAATGCAGCAGTGAGAGAAAAACATCATGGTAATCTCTATAGCAATCATTGTCAGTGGACATCAAAACTGTGAGCTAATGGAGGTTAATCTGGCAAAACTCAGTAAAAGCAAAAGAATGATCAAGTTAGAAATTCTTGTATCACTATCAAAAAGTTATAAAAGAAGATAACAATTAATATTTCAGGCAATGAACCCCATAGATCCAAAACTGAATCAGGTCTAAAACCATCAAAAATTCTCAAATGTGAATTTAAGCAGATAGTAATGCATAAGAAAAACTGTTACAAAATGAGAAAATAGGTCAGTGAACTGATCAGTCAGAAGTTCATTTTAAGTGTGACTACCATTAATCTCAATCTTTTTCCAGATGCTTTTTAGTTGCCATTAGTGTTCTTGTTTCGTGAGTCACCAAAGAAAATGGGAAGACGTGGACGGAGGCAGGTTTTGCAACTTGATGACAGCAGTAGCTCTCATCAGACTCGTAAGTACATCATACAATACATTCCTTTATTAATTTAAAGAAATCTTAATTATTAACTATTGATGATAACCTAAATCCTGGTTTTTTTATTTCTGAAACTCTTTTGTTTGCAATAATTCTCTTTTTAGTTGATTGGACTTTTTTTCCAGACTTTAGAAAATTTTTGTCTATTTGATTTTTTTGAAAATCTGTATACCTGTAAAATATATGTTGTAATTCTCATTTTTTTACTTGTTAGATCATTAAAAAGCAATAAATTTTGTGCAAAGGGAAGTTGTTCTTGAAACATTGGCAGGTTCTTTTGCATGTTGTTAAATTCTGTAATTAATTCTTTACATTTCTTGACAGGGAGGCATGGGTACCAAAGCCAACAGAATGAAGAAAGGAGTCATGCTGGTAGGATTTCACTTTAGCTGTTATTCAAAATGCAAAGTACATTATGAAATGAAGCATCCCCATATTTTATTACTACAAACCTAAAACTAGATGATGAAATGCAGAATGCTTAGCTAGTTTCGGTCAGTGAATATTAGAATAATTTAAACTGATAACTTGAACATTACCTTCACCAGCATAAATTGCTTGAGGACTTTTTTTTTTTTCCTTTTTTTTTTCTTTTTGCTATTTACTTGTAGAGTTAGAGTTTTACCTCAAAATGCTAACATTGTTTATTCTCTTTTTATTTTAAGCTTCAAATCCTCTTTTGAACTTGGTTGGTCAGTACAGTAGTGACCCAGAAGATGATGATGATGAGGATGAAAAAAGTGATGAGGAAACTGTGGAGAGCAAACAGGAAGGTGAGACATATTAGTTCATTCTGTTGTCTAGTTTACAATCAGTGGCTATCACTTTTTTCCCTTGTCACAGGTTATTGAAATGACATGCTCATGTCTAGAACTTGAAAACAGAATTCAATCAATCTCTTTCTTTAAGTTCTAGGCAGATCTTGTCTCCAGCCCACACAATTTGTCTCTGGATATGGCTTTCTATTTCTATGGCATTTCTAACTTGGCATTAAAACACAAAACCAAGCACGTATAAGCTTCATAGAAATTCTGCTTATTTTTTTTTTTTGTTACAGAGGTGACACCTTCAACAAGTGTCTGTGAATTGCAGGGGTTACAAGTTGGCATAGGACAAAGACAATCTGATCACTTAGCCAAGACAGAAGGAAGCAATATTGACTTTGAAGTTGCTAGTTTTTTGGCAGTAAGTGCTCATATATTGTGCATTTTTTTCTAATGTCTAATGGCATATTTACTTCATTTTTTTTATCTCTTTTTAAATTTTTAAAATTTTGATCAAAATCTTTCCAGGAAATTGAGTCCATTTCAACAGAACCTAAACAACATAGTGGTGACAAGGAAGAGATGTTAGCACAAAGTGATCTGAACAGTGCAGTCTTAAGTGAACACAGACCTCGTGACTATGGTTATGTTCTTAAATCTGATGCAAATGTGGATAAAGAAGGTGATCAACTTAAAAAGGTCAAGCAATCTTCAAGCAGTGCATACAAGTCTATGTTTGTCAAAGGAGAGTCCGAATTCTTAAAGCAAGAAGAAAAACTCGCTCATCAAGATGCAAAATTAGAAGAAGATGAGCTACCTGAAGGTGTGTGAACTTTTTTTTTTAAAACATTTAAATAATTACTTGAATCGTGCTACCTTGTGAGCGTGCAAATGGCTTTAGTGAATGAGAGAGATGTTTCTTCCCCTCCTTCCCTAGGTGCTGCACAAATACTGCTTGCTTGTTCAAAAGGCTAAATGTTGCAAAATTTAAGTTGTCTATGCATAAGTTATACTTCTACATCTATGCAAAGATGCAGGTGGTCTTTTGTTTAAGCAAGTATCAGTGACTGGAGTATTAACCTGGGATGGTGTTCTCACTTTTTTTCTTAGAACCTTTAAGCCAGTGGCAGATGGTTCAGGATGAAACGACACAGTACTACTACTACTGGAATACAGTAACCAATGAAGTGACATGGGAGATACCACCTGATTATACCCAGTACTTGCTGCTTTATAAGGAATATGAAGAGAAATTGGCTGCTATTCCTGATAGCAGGCTGAAAGTTCTGAAGAAAAGACGTGAGCAGAAAAGGTGGGAACTCATTTTAGTAAAATTTTGGTGATACTATAAAAAAAAAATCTTGTTTCTTAAGCAAAGTTTAGAGGCATTTTGGAAACATATCATTGAAGTGTGCTTAACATTTACCCTTTATGGATACTTATTGAGTATCAAGGGCACAGTGGGTTACTGGCAATAAATGGCAGGGCCTTAAGAAAAAAGTAAGCTAAAATGGAAAACTGGAAAAAATGAAAAAAAAAAGAAAAAAAAAGTCTTCATATAGTCAATCTCCAGCATGTTCTTCTGAGCAGCTACAATCGGTTTAAGAGTTCGGATAAGGAAATATAATCGGTATAATTTGAAATGTTGGAACAAGGAAACAGATAACAGATAAGCTAGGAATGGCTAGAACAGGGATGTCCAAATCGAAAGACATGCTGGTTCAGTACCTGTTTGGTACAGTTAACCCATCTGTTATCACCTTGAGGCAAAACATCCACCATCTGGCAGGAAAGAATGGTTTTGTCTGTGGGGAGGGAGGGGACCAGGGCTTCTGCAAAGGCTAAATTCTGTGGGGTCCCAGGGACCCCTTCTTCAGATTTCTAAGGGGTCCCAGGCTAACTCTAAGGGGTCCCTTTATAATATGAAAAAAAAAAATCAACAAATCAACATACTTTGCTCAACTGCCTTTCAGGCACACAAAGCACTGTAATGTCTAGTCAGAAACGGCGAGATTTCTGTGCCATGAAGTCTGTGCGAGCATCTGTGATGTGCTTATGCTCACTGTACTTGGGGTGCTCACTTTCTTTCCGTTTCTGAGACGATGATTTTAATCACGCTGTCAACGACATCTTGGAAATAGGTTAATGGAACTCTTCCCGGTAAGGGAAAAAAACTCAGTGCAAGGGAAGTAACTCTCACCTTGTAGCAGACGACAACAATAGATTGGGCTACGATGTCAGACACTACACTTACCCAATTTTGTATGTTCTTCGCCCAAATTTGAAGGGGTCCCCTGGGACCCCATTGACGAAAACTGAAGGGGTCCTCCGAACTTTTAATGTGTACTGTACTGTACGCAATTTTTTGCGTAAGCAGAAGCCCTGGGGGACCTTGTTGGGCTAGTTAAAAGCAGCTAGCAAAGCATGACCAGCCAGCGTTGTATTTGTCACCTCCCTTTACAGGTGTATAAAACAGCAATATGAACTGGGGAAAGCCTCTAAACCTCATGCACTTTGTGGGTGGCAAGTGCACCTCAGTTTAACAAGCTGTATCCAGTCTTTTTTATTGTTTTTTTAAAAATATAATTTAAGGCTGAAAGGATAAAAATACCCTCTCACTTTTAAGGAAGTTTAGATGTTGGAAATCAGCATATGAGAGGTATAAGTTTTGCATTGTTTTGATGAATAATAGTCTCAGTGTCTATTCTTTTTTGTGTGCTGTAAATACTTTGTCAGAATACTTTGTCATACTTTAAACCTATCATTTGAAGTGCATGATTAAAATATAGAACAATTATTTATAATGACCTTACCACACAAAGTAACAGTTAGTATCCATTTTGTACAGGCAGGAAAAGGAATCCAAACACTTAATGACAGAGGTCAGCTCCAAAAATGGTCATCTTGGCAGCACAGAATCTTCACAGGCAGTCACAGAAGAAGCCTTGCTGCAGAGGTCTTCTAAGCACCAAAAAACTTCACACCCTCACAAAGAGAAAAAGGACGACGTGGAATTAGCCCCTCAGCTCTCAGTAGCAACATCAAACGGTGAAAGAAATGATATCGAAGGGGAGAATTCGATTCAGAAATTGATTACTGCTCATGGTTTGTCTGCTGAGGAAGCTGACCACAGTGCTACACACATAGTGACGGCTGTTCATCACGAAGCTGCTTCCTTACCTTCTTCAGAAAATGCCCGACCTTTTGCCGGGGGTATTGATGATACTGCCAAAGTGAAGTCACAGGAATCGGCTTTTATACTAGCTGATGAAACATCTCATTTTGTTCCTGTACTGGAAGAGGTCAAGGATCATGTTGTTCCAGTTTCTCTGGAAGCAAATAAAATAGATATGCAGGAAAAATGTGCTGCAAAAAGTGAATCTTTCTCCCAGCCAGAACTTGTGTCTTCGGCCAATAAGGACATGCTTAGTGGTGAGAGTGTTGATGACACTAAGCTTACTCAGTCACCTGCTGGTAGTGAGGGAGAAAAGCTATCTATTAGTGCTGGACCAAACACATTAGACGAAGATGATGACTTTGATATGGATTTTGATGATATCGATGACCTGGATAGAGCTTTGGAAAAAGCCCTGGAGAAGAAACTGGAGAAAAAGAAGGTAAGGTTTTATTAACTGGAAAAACATGACAGGGTTGGCCCACTTTTTAGGGACTTGTAGAGTTGTAATTTTAGCTTTGATTTTTTTGTTTTCATGTCTTTTCACTATTATAGCTAGTCAAATGGTAAATGACTCTCATAATTTGATAGAAACGGCATGAAGTAAATGTAATTTTCAGGCGGAACTTCAAAAACTGGAAATGGAGCATTTAGTGGAGTCTTCACAAGCTGAGACAGCTGCTTTGCCATTGTCACCTTCAGTGACACAGAATCCGGAGTCCAGCAACCTTCCTCAAGAACCACAGACTGATTATCTTGCAACAGGAGCAGCAGCGAAAGATGTAGACTTCAAAGATGTTGCAGATACAGCATCAGATTCCTCCTGTGGTATTCAGGTCAGCTCTAAGCGAAAGGCAGAAGATAGCAAATCGGAAGAAGCAGAAGAAAACAGAAAGCCAACAGAGAAGAAAGCTAGACTTGTTGCATATGATGCTTGTAAGTGGTTTAACTCCACTATTTTCAAGGTCTTACACGGTATTGGCAACATGAAAGAAATCATCATCTTGATTGTTTTGCTGTCACCAACACTTGCATATTTTGTTTACATAATGTGAATAACTTCATTAATCACACTTCTATGCTGAAAAATCCTACATTTTCATTGCCTTTTAATGCATACTCTATAGCTATCTTTCCACGTAGAAATGATTTTTAATGTGAAACTGAATAGGGGAACAGATCTATTATTTTGTCATGTCAGTTATTCAACATGTAAGACCATGTCTGCTAGTAACAAAAACAAAAAAAAAAATGTTAAAATAGAGAATTCACCGATGGTATTTATTTCAGATAAAAATTTGGATGAAAGAAATTATGAGAAAAGCCAAACGTGGACAAAAATATGGTAGAAAAGGTGTTAACTTTATCTAGGAAAAATTTTAATTCTGTTGTTAAGGTGCAATTCTCTCCCCTTTATCAAGTGACTGCATTATGCCTAAAATGGCAGGATGAGGGTGCTATAATGCATTTTCATTGTGCTTCATGCATTTTCATTGAATATTGCTTCTGCTTACAGATGAATCAGATGAAGAAGAGGAACTGGATAAGGATGAGAAAATGCCTGAGGCAAATGACACTCAGGGTCAGCTAGAAGAGGCTGCTGGTACAGAACCTATAGAAGGTCTCTCAGTCAGTGCCTTACTGAATCAACCACCTGAAGTAGCAGACAGCAAGGTGAGATTCCTGAAAGTGTAGCATAATTTTTATTTTTTAAATATTTTCATAAACCTTGTTGCCTAATGCTTTGAATTTTAAGATATATGTTGCAGCCAAAACAGGCAGTATGATCTAAGAATCACTGCAAATAAATGTTGGACGTCTCTTGTTATACTTTCGTACAAAAGATGGCAAGTGGAAATTTACGTACTGCTTTGTGAAAGGGGTCAAAAAAGTCGTTTTGGCTGCTGTCTGTTCTCTCATTATTTTCATTTGTTTTTTTCATACTTTAAAATGGAGAAGGAGTCTAGCTTAGTGGTTATTGTGCTAGATTGTGGAGCGGGAGGTTACAGGGCTGTCTACTTGAGTTTAGTAGCTGAATTGCTCCCCTTGCCGACCCAGCAACCACTTTGCAAGAATAGGTATGTGGTCTGTCAGGGAAGGTGCAAAAGTGTAAGGAAAGGTTTTGAGTTTCGCCTTCCACATGCCTTCCCTAGACTTGGTGTCCCACATTATCTAAGGCTAAGCTGTCAAACCCTTTGTATCTATAACTTTTAAATATTGATTTCAAATAAAGTGTGCTTTTTGACTTGCTCCTTACCAACATAAAGCCATATTTATTTTATTTGCATGACGCTGTTTTGTTTTCTAGTTATCTGCTGCCAGTTTTATTTGTTTTGTTTTTAAACTGAATTAAATGTTACAGTGCAAGTTTATGCAACTAGTTCTTTTTATGAAAGAAATCCTTTATTTCTATATCGGCTCAGAAGGCATGAATATATCTTCTACAAATGCTTAACTTGCTCAAGACTATATTCTAATTTAGCCGCACTTTCCAGTCAAACATAATAAAATTTATCATTCTGATTTAGCCTCCACTTCCTGGAATGCCTCTTAATTTTATGATAATTTCTTAGGGTGCTTTTTACTAACATCATTAGCACATTGTTCAAATTTGTAAGATTAAACAGATTTTATTTACATTTGAACCAAAGTAAGTTCCATTTTTCATATCACAGTACGGTAAAAGACTATATTGTCTCTACCATTTCTCAGAAGGGCTGTTTTTTATTTCCTACAGACTGAGGTCCAGGAGAAAGCAGACACAGCCCTAGCAAAGCTGGCTTTCCTGGGTGTGACAGAGACTGGCCTCAGCCGTCTTCAGGTCATTGCTGTTCAGCTGCAGGTTAGCTGAAAAAAAATGTTTTTATTCTTTTAGTTTCATGTGTGTGCTGCTTGCACACACGTATATGCTCAGCCATCTTTATATACCTTTATAGTCATTTTATGTGCCAATGCTATGTGCATTCTGCTTTTCTGTCCATCTGTTCTGCTTGTAAACCTTCTATGAACAAAATAAAAGACAGAAGTTGGATGAGAAGGTCACTTCAGTTGTAAGTAACTAATGAAATTGTTTCTGGGGATTTTCAATTAAGAATGACTATATTGTTATACTACAAAGAATGAAGATTACGGAATGCATGTTTTTGCAGACTCGGCTCAAGGACTGGCAAGAAGGAGGGCTTAACAGTGAATACTTTTTTCAGCGCATGTCAGAGGTTAATGCCACTCTACAGCAGTATGAGAACAGTGCTGTGCCACCAGGCTGGGCCTGCCACTGGGACAGGTACGCCATATCTCACCTGTCTCTCTTCTTCTGCAACTGCTGCTGTTGCTGTTGCTGCTGCAGACATCATTGCTGTCATCTCCTCTGCCACCACCACACCATTACCAGATTTAGAGCTTATATGTATGGACCAGACTCACCTAGATTTAGTAACAGTGCTGGTATTGTTGACGTACCTCTTTGCTTAAATACTGTAGACTACATAGTGCATCTGGCATAGATTAAATTACAAAAGAAAGCACAAAAATTAAGGCTAAAATCCCAAGAAAATGAAAATTCTGCTACTCTTTAAGGAAGCCTAGAAGGAAAGTTTCAAGCAGAGGATGAACAAAAATTCCTGAAGCCGTGGAATTAAAAAAATAAAAAAGAAAAAAAAAGAAAAGAAAAAGGACATATAAAACATCAGAAGAGCCTACATTCTCTGTGAACACAGAAATGGTCCATACATAACTGTTAGCCACACTGGCCCCCATCATTCCAACAGCATAGTAATGTGTGGACTGAGATGACTATGAACAAACAATGGTAGCTGCAGTGCACAGCGCAGCTCTTCTTATGTGCTTGCTATGAACAAAGTATAATGTAGGCAAAAACAATCAAGATCTTCATGAAAACATTGCTGCAGCCATCGCTTCCTCACAAGTTTTGCCACGACAGTCTGCATCGGGACAGTGTGAGCTTCATGGAACCCTGGTGGTGAGTTGTGAGGTTAAACTTTTCTTCTGTTTTTATTATGTACACTTTTTTTTCTTTTTGGTTCAGTTACTAGTTAATGCAGATGTTTACTTTTCATCCTTACTTGTAATGACTTTGGGAAAAAGGATAATAAACATGAATTTTCTTGTCCAGGCATGTTACAAATGCCAGTAGTATGTTCTAGTATAAGCTTCTAGTAAGTGCTCAAGAGAATTCACAATATCTCATCTCTTCTTCACCAGATTATCTATGAGACAGTTGTGTTGTGTCATAGGAATTGATTTTAATAATAAAAGTACTAGAGAGAAACAAAAATACAACATTGTCAGAGTGGTTAGGAATGCAGATAATAATAGTAGTAATAGTAGAAAGGATATGAGCTAATATATAAGTTAACAAATAACTTTAGCAAGGAGAGTGTCATTATTAGAAAGATGTAGTTGCATATGCTATTTATCATGTTAAAAAAAATTCAGTTGATGACAAATTAGGACTTATATATTTCAATGATATAATAAAAAGACAAGTGTGGAACTAAGATGTTGATCTAGATTGTCCATAATCATGGAAGAGCATCTACGTCATATTTTCATCCCCCCAAAAATTCCCTTTTACTTCCAATGGTAGTCTTTCATCAAGATTATTTTTTAACTCAGATTATGTGACATTAGTGGAGTTGACACCCCTTTAAATATACTGTTAGTAGCCTCTGAATGTAGTTAAAGGTTAATAGGTCAAAATAGAAATTTCTAAATCAATCAGAATATGTTTTTAATGAAGGCCAGTTGCACAGCATACTGCACAGTGCTAGTGGAATGGCTAATATGAAGCAATGTAGTCGATATTTTGCTTCCAGGTAGCATCTGTCAATGTGTTCTAATCCTGTCCTTTATTGTAGAGTTGCTGTATGCTACTATAATTTGAGTTTAGGGTAATTTTAAATTCAAAGTTATGGATAAGCATGTGGTAGGCATTGACAGCATAGGAGAAAAAGAAATTGCATTTACTAAATATCCTTGGTCTCATTTATTTCAGTCTAATTTTTAGCTGACCTTTTCTTTAAAAAAGGAGAATTGCATGTTCAGGTCCTTAGCTGAACTTGTCTTAAATGTCTGTGATGTTTGTTATATGCGTAGTTGTGTGCTGTATAATTTATATTATGAATTCTTTTCCAGAACTTGTAACCTAATTTTTCTTCCAGGCCATTATTGTATTTTGCACATAAATTTTTGTGTGCATGTGGTGGTTTTTTTTTCCTAGAAGATGCGACAATTAAAGGTCAAGGTGGATAACTTCTGACCTATTATTGTTTGGCAGCTGACTTTCAGTTTGTTCATGTTAATAATTAGCAACTTTCCAGAACTTACAACAGTGGACATCCATGCAAAGACTTAGTTCCTCAAAGAATAAGAAGCAGCCCTCAGATGACATTAGAAACTATTTCCACCAGACTTCCTTGTTCTTAGGAGGAACCAGTGGAACACACTGTACTTCCCTAGAACAAGGGATAATGATCCCAAGGAATTGTTTTTTGGCACTTCAATTTAGATCGATTAGGCATTGCTTATTTTGAAGGGGTATACAAGCATTTTCATCACATATGATAAAATTAAGGCTCAAGTTTAAGGAAGAGCGAAGCATTCTGCACAAGATTGTTTGACCTGCTGCACTTCGAAGGACAGAGACGATTGACCATGTACCATGTATCTTTGAAATAAAGAATAAAGACTATTTAAAAAAATGTGTCTGCTGTTGTTGTTTAAAATTTATCAGCTACACATTTGCATTAAGTTCACTTGCACAATCTTGCAACTAACCAGGATCCTTTTCATTTTACTTCAAGGGGTTTGTTTACAGAGTCCTTGTCATGATAAACAGAAGTTCCAGGAATATGTAGACAGAGTGGGTAGTAACCAATCGGACATTGTGTTATCTTGGGGTAATAAGTAATTCTTGAAGCAAGAGTCAAGTTTATGATGCTTTACTCTGCCTGCTTCCAGAAAATTTTCCATGCACCTATTATAACTTGCTTCACTTTTCGGGTCATTTTTTCAAGTCTATGCTGGCAAATGGCATTTATTACTGTGTTATATTTCTCCCCCTCCCCTTACAAAATGTTGAAATATGCCATCCTTCCTAGTCCAGCTTGTAAATACCTGTACCATAGAGATTTGATAGAAAACTAAAGACTACAGGAAGTTAGGCAATGGGAAATTGCTGAATTTTACAGTAAAAAGGTTTGTTTTTGAAAAAATAAATTCATAAATGAAAAGTATAAAGATTTCTGTTTTTTAACCATCATATAAATATTTTTGGAGGTTTTACAAAAGTATAGACTTCCATCCATATTCTGAAATTGGAAAATCAATGCAGATTGTAAACAGACCATCCTCTATAAAAAATCCTTGTTGATAACTACTTTGTGTTGACATTTATAGCCACATCTTTATTTTGTAGTTTAAACCCAGTTTGGTCCCTTTGGAGGATCATGTCCTATCCTACATATAAAAATATATCTAAGATTTCATGTAGACTCATCTTTTTGTTAGTCACCTGCTGTCATTTTTTTCAGATGCAGTATGATAGAGTATCTTTTGAGGCATTTCAGTGCATGTTTCAAAGCTGGAGTTTTTATCAGTTCAAAGTATTACATAATACTTGAGTGTACATAAAGATAAAAAAATTAAGAGCAACATTTAAAATGTATTCATTGGATGCAATTGGTCTACATCCATATTCGTTCACATGCACATTATAATGAGTGCATGTGAACTTCACACACACAAACACAAGGACTTTGGTAGTTTGATCCATTTAGTAATGCCCCAAAGTTGGGAAAAAACCTCCATTAACTGGTTTCCTTGGAATGAATATCACTGAGGATAAAGAGGGTGCTACATATTCTGTTTTCCCTTTCCCTGCGCCATCTTTGTGAGTTGATGCTTAATATAGTGTGTTAGAATGACTTTTCATCTGGATCTTTTTTTTGCTGTGTGGCTTTTTGCCATGCAGGAGTTTCAGGAGATACTTCTACACCAATACTACTAGTGGTGAATCACAGTGGGACTACCCAGATCCAGCATCTGGAGCAGTTTCGGGGTCTGACCAGACTTCTTTTGTGGAACCACTACAGGCTACAGGGCAGGAAGATGGCAGTGAAACTCACACTATTGTTAAACCAAAAGCATCAGATTCAAATGTGGCTGGATTGAAGATGTCAGCACATGCAAGGCTTGAGGAGGAGGAAGACTTAGATGGAGTGGCTATGTCTGATGGGGAGAATGAAGCAGGAAAGGTATGTCTTCCTGTGTGTCAGTCTTTGTTACTAGTTACACTATGCTGGTACAGGAACAGGAAGTAGTCATTGGACAGATTGAAGTCCAGTTGGTTGTTTGCTTTATATTTTGTGTATGCTTATATTCTATGTTCCTGTGAGGACATTATTAGACCATTGTAGCAGCTAAAAAAAGTAACAAAGTGAACTGAATTCATCTGTCGAAATCACCATCAGTCATGTGGTAAGCGTCTCGAAAATAATGCGAAGTTTTAATTTCTGCTGCAAATCTCATTAGTAATCAGGATTAGATGTGAACGTTTACAAATTTGAGTGAACTTGCAATGCTAGTTATTTATGAACTTTGTCTGGAATGTAAGGAAACAGAACTTTATATCATTTGCACAGATAGCAAAGGTTGGGTGGGGGTTGAATGGTCTTACTCAAACAAAATGTAACAAACAATGTGTGAAGACAATTATGTATAACATTCCTAACAAATAGAATGAAAAATGCTATCTAGTCAAGTTTGTAGCCATTCAGTGTCTAGAGAGCACATCATTGTCAGCCCCCTAAAAGGCCATACAGCTGGTGCTTTTCCCATAAATCTTTGACAGAAAAGAAGGAACCACCTAGCCACAAAAATCAAACATCTTTAATCCATGTGACTACAGAGGTAATTCATAACATAATCCTAGCATGCAGAGGAACAGAACATGAGCAGCTGCTTAGATAAAACAAAGTTACTAAGCTTTAACTTTCTGATCTCACTTTTTCCGTTCCTTGTTTTTGTTACAGTTTGTTTACTTAACATATATCTTAAAATTTTAACAAATGAAAGCTTTGCCCCTAATTTTTTTGTTTTTCTGTCTAGAGTAATACTTCAAGCATGAAGATATTCAGTTCAGCAGGACATAATGAGCTCAGCAGTAAATCTCGGTCTTTTATTCAGTCGTTCTTCCCTGGAGAACCTCTTCCTCCCGGGACAGAACTCTTGTTTGGCCTTCCACCACCCCCACCTCCTCCTCTTCCACCAGAAGAGGCAAGTGTCATAGAAGACCACTACATCTGCAGAGATGAATCTTCCAGTGACAGCAGCCTCTGTCAAGACCAAGCAAGTGAAGATGCCGGCATGCAGAATGGAAGTGAGATGAAATCAGAGGAATTGACCAGGGACGAGGCATCCATGCGAGTTGAAGATGTCACGGAGGTAAAAGGGGACCAGTCAGTGATCTCTAAGCCACCTCAGCTGAGATTTCACGGCACAGCCTCTGCATTGTCCTCAGGAGCTTCTGGAGGACCTGGCGATTTGCTTGTACCTCCTAGTTCAGAGTCATCGGATGTCTTTGCCTCATCCCAGGTGCAGAATCCATTGCCTCAGAATTACTCAGAGGCTCATGATGTGTCTGTTGAACAATCTGATCCTGCAGCTGGTGTCAAAAGCAGGATTGGACCTGAGCGTCCAGATTCTCCTTTCATAGAGGAAAATGCTAAGGGTTTGGGGGGTCCTGCTTCTGTGTCAGCCACTGGAGATGGTGCAGGGCAAGAGAAACAAAAAAAGAAGAAAAAAGAAAAGGTGTGGTGAAAACTTACTGTCTTGTTAATGTCATTTGTGATATATTCATTTTATGTGTTCATTTATAAGATATATATGGCCCTTGTTGGTTTGATCAAGCCTCAGTCAACAACATAAAAACTTGTTTTAATGATTCCCCCTTTTTATGGCTTTCATCTGTTTCTTCAACATAACAAATAAATCATGTGTCAAATCACAACAATGCTTATAACCACCCACAAAAAACCCCATGATCATCATCAGCTGATATCAGCAGTGAGTGTGGTGAAAAGAGGGGTTTGACAGGCAGACCATATATTGCTTATCTGTGTTCTTTATTGTGAAGACCCAGCTGGGAAGTGGAGGCCTGTCTCTGAAGAAGAAAGGTGTATCATCCTTGGTGCAAAAGTGGCAGAAGGTGAAACGGGAAGTGGAGCAAGAAGAACGAGCTAACGAGCAGAGGCAGATGGCCATTCGGCAGCAGCTGGATGAGTGGAAGAAGGAAAATAGGTGAGGGAACTGGACAAGGATATGAATGAATTTTATGCTTTACTTTTCTGCCATGTCAGTGTCTGTGGCCACAATAGTGTAAGAAAGCCTGTAAACATGTTCAGAGAAATTTGGTGTATTGACCATGAAATATAAGCTCACTACCTACGTGTCTCACTGTCTTTATGATGGGTATTTCCTAATGTGATCTGAGATCTGTTGTATTTTTCTGCTGGTTAAAACCATGTTGTAAGACACATACAGTCATGGAAGTTTCAGTGTTAATAACAGAGGATGTTAATGTTTGACTTTATGAAATATGCTCATATTTTGTGTTTAACTTTTGCTGTTTTCTGCTTGCAGTTGAGAGAGAGGTTCCATGTTTGAAAGGAAAGGCTTATGGATTAAGAGAGAAAAAAATTTTTAAATGAAAAAGAATGTGTATGAGAGACATCATCCATTGATGAAAAGATATTATTTGGAGGAAATGGCTCACCTACTGAAGAAGTGCATGCTAGGATTATGTGCTATGGATGCTTCTGGAAAAAGGAGTGCCCGTAGTGATTTGATATTTGTGTTGCTGAAAGGATTTTTTTTTTTTTTTGTGGTGGGGAGGTGAGATATTGACCTTTTACCCTGCTGTGTCTGAGAGTGTTTGAGTGAGAGAAAGTGGTGAACAGAGAAAAGCTTTACTTGAACTGACTCAGAAACGTGTACATTTCATTGTTATAAAGGCCATCTGCACTTGTTTGAAGATTTTGAAGCAGATCATGTATCTGCTCAGCAAGTCAAAGGCAGAGATTTCGAGGTTACCTGTTTCCCTGCTTTGTCCAGAAGACAGTTAAATTGAACTTGGATGTGCATTGCATGCAAATGCCTTTTGACATGGAAATAAATATTTATTATTGTAATAAAGGGCAGTTTATTGAATTGTTGTTTGTGTGGATTTGATGGAGAAAAGAATTACACACATTGCACAGAATTAAATATACTAACATTTTAAAGCCATGGCACATGCATCCTGTTTGGCATTTTGACTGTATGAGAGATTTTTGTTTTGTTTTAAATGTCATTAAATGTAGCACATCACTAGGTTCTGGCAAGGGCTTTCTAAAAGCTTGATTGCTTTAACTTGAAGTCAAGTTTGCCAGAACCTAATCAATGGGGGAAATCAACACTAGTGTTAACATTTGATTTCAGTAGAAAATGTTGAGCTCTATGTGATTATGTTGGGTTGAAAGTTCTTGGAGCAATGTGCATGTTAAAGTGCTCAGATTCAAATTCTTTTTCCTACCCCTTTAACTTCGGAGTATGGTGTTGCCAGTTCAAGGCTGGCTTGAGCCTAGAAATTCTCCCAGTATCAGTGGGTATGTGATTTATCAGGGAGAGCCAAAAGTCAGTTTAAAAAAGAGTGGTGCTCTGCTATTTATAGTTCAGTGCTTTCTTCAACTACAGCACTGTGAGACTTTGCCTGTAGGAGGATGGTTGGTTCATGGGAGCCAAGGACAATTTTTCCTGTTGGTATTCCTTAGTGGTAGTTTTTCCTTATTTTTTTTTATTTGACTTAAATTTTGTCTTATGACTTTAAAAGTCAATGGCTCATCCTACCAGTAAGTCCTGCTTTCATTTTATCCGTTTAAGTTTTTTTCAGAAAAAGGAGAGTTTATGAAGGATTTAAATATATAAAAGGCTCTTGTTCTGACATATGTTCAAATGATTCCAATTAGATAAATTTCTTATTATGAGTATAAAGCATTGTTAACAACCTGCCTCTAAATTGGGATACCATCGTCTATAGCAGAGGTAATTTTCTGCAGGAGCGATATGGTGGGTCTAAATTCTTTGTTGAACATTTCATGAAGTTAATATCTTCTAATTTTTGTATGTGCATGGAAGAAAGGATGTGTATAGGGAATGTAGTTATGTGCTTTACTTTGTTTGTTTTGAGAACTGTTAAATGCAGTTGTGTGATTTGACCAAAACCCTATCTCGGTTAAAAACTGACAATGCAGCATTGTTGCTATGACAGTATTCGCATATCTGAGCATTATTTAAAATCTATTTTTTCATTAAAAAGAATGGAAATCCATGAATCCATATGCAGACAAGGATGAAAACATGCATGTAAAGGCATTGTAATAATTTTTTTCCTTCCTTTTTAGGACTTGGGCATTTGCAGTTGTCTGCTACTGTATTATCTGACAGTTGTTTAGATAAGACCAATGTACTTAGGACTTATTTCTGTAAAGGACTTCTTTAACAGAGGTTAACATATGTCACCAGTTATTTAAAAACGTGCACCGATAATGTCATAATTCTGGTGATCTTGATGTATACTGACTTAAGAATCCACTGATAACGCTGACCAAATTTTAGCACCAAAGGTTTCCGTGCAAGGAAAGAACGAGGGCAGATTTTCTTATCTTACCGATGATTGCAAACAATTTTATCTGGTTACAAGTATTACTTTTGAAAACAAGACACCTTTCGTTCCCCTTGTATTGTAATTCTATTTTTTCCATGATTAAATATCATGCATCCGTTTTTTTTTCTCTAATGTTCTCATCTGCCTTCTCAATCTCGCCGGATGGAAGATGTCTTCCCCCTTATGTTCTCCCCAAATTATGGATTTTCATAAAAAAAATTATTCCTTGTTCTTAGTAATGTTATTTCATCTTTCTAACTTCTGTAGCTGCTTTGAGGTTGGATAGGTGAATGATGATTCATTTGTGTAACCTGCTTTAAAATGAAATGAAATGGCCTGCTCAAAAATATTACAGTATTTCTGCTATGGTAAGTGATTGAGATTAGACATGGAATCCATGACTGCATAGAACCTTTACCTAAGTCTTTATACAGCCACTCTAATAACAAGATCTGAAACTGGCCATCAGACCTGATGTTATATGAGAGAACTACACTAGGACATTTATCAGTTGATGATTAGCCAGTCTCTGGCATCATTGTTCTGTTGACAAAATTTTGACAGTTATCTAGCTTCTGTGCATGTGATGGTCTTTGCAGTGTATTGTGATCAAATGAGATATATTATCAATATATTTTGTATACACAGTATATGTTGTAGACTGCACTTCATTACTGGTGATGATTACAAAACAACATTAAACTCAATCAAATTGAGTTTTTATTAAAAGGTATTTCATCACAATCATGTTGCCTTTAGTTTTGGGAAAGAAGAGTTACTATATTAAGTTTGTGGTGGTGATGCTGCAGCTGAAGATAATAATGAGCTTAACAATTGTTTTAAGAATTTTTTCTCTGTTTTGAACGTTTATGTGTAAGATTTTGCAGGGAGTCATTCTTGCCCCAGTTGCAAAATTACTCATCTCCGAACAATCTCTGAGGTTTATCAGTCT
Source organism: Pomacea maculata (assembly GCA_004794325.1). Lineage (NCBI taxonomy): Eukaryota > Metazoa > Mollusca > Gastropoda > Architaenioglossa > Ampullariidae > Pomacea > Pomacea maculata. The sequence goes on along the minus strand of SRHC01000091.1, from coordinate 193,723 downwards.
GCCTACCATTAAACCCATAGTACAGAGACTGCTGTACTGTCTGTTCTCAGTGGCGTGCTTGAAAAGACTGATGAGCGATTGGTGTCTGTGCTGGCTTTACTAAGTGCAGCATTGGATGCTATTGACCCTATCTTGCTTTGAGAGATTCGGTTCAACATTTTGGTGTTAATGGTATAGGTCTTGCTTGCTTTTGCTCATATTTCCATGGTTCCATGTAATCTGTTGTTGTGGATGGCATTCTGTCCTCTCCATGACCCAAGGGTTTGTTGATACTCGGCTCAGTGCTCTGTACATTTTACATTCAACCCCCGTCTGATATTATCAGCATGCATGGCTGCTCCTCACATAAGTACACTGATGATACCGAATTGGCCAAAGTTGCCTTCCTCACACATTTCCTCTGTTCTAGCTGGCATGTATTACTGATGTTCTTTGCCCGAATGACTTGCAATAAGCTTTACTATTGACAAAGCTGAAGTCATGTATGTTGGCTCATGTACTTCTATATTTTAGACAGTAAGTTCACTGACATTGAAAGAGTTGAGATACCTTTCCAAAGTTCTGTAAAATATCTTGGTGTGCATCTCAGTCAAGTTCTTTCCATGCAACGCCTTATAAGTTCAATCTGCAAAGCAGATTTCCTACAAGTTTGCAAGCATATCTGCTGTAAGGTATTAATAGCATATGTATTGCTAGATTTGTCTCTCTGCATTGGTTACTGCATGACTACTGCAGTTATGTTCTGCAGGGCTTATCTGTTGACCTTATCATGCGCCTGAAAAGAGTTTAGAATAATGCTGCATGCCAGTAGTTTCATATACTGTGCAAAATTGCAATACTAGCTTTTTGCTATTTTTTGGGCATATCTCCAGCCTTTTTCTAAACTCGTAAATATTAACCACCAAACAACTAGAGGACCTGGACTTTGCAGATGACATCAGTCTCCTATCTCATCAACAACATGCACAAACCAAACTGAGTAAGCTAACAGAGGAAGCAAAAAAAGACCGGATTAAAGGTCAACAGAAAGAAGACCGAAGTGATGAGAATCAACAACAAGCAGGAGCTTCCAATCCAGCTTCAAGGAGAGAACATCCTGGAAACAGACCGCTTCATGTATCTGGGGAGCATTGTCAATAAGGATGGTGGAGCAGACGATGACATCAAAAGCTGCCTCAACAAGGCCAGGCATGCCTACGCCCCATCTGGAACTCCCGAGCATTATCCAACAAGCTCCAGACCTTTACCAACCAATGCCTACGCCGTATTCTGGGAATACGATGGCCTGAAAAGATCTCCAACAGCAGCCTGTTGAAAAGAACCAACCAAAATTTATTATCAGTCCTTTCAAGGTCTGTCTTCCTCAAGCTGGCATTTATGAAGGGCAGCTGCAAATAATTTTGTTCCTGATCCACTGATGTGAGAAAACATACCTATCAGAACAGAGAGTTATAATTTACAATTATAAAGCATATCTTTTAAAATGTTGGGTTTTTTTTTATTGTCTTTTGTTTACCCATGGATGATTCATCTTGCTTCCTGTAGGACAGTGATGTCCTAATGATATAAACTGATAGAGATAAGCTTCATCCTTGAGACTCTTGTCTCCCCCAGCAGAAGAGGGTGTCTGGGTCAAAGTGATTGTGTAACGTCCAGGGTCTGTGGTTATCTGTATAATCTTGATATTATGTACAAAAACTGGAACCGTATACGATCGAAGGTGCATTGTGAAAGAAGACCTTAGTCGCTGGTGTCGGGTTTGAGGTCTCGGATTAATACTGCTCAGGGTTTGTTTTCCAAGACAACAGATGCACAGATATGTGTGTGTGTGATTGTCTCAAGTAACGAGAAGCTTATCTGCACCTCTGTATGAATTTGAGGCCTAAGAATCACTGTAACTTGAATCTCATTCAGGTATACAAAGGTAGAAAGTACAAATATCTTAAATCGAAACGGTCGACATCTCCGCTCCATTTTTCCAGATAGCGCTTGACAGGACAGATTGAAGAAAATATTGGCCGGTGCCTGGCTGGATCTTGGTCCGAGTAGAAGCAGGATGTCTGGGGCAGCCGTGTGTCTCGCTCCGCCATTTGTCCAATGTCCTGCCTGTGCAGAAAGGTGAGAACATGGCCTGCTGCCATGGAAACTCGTGTTCTTTCCACTTTTGCCGTCTACATGGTGTTCAATAGAACTCTAGCAACTTGCACCAGCCCGCACACACACACACATCCCCAGTAAATCTGAAAAAGTCAGCCAATGTCTTTTAAGTGGTAATGGTACAATAATATATTACTAACAAAATTGTCGGACCAGAGAGAGAGGTGGACGTTTTATATCTGACGATGTAGAGAAAAAGCTTTTGCACAAAGTTTTGTTTTCAGACATGAGTTGCCTCTGGAAGAGAGGGGCAAGACAGAACAGTCTGGGAATTGTATCCGCTGTGGATTTTACTTCAAGTTACAACTGAAGCAGGCAGCTAGCTCCACGGTTACCTTCTCTGTCAATGGAACTACTTACACGGGTAAGAATCCTCCACAAGCAATCGATTGTTAGAAAAAAGAACAAATAATTAATAAAATAAAGCAAAAAGAAAAAAAATAGTGCCTTTCATTTAAAATGTCACGATCTAGATAAAATGCTGTGAGATGGTAAAAAGAAAGTGAAGAGGAAATGAAGTGACAGTCGCCAAGCACTACATCACTAGTTTATTTTAATTCTACTGTAGTGGGCGACGAGTACGACCCAGCCATGTCTCTGGTGGAGTACCTGCGGACTACAGACATTTCCAAGGGCACAAAGCAGCTTTGTAATGAAGGAGGATGCGGGCTGTGTCTAGTCGTTGTCAAACTCTACGAGCCGGTCAGCAGGATCGAACAGCTGTACGCAGTGAACGCCGTGAGTAGCGCGTGTGAACACTGGGAATTCTGAGTAAGCACGCGTGAGAACACACACTTATGCCAAGTAACCTTACTTCTACGGCGACGGTAACCCAAGTATAAAATTATTTTTAAATAAGTGGTTTTGTCATTGCTAGCATGGTTATCCTATGTTGTCCGGGTGATGTCCCTTGTCAGGCTGTCAGTGCGCTCAGTACGATCGCGGACCAGATCAAAGGGCAGCTGTGAACACCACCGACCGTTTCCATTGAAGAGGAGATAGGGTGCAGCGTCTCGTCTCTTTCTTACTCTCTTTATCTCACAAGCCCCCCCCTCTCTCTCTCTCTCACACACACACACATATTAAAACACTGACAAATACACACACACACAGAGGATCCTACTTGTTTAGATAATTAAGTTTTGACATTCAATTTTTCTGCTTTTTCTTTCTCCCTACCCGCAATCAGTGCTTGGTTCTACTGTACATGTGTGACGGGTGGGAAATAACTACAATCGAAGGATTGGGTAACCCACGCACAGGCCTCCACCCGATACAACATCGTCTAGTCCAAAAGAATGGCTCTCAGTGTGGCTTCTGCAGCCCCGGGCAGATCATGAATATGTACGGGTGAGTACAACTAGACTGCAGCTCAAGTAGAACGTGTATACACACAGGTGAGTAGAAATAACTTGCGGAAGTGAGGGTGCAGCCGCGAGACGTGGCAGCCAACGTTGCATGATGGTCTTGCTCACCATTCCAAGACTTTACTAAAAGAGCTTTACATAGCATACACTGGGCATCAATACAAGCAACGGAGGTTATAGCGTTAAGAGAAAGCGACAATGAAGGGTGGAGTGAAGAGGGTGAGATGAAGAGATTTTGTTTATTTATTGAAAAGGTCTTTGGCCCATTTCAAGGGAATCCAAACAATATACAGTGCCATATAAAGCAACGCAATAGAACAAATTCAGATATGTAGACAATGAAAACTCCGATTTAAATGTTTGATAAAATTTAAATCGATCTACACCTGAAGTTTTCGTAATAATTCCACCCCAGAAGGTGAGATGAATATATATATATAGAGAGAGAGCAAATAAGAAAATATGATGAATTATAATTGTCTTTCTGAGGAAGAAGCGAGACATTTCTTTAACAGTGTATTCAAGTTTCAATGAATTTGATGAGTAATATAATTAGACTAGAATCTTTGTTCACGAGGGAGTTAACTGTAAGTTGGCTGTAACATGGTTTAGTCGATGCTGGTAATATTAATGTAGATACTGGCAAAGAAGTCAAATACTTTATTTCTTGTGGTTCAGATTGCTGCAAAGAAACCATCAGCCTACAATGGAAGCCGTGGAAGATGTTTATGACACCACCATCTGCCGGTGTACAGGTATGGCAATGTTAATGATGACGATGATGATATTGTAGATGATGACATCGCTGATGAATGTTTGTACTAGGATCAAAAACACAAACACACCCAAAGAGCTTCGCGTTTCACATAACTTGTACCCATCTCATTTTTTTTTGTTGCTCGTTTCTCCCGCAGGATACAGATCCATCATGGACGCCATGAAGTCATTCGCATCGGATGCGCCACCTGTCCTTCAGGGGAAGATGATTGACATCGAGGTATACTGCTGCCTAATAGACTGTAGACATTTTTTATTTATCTGATTACCTCATTGCGTGTACTTTTGATAATATTAATGATGAAATCAAGGCGATCACGCATAATGATGAGTCTCACCCCATGGAGCATGATCCTTTTAGTTGCCAGGTCTTTCCTACAGGCCATTGGCAAACCTAGCATTGAGAGCCGCACTAAACTTGCTTAATGAATTAATACCAAAAACATTTTCATGACTCCGCTTCCATAAAAGTTCTGTAAATTTGCGGAAATAATTTTTTTTTTTTTTTGTATTTTTTGCCAGTCCGTTTCTTTTTCATGTAATGCCTTTGTTATTAAAGTATTTTTGTACATTTTTGTAGTTAATGTTTTTCATATCTCATGTTTTTCTCTTAAGAGAGATGGCTAGATGTTATTATTCTTTAACCCATATTATGCTACTACTATCGAATGTAGAGAATAGTAATCACATGGAATAGTTATCTTTGAGGCGCCAGACTCTTCAGCATTGGTTTCTCCTAGGATCTGAACCCGAAAACGTGCAAGAAGACTGGAAAGAAGTGTGAGGGGAGGTGCGCTCAAAGAAAGGAGCAAGGGGTTTCTGGAGTAGAGGATATTTTGGACAACAGAGACATGAAGCCACAAGATCTGCGGATCGTAGGGGCCAGAGCTCAGTGGTTCAAACCCACAACATTGCAGGGTTTGTACCAGCTTCTGCAACAGTACCGCACAGCCAACTACACCCTCGTATTCGGCAACACTGGCTTTGGTAAGAACTTTGAACCTTTAAGGTGCATTTACCATGTATAGCTATCTTTCCCCTGATTAGCCATCTTTTGTTCTTTTTCATACACTGTCTGCTTTGTCTTTATGCGAAATAAAAATTTTCATTGTACCTATTTATATGTTTTACTAGATGATGATGAATATGATGATGATGATGAAGAATATTGATCAATCTTTTAATTTATGTCCTAAACCTCTTTAACGCTATAAATTATGATTTATCAGGCTTTTGTTAGTATGTACACATGAAAGTTGTATAATTTCATCTAGCATACATTATTATATTGTACAAGTATATATAATAAAGAGGATAAGTGTGCACTAAGGTATTTACAAGGAGATCGGACCGTGGACGTTCGATGTGCTGATTGACATCAGAGGTGTGCGGGAACTGTTCAGAACTGACGTGAGTTGCAAACACACACACACACACATATTAAATAGTTCTTTTGCTATCTAGCAGTTTATGTTTCTTGACAAAATATCTAATCTAATTTAAAAGCCACCAAAACCAGTCTTTGCTTGTATAACATTATATTCAGAAAGCGCCATTGTATCGTTTCCTATGTTCACAAACTGTAATTGGATATCGGCACAATTTTTCTGATCATGTAAAACGTGCATTAACGTTAACTTTTCTGTGTATCGGATTCAGATTTATTTTATGTATATATGTAACAAAAACTAACAAATCATCCGGCAATGTCTAAGATGAATGGTGATAATAAACAGCTTTGACAATTTTGTTGGCAGTTCGTTCCAACAGTCGTGTGGGGAGCTAACCTAAGTATTGGTAATTTGTTGGACTTGTTCACGAGATCCAGCTCCAATCCCACAATGCCGTACGCACCTGTATTCGCTCAGCATTTGAAAAAAGTTGCAAACAACACCATACGAAGTGTAATAAGCTACAGTTTTTGCTTTCTTCTGTCCTTTCTTTTTCTTCTCCTTTCTTTTCTTTTTCTCTATTTTCCTCCTCCTTATGCTTTGTTGTAGTTTTCTTGTCAGGAAAAACTGACTACAAGATAATAAAAGGTTGCAGGTTGAGGTTCACCCGCACTTTATACTTACAAACTAACATTCACGAAGACACTATTCAACAAACTTAAGACTGTAGAAGGAAAACATTTTTAACCACCTAATTGCCCCATCTTTAAATTTGTAGCTTGATACTCGATCTTTTTCTTTGTCTATCTGTGAGTGTCCTTTTAAAATTGTATCGTTTTCTCAATTACTATTTTATATTGGCATCTTTATTACTGTCATTTATTCTGGGGAAGAAAGTTACTCAAGTGCCGAACATTTCTGTTAAAGAATAGAACCAAGAGGCGTGATGTTTATGAATTTATTTAAAAAGAGCAAGATACGAGAAGGTTCTCATTTTTGTACAGCTTGCCTGCTGGGCGGGAAATCTGATGCTGAAACACAAACATCCGATCTTCATGTCTGACATCTACGCCATGTTGGAAACTGTGGGCGCAAAGCTTCTGATTGGTGCTTATATATATATCATAATAACTCATTGGCTGCGTCTTTTGAGTATATGTTGAATAAAACAACAATCGCACTAAATGCATTTATTATTATTATTATTATTCAGTAAATTTTATTTAAAGAGATTCAGTGTTATTAGTATTAATATTTATTATCTGAATAAGATTAGATGATTATATTTGAATAATATAATACGATTAATACAAAATAAAAATTAGAAGATTTTATTTGTCAGTCTTACATATTAAGGTAGAAAACTCTTCTTTGTTTCCAGGGGATGGAGATGGAAGTCAAAGCCAGTCCAGTCTGGAAGATTTCCTTAGCCTGGACATGAAGGGCAAGGTTATTGAAGCAGTTTTTCTACCCACGTACAGCGATAATAAGAACTCCATCAGAATCTACCGCGTGTCTCAACGCCTACAGGTGTGTTTTACCTGCCTCGACCTTATGGCATCTCACTTAATACCTGTCCTATTTGTGGTTTCTATTACATGCATCAAAGCTTTAATATAGTGAACATTATTTAATTAGCATTTTTAAAAATGAAAGATGTTTGAAGTGAATTTCGTGCATCTATCTTTATTTCACTGAGGTCACATCATAGATGTCAACTTAATGAGAATAAGTCTCTACCAGAGTAAGGAAAGGGTCAATAATACATTTTTTTAGTCTGTTCGATTGATTCTAACAAGAAAACTAGTCGAGATAGCCAACGATTAATTAGCCTCATACCAGTGAGCATACTGTCTGTACAGACTTGCTACAGTCACGTGATCGCTGGGTTCAACTTCAAACTTGACAGGGCCAGCAACTACACTGTCCTGGAACGTCCTACCCTTGTCTTTCAAGGCATCAGTGCCCAAGTTGTAAGGTTTTATTTTTTTTCCTTGATTGGTTTAATTTAATCCTTTATTTATTTCTTCGCCCACTAACGTCTGCAACTTAATCAGCTGAAACGACAATTGTGCCTTAATAAATAAAGTCAATTATGCAATAAGAAAATTGCAGAGACCTCTGATTGGCGTTGAAGTAGATAATTTCTTGCTGCAGAACCGAGCTAAGATGACAGAATCGTTTCTGGTTGGGAAGGAGCTTGGAAATCCACAAGTGATAAAAGGTTTTCATTTCTATTCTCGACTCTTATAGTCAGTTGGCGACTTCCAGAAAAGAATGTTTAGTGTGCTTTTGATAACTCGCCTCGGATGTTGTCGTTTAGAATAAAACCATCAATAACTGTTGGTTAGATTATTTTATGTTGAAAATGAACCAAAAATCACACCAAAAGAATAAGGTAAATTCAATGAAATTTTGTTTGGAGAAAATTTCGAAATGGTATAAATTTATGTTTATACAGATGCCATATCAGTTATGAACATAGAACTGGCTCCAGTGAGTGACCCAGGTCTGGCCAGTCCCGTCTTTAGACAAAACCTCGCCAAGTCTCTCTTCTACAGGGTATGTATGTAACAACAGTTTGATTGTCTATGATCATTAGGAAACAGACAGGCAGTCAGTCTGACTAGTTAGTTTGACTCTTCACTCTGGCATAAGGTTCCAATGAATCTCTTCCAGCCATCTTGGTTCTGGGCAAGCAGCTAACTTCGTTCCAGATCTTGCCAGCCTCTTCCATCTCCCCCTCGACAGTTCGTCGCCATGTACCCAGTCATCTGCCTCTTTCATCCTCCTGGCGGAGCCCATTTGAAGGCGGCGTGTGGATGGCTGTCTTGTCCATCGATGGGACATGACCCATCGACCTCCTCCGCGATGTTGTTGATGCCAGTGCGCATGATAATTTGTTCCCAGTGAGAAGCCTTTCTTCCTCTTGGCGTTGACCATCTGTGCGATCCGGGGTACACGCAGTCTCTTCTAAACTGAGGATCAGGATACCTGAGTCTGTCCACCTCATATGACTTCCTACATTTTTCCGCAAGTTCCAGACTGCTACTCAGTTGTGTGGGTTTCGGCAAGGACTCCATCGAAGCAGGGACTTCGTTGCTATTCTTAATAAAAGGCGTTAATTTTTTAGTACTTAACCGCGAGGCTTGATAACTAATTAATAGTTCTGTCAGCGTGTCCGTAGCATTGTTTATACTATTTGGTGGATTGCTAGCCCAAGGCACAAACTTCCTTCCTTCTTGCCCAGGTTTTAGGACCAGGCAAAGGTGTAGTTGGTATAATGTCCTCAAATGGTGTGATGCTATAAGAAAAAGAGTAGGGAAAACATTCCTTTGTTAATGTTGCAAGAACTTACGTATCTCTGAAGATTCTAAGTGTTCCTGTGTCCACGCAGAGTGTCTGAGTGTCTCTCAGACGGGCTTGGTAACCTTGCTAATATGTTTACCTTTCTTCTAGTACGTTCTTGACGTGTGCCAAAACAACGCGAGCGAGAGATACCGCAGTGGAGGGTTTCCACTGACTCGCCCGGTGTCTTCTGGGACGCAGACCTTTGACACCCGCAGGGATGAGTGGCCTCTGACCCAGCCCATGACTTCAGTCGACGCTGACTACCAGGTAACGGACGAGCACAACTTAACACATATTCATTTATTCGCCATCTTCGTTGTTCGTGAATATATTGTATTTATTGTTGACGACGATGGCTAGAAGTTGTGGCTGTGTGAAACTTATGTGCTACTGGAAGAGACGTGTGAGTGTGATTGTGATTGTGAGTGTGAGTGTGAGTGTGAGTGTGACACAACAGCATTAACAAACTACTGCCTCTGCATCTTACCTTGGTCTACCACGCATAGACCAGTGGAGCATTGACTTCATTGCGTGTGGTGGTGAGCGTCCTATGACGTCAGTCGACGTCACTTGACGTCATGGGTGTCTGTGCTGCAGGTGTCTGGGCTGACGCGGTATCTGGATGACACGCTTCTGAGTCACACCGAGCTGTACGCCTGTTTCGTCATCAGCACTCAGGGCAACGCCCGCATCGATTCCGTCGATCCACGGGCCGCTTTGGTAAGAATACGAAGCGTGGTGAGACTGTACAGCGCGATATAAATGTGCAGCAGCAGCAGCAGCAGCAGCAACAGCAGCAACAACAACAACAACAACAACAACAACAACAACAACATCATTAATGTTCTATACGCTTATACCTTCCTATGACAGGAGGTTGATGGCGCTTACACAAAAGAAGAAAAATGCATTCAAACACTTCTGTTCATCAAATCAAATTGTACTCAATCGAGGAAAAACACTTTTACGCTCAAACGCCTCTGTCATTCGTCAACTCATCTAATCATTCAGCTGAGTGCATCAATTGAGCAACTGAAGAAAATTACTACACTGAAACATTTCATTTATGTGTACCAGGATGGGACTGTGTAAGAATGTACAGAGTGATAAAAACACTATAATGATTAAGAATGTGTAGTGTGATAAAATTCAATAGTGTGGTAAGAATTTAGTGTGATCCAAATTCGGTACAACTTAAAAGTGTAGTGTGATAAAATTCTTTATCATGAAACAATCTTCGCGTCCTATTTCTGACACTAGATGATTCATGGTGATTTGTTCTAGGCCCTGCCAGGAGTACACAGATTCATCCATTCTTCAGACTTCCCCCAAGGTGGGAAGAACAATTTCGTTTTGTACTCCAAAGTCCCAGAAGAGGTAGGCACAGCAACATCTTTTTTTAAAGATCAGTTTTGTATTTTACCATTCTGACACGGCATTTAAACACGTTTGTTAAGTATATAAAGAATTCTTCAGTTGGAGCAAACAAACGCAAGTTGAAACGTAGTTTAACTGAACAGATAGTAAAGAATATAATTTCGTCTAGACTCTCTCTCTCTATAAATATATCGGTTTTTCTGTTTGGTTATACATCTGTTTCATGGTTTAGCCTACACATCTAAGTTTTCCCATGTGCAGAGGTACTGTTCACGATAAATTACCTATATGGCTAGGGTCTTAAAGTGTTTCATTACTGCTAGACATAATATTTTCATGTTACAGATTCTCTGCAGTGGTCAGGTGTTATATGCTGGGCAGCCTATTGGAATCATTGTGGCAGGTTAAAAAGCACTTGTTTTCTCCCTCCTTCTGGATAAGCTGTTCATTGCCTGATAATATTTTATTGATTTTAGCAGCTCACAACTACAGTTGAGAACTTTCCGTAACGGTGTCATGCGTCATGCGCCCACAATGACATCCAAGCTAGCATGACCCTTCCCTCTCATGAGCAAGACGTTCTGTGATTGGCTTTTATTTAAGCAACGCATGGTCTGATTGGCTGTGCTTTCTTTGTGACGATCGACGGTGCACTGTTCAACAAAAACAACAAGTACTTTGATATTTTCATTAACAAATACCTCTCTACTTTAATTTCTTTTTCTTCCAACTTCCTATATTAAATGTCCTGTCAGCAGCCACAAAGAACACATCCTGTCAAATCACACATTGTACTGACTGCAGCTAACCCGAGCATGCGTTGTTCAGAGGCAAGGGTGGGTGGGATATCATTGTGTGGATATGGCAGCATGACAGGAGCAATCATTTCCTTTTTCTATTTTGACGGTATTTTCACATTTTATTTAAATGATGAATGGATCTGACACACACGCACCACTTCCAATTCCCCATCCTGCTGCACACATTTTGAGAGGTCTTAAACTGAAGTCGAGGCCTCTACATTCTGATCTCTCTTCCTCAGTTCTTCACTGGCACTTTTTTTTTACATTTCCTTCTTCTTTCTTCTCTATCAATAATTAACCAGATCCCACTTTCGAAATAAAAGTGAGAGTACAGTGCTTATCTTTCTGTCCTCATCAGACAGCGACCACATCGCCACCACCGCTGCATCCATGGTCAGCGTGACTTACACCAACGTGCAGCCGCCGTTACTGGACATTCACAAGGCCATCGAGCAGGGCTCCGTGTTTCCAGACAAACCTGACCCTGTGGTCGTCGGTGATGCTGACCGTGAGTTCTTCGTCCTGTGCCCGTTTCTTTTTGTTAGTCCATCACCTACGTAGTTTCATGAGAATTATCACTAGCCATTAACGGTCAAGGCGTACTGATGCAGCTGACCCATGATTCTTGGTATTCTGACTACTTCAAGGGTATGGAGTTGGGGTGATTTAAGTAGATGAGTGTGCTAAAGAAGAAAGTCAACAAAACAACAAAACAACAAAACAACAGTAATAATAGCTTTGCAATGGATGCTCCAAAGCAGTTAAATTCCAAAAAACAGAAATATATGTAGTCAACGCTGTTAAAGTAGTGAAAATAATAAAAGAGTTTTAAAAGTACAAACAACGGAGACTGGCTTGCTCTCTGTGGCTCCAGGTGCGATACGAGAGTCAGCGCGGCGCGTGGGTGGGTCCGTGGAGACGGGGGAGCAGTACCAGTTCCACATGGAGACTCAGATCAGTCGATGTGCCCCCAACGACAACGGGGGGATGGACGTGCAGGCGACAACACAGTGGGTGGACCTGTGCACTCAGACAGTGGCCAGCGTTCTGAACATTCCCCACAGCAGGTGAGTAGTGTCCTCAACATTCCTTCAGCAAATGAGTGGCATGCCGAATGTGCCCAAGTAAGTGAGAGGTGTCCTGAAAATATTCTAGAGTCGTGTGCACATGGCACAAGAATTCCATTAGCCAAATACGAATCTCCTAGCAACCATATAAAAGATTATTAAATTTTCTAACTGGAAGCACAAAGTTGCCAGAAAAAGAAGCATTTCTGAAAGAATTTCTTTCTTAGAATGATAATGTTATGTTGACGTTTCTGGGTTTTTTCCTTTTAAAAAAATCTCTCTATATATATTGTAAGCCGTGCATTATAAAACTAATGATTAATAATGTATGTATTCTTTTCCTATTTATTACTGCATTATTTCATATTTCATGATTTAACTATCACATTACCTAGCGTGACTACGGAAGTAGTTCGACTGGGCGGTGGATTTGGCGCCAAGATTTCCCGTAACTTCCTGATTTCTGGAGCATGCGCTCTGGCTGCCTACATCATGCAGAGGTATTGAACACAGTACACCAGTTTCCAGTTTCGCTGTCACATGATTTTGTTAAGGATAATTTAGCTGACATTTTAGGGATTCTGCACCGATTCAATGTGAAAAAACTTTACTGCATCAGTTCTAATAATTTTTACACAGTGATATCAACTGTATGCGTAACAGAAGTTGTTCTGAAACTTAAAAATTTTCTCAAAGGTTTTTGTTGAGTAAAACAAAAGTATTTAGAAAGACGGTTATAGCTTGCTGAACTTTACAGCAGGTAAAATAAACCTAACAACCCAGTCTTTATAGATATGCAAAAACAGACGACAGTTCATTCTTTCAGACCCGTGAGGATGGTGCTCGACCTGCACACAAACATGAAGGCTATTGGAAGACGGGACGCTTGCTTCGCAAACTACGAGGTCAATCATTACAACCCTAAGTATTTCATTTTCACAGATTCTTCTTCACTTCCTAATTGTAAAACAGAAAACAGTAGAAGCGTTGCATAATATAATTATTTTATGCGTTCTAATTGTGATCCAAACCCAATATTTTTCGGCTAAACAAAACCAAAACCGAGCTAGGCTACGCATTTGATGTAACGAGTCCTAATGTTTTCAAAAAGCGAACAGAGTCCAGGACGTGCGCCCCACTCCATTCGTTTCATAAAGACACAAATGTTAATTACAAAAAAAAATTATTTAACTTTCAGGAGAAAATGTAAATTTCCATGTAATCTTATTACATAGGCTGGCTTTACCGAGGAAGGGAAGCTGAACGGAATTAAAGTCGACTTCTATTCTGACATGGGGTACAACGATGCTGACAGTTCTCTAGATGATATCTCAAACTTTATTGACAGCTGTAAGTCAGCTTTTTCCACCTGTGTTTTAATAGTTTGTTGACTCGATATTTTGGACAGCAATAAACAGATGTTTGTTGTATTTACAGGGCCTTTTCGTGAGGCTAAATGATTGGTGCCGGGTAGTTAAGAAGATGTTTCTGGTAATTAAGATTTGTCTTGCGGTTTGTTACAGAACAGACGACAATGTTTTATTTTTCTCGCAGCAATTTGTAAGACATGTTCTTGAGATAGTAATGAAATTACACGGGATGATAATTTTTATAACAGGCGGTATTCTCATTACAGGCTACTCCTGCAATAACTGGAAGCTAACGACTACTGCTGTGAAGACAAACAAACCGTCTATGACATACTGCAGATCGCCAGGTACCCGTTTGAAAGTCGTCTGTAGCATACTGCTGGTCCCAAGGTACCAAGCGGTCTTGATGAATAAGACAATAATACCTCCCATAAAATTCTAAATATAAATGTTAAAACACTGGTCCCTGGTGATTTTTGTGAAATTAAAAAGTGATTTAGGACAGTAACACAGTTTTTCTGATTGACTGTGCGGGACTTCGTGCAAATCATTCCATTGCTAAATAAAAATTCTTTTTTTTGTCTGAGGGTTTGAGAGTTTTCTAGATTTGTTTGCCATTCTCGTTGCAGTCGATGACAGAAACTGGTTTTTATGCTTTCCTAAATATGTATGTATGTCTGTGCGTTTGTGTGCGTGAGCGACTGCATATGCAATGTGTGAGCGATTTCTCGTGTTAACTTTTCACATGCAGGCTCACTGCAGTGTCAGTTTGTGATGGACACCATCATCGAGCACGTGGCTAAAGAACTCAACAAAGACCCAAGTGAAGTTCGCAAAATTAACCTGTACCAGACAGGAGAGGCAAATAAATATATATTTTTGTTTGCACCTAACCTTCTCTTTCCTTAAAGCTTTATATTTTTGTTTGATCTCATGAAATCCATCCATCCGTCCAGAAGTTAGAAGAAAAAAAAACAGTTCTTGTTTCCTATGCGAAAAAAGGAGGAAATATCTTTGTCTAATTCACAAACTTTTGCAAATAATTGTTCTCTAAACTTCCTCAGATAAATCTGACGAGTTTCTGAAAAAATTAATGTTTCTTTTAGCACACTTTGAATGGAATGAGACTGGATCACTGCAACATCCGGGATATCGTGACACAGCTGGAGACGTCTGCTGGCTTTGCGGGCAGAAAGCAACAGGTTGCTGCATTCAACCAGGTGACACCAGATTGTTGCATAGTAATATGCAAAATGACTGACATTGTTTTAGCTTCTAATCTTGATACAGGTACATGAAATTAAAAAGAGAGTGATTGAAAAGTACGGGTAGATGAGGTAAAAGGAGGGGGCAGTTAGAAGTTCAGGTACATGGAAAAATAAGGGGAAGTGAGAAACGATTGTTAGTTGTGACCAAGACAATAATGATGTTGATAACATCAGCAACATTAAAATCAACGGCTGTCATGGTCGTCATCATTATGTTACAGACGAACCGCTGGAAGAAGCGGGGCCTGTCCTTGGTGCCAACTCGCTGGGGTGTGAACTGGGCCTGGGCCTACTACAATGTGCTGGTGGCCATACACAGCGGGGATGGAACCGTCTCCATTGCACATGGCGGCATTGATATGGG
Organism: Pomacea maculata; assembly: GCA_004794325.1. Lineage (NCBI taxonomy): Eukaryota > Metazoa > Mollusca > Gastropoda > Architaenioglossa > Ampullariidae > Pomacea > Pomacea maculata. The sequence continues at coordinate 178,431 of SRHC01000091.1, read as the reverse complement.
GCAAGGGATTAATACAAAGGTACAATTTAAGAGATGAGAAACAATTTGACCACAGAACAGAACAATATAAAGTTTTGCTTTGGTAGCGTCATTCAAAGTACAATCAGTAAAGGTTATGGCACTTTTCAAAGTAGTTCTTTATTTGGAAAAATGCTGAAACGTATCTTTGGAATCAGGTCTGTGCATGAACGGTGTTGTGAAGTACACTGGGATAATTTTGAATCATACCTGAAACTGCTACCAGCAACACCACTGACTTCACGATACAATACTGTTTTCTGTACACACATTTCGGCAGATAATCCAAGTATGTGCCTACGAGCTTGGTATACCCATGTCTTTGATTCGTGTGAAAAAGACTTCGTCCACTTCAAGCTCCAACTCGCAAACCACCGGAGGTTCCACAACATGCGAACTGAACTGCTTGGTAATAAAACTGATTACATATGATAGATTTTCTCAGAACAATTTTTAAATAAAACTGATCGTATGCGGGTTTGAACCGATTGAAAATAACTTTTAGAAACAATTGTCTGCGTAAAATCAGGTCCCAGACCCTGAGTCGAAAGATGGTTGTGATCAACATTTGTTTTCTCTTTCTTAGGCTGTGATTAACTGCTGCACTGTGCTGAAGACCCGGATGCAACCAGTCCGCGCCAAGATGGGCAACCCGACCTGGCTACAACTCGTGGACCAATGTTTTAAAGATGGAGTGGACCTCAGCATTCAGTACTAGTAAGTCTTTCCTGACAAAATGCACCGACGCCATGCACGATGTTTTCCAAAGTAAGGGGACAGAACCATTAAAAAGAATTCGTAAAGAATTTTGGCACAGCACACAGAGAGGGCTTTAGTTTATTAATCCAGATTATTATTATTATTAACCTTTCCCTTAGTGTTCGGCCTACTACGGAGTTCAAGTCCCGTTACAACGCGTATGCTGCGGCTATCACGGAAGCGGAAGTGGACATTCTGACTGGACAATCGCAAATACGCCGCGTGGACATCTTGTACGACTGTGGTGAAAGGTCAGTCGTGTTGTTGTCTCTTCATCCCTTCTAAGAGTGAAGCTGAAATCTTTTCTTATAGAAGGATTCAAAGCGAAATCCAAAAAATTTGACTAAAGGAGACGCTAGCAGGTACAAAATGGAGATGGCTGTCCAAGATCGAATCAGGTTTGGCGGATTTTATACCTCAACACACCTCTATCACAAAGTAGTTTATCTACTTTAATATGAACTAACTTTTATCATGTCTTGTGTACCGCCATCTCTTCTTGGAGGCTGTAGTCGGTCTTGTTTTCGTTCTTCGCAGTTTAGCCTGCATGACTTTCTCTTTGCTTCCTTTTATGGCTGTCATTAATGTCTGTATTTCCTCGTGCGCTCCGCATTCTTGTTCAATAGTTAGTCCTTACTGTGACTGGTATGGGTGTGAATATGTGTTACAAGTCCTCCAGGAATACTTTAAGTACTTCATGTGACTTTTGAATCTGCTTCAGCATGAACCCGGAGATCGACGTTGGCCAGGTGGAGGGCGGTTTCATGATGGGGCTGGGGTACCACCTGACCGAAAAAATCAGATACAATCCGACTACTGGAGTTCTGATCACAGACGGTACCTGGGTCTGTGGCTTGATTTATTACAGTTAATCTGATACTTTTTGAAAGCTTGCTAAATAAGCAGTCACTGTTACTCTTTAGGAAAAAATCCGTAAGTTTTATCAGGTTATGGGAAAGCGGATAACCGAAAGGTTAGCTAACAGAAATTAAAGGCAAAATTAGTTGGTTTGATTCTCATGTGATGCAAAGACCTCCCTCCAACTGACCTATAACTGGCTACCTGACCTGAAGGGTCGAGGACAGAAAGGCAGCGAGGGGAGAAGAGACATAGCTGCTCTAAAACTGGTCCGGAGATAAACGCAATTTCTGTCACTTTATTCCTCAGCGATGGTAAGATTTTATGAAATATATGCGATCGAAAGTTTGCACATGAAGATATAACTACCAGCTTCATCTTCTATAACCTGGGCAGGTGTGTGGAGCTTTATTTTGATCCGTTGACCTACTCCGAAGTCTGGGGCAGTAACTGGAAGCTAAAGTGCGTCCCTGAATTGTTGATGAGCTATAGGGTGTATACAGGGTGTGTGTAAAGAACATAGCAGCACTTATCTATTTTATAAGTTAAAAGTCGTCGGTGAGTTAATAAAATGTCTTTTCGCCATCAGGAATATAAACCACCGTTACCCAAGGACCAGCCAATAGATTTTCGGGTGAATTTACTGAAGAACACACCCAACCCACTTGGCGTGCTGAGCTCTAAGGGTGAGTAGACGGTGACTGCATTTCCCCCATGAACTTCTGCCACACAGCAGAGTGACTGAGCGGAGAAAATACTCAGTTGAGGTCTAAGTTTGGTAGCCAACAACTGTTTTGCTGTTTGTGCATGAGTAGAATAAGCCAGTGGCAGAACCAGATGGGGAAAATACAGTCAGGAGCAGATGGGTTTGCTTACTCGACATCCACATCTTACATTTGTGCTTATGATCTTAAGGACCATTGACACATAAATAGCATGTTCCTTGACATTCACTCTCAAAAACAAAACAAGTCCCCCATCCCACAACAACAGAAGAAAACAAAATAGCCACGCACATGCGCACAGAACGAAGTCCTTGTTCTGTCGATGGGAAGTGCAGGCCACTTGTAGCTCACACGCAGCAGCTCCTTTCTTCGAGACATACACTGACTACTACAATCTTGTTCACAAGAAAGCATTTCCAAGAAATAGTCTTTTGTTTAGCGGTTGGTGAGCCCCCGATGATGATGAGCAGCTCCGCCCTGTTCGCCATCAAGCACGCAGTGGAGGCTGCACGTGCAGAGATCGGCCAGGACACCTACTTCCCGCTGAGTGAGTGTGCGGGGGGACGAGACAGGGGATGTGGGGGGGTGAGGAGTATATTGTGGCTATCAGGACGAGTATTTTCTGGCATGTTTACAAATATTTGTTGAAAAAGTTTGACAAGAGGATTTTCCTCCACCTTGTCCTTGACATGCGTTGTTGCTGTTGTTGTTGTTTGACCAGTAAGTACCATCATCGAAGCAGAACTCGTAACGTGTAATGAAAACGTTTCAGCACAGTCACTTGTTAATTATGCAAGAGCATATAAGAGGTGTAATGAAAACTTAGCAGGACTTATTAATCATGTAAGACATGTGACTGTGATACATTATCTCCATTTCGTCAGATTCACCAGCACTGGTAGAGAACGTTCACCTGGCGTCCCTGGTCGACTTTACACAATTCAACTTCCACGACTGAACGCCATCAATGTCCGCCAGGTGGCGACAACAGCTGCATCTGAACGGCAATGAGGAAAGTGCTTTGTGACTTCTGCGCAAACGCATTTCTGCGCACACTTGTGTACAATCATACGGCGCCAATCAAATCATTCGAACGCAACACGTGAACAGGGGATAAAAGTAACATAAATAATTGTAAGGCAAACACCACAGTGACAGGTAACTGCAAGAGAAATGCTTTGAAATGGTTTTGCATGAGACTTTTAACTCTTTCATCTTTACAGGTGATTGTCTCTTCTACTCTCTGTCTGGGACAAGGTTATTTGATAAAAGCTAGAAATATATTTTTATGATGGCAGCTGAAATGACATTTATACGATGACAATGGAATGACATTTATGTGAAGACATTCACTGTTAATGATGACAGTTGCAACGATTAAAGGCTTTTTCTTTTGGTTGTGTAAGTCGCCGTTATGTATTAATATGCATTTGGTTATGGATATTTTGACAAGAAACTGGACTAACTATTTCACTGCTTATAAAAGGGTCTTAAATATAATTATGAAGTGCCTACAACATTTTTTTCTCATGTAATCAGTAAATTGATCTTCAAAGGAAGTGATCAGATTGTGATGTGTATATTTTTAGACAGTACTTGGGAAGATTATTCTCACAAAAGATTATTGTCGTGTTTGTTTGTTTTGATTGGTTAAGTCACCGAGGTAATAGTTGAAGATATTCAGATATGACTTGTGATTAGATCTTTTGAAAATTACTCGTCGTTAATTTTGTTTGTCACACAAATGCTAAGACTGTTAAATCCATTTGGGTATTAGGTAGTTTCTTATATCTCGTAGGATTTGGTGCATGTTTCTTGCATGATGCAAGTAGACAGTAAACCACGAATGGTCAGCAGAGAGAGAGAGAGTTGCACAGTTTTAATTTTCTGTGTGAAGTGGGACAAGTTTAATTGGAAACTAGGCTCTCTGTCATCTGCATTAAAATAAAGCAGCATGCTTTACTTTCCTTTAAAGACAACGAGGTTTCTTTCATCTTTGTAATATTAATAACTCAGTAATATCAGAAACTTGTTCTGAAAACAAATTTGTCTTGAGTCTTGAAAATATATATGCATGTATGAGCGAGTGAGAGAGTGGATAGAGAGAGAGACAACCTCAAGAGACAGAGAAGATAATGGGAGCAAATATGTTCACTAATTGGACAATCGGCAAGGACGGCACAACAGCATCACAAGATGTCTGAGATAAGAGGGAACAGGGTCATTATTGTGTGAGTCATTTACATTTTTCAGAATTATGAAATTTACAAAGACAAAAGATCTTCCAATACATTTTCTTGGCTGTTGCAAGTAGTGGTCTTGGTGTCCTACGAGTGTGGCGACCGTGCTTCGTGTACAGTCGTTGGTCTTCTAGTCCCTGTACCAGATCCCTAGCAGGCTACAAAACCATTCGTACTGAACTCTTCACCTTAATCAAAAGTTACACTTACATTTATTATCAGCCAAGAATGACCAACCCTGGACTAATTTTCCCTACAGAGGTATCGGGCCTTCAAGATAACTCTTGACTGATGACGCGAAGGAGTTAAAATGCCAGTCATGATAGCCTCGTCCTTCTTGGATCACGTGACTGAACGGTGAAAAAGTTTATTTTTTAAAGGTGTTCTTTTTTTTTTTTTAACTCGGCGTCGACATAAGAATGACTTACTTTACCTGTCTAAATGTAAGCAGCAGACAGAAACAATAACCTTAACAATAAGTCAACCAGGTGTATGACTGTAGGCACAGATTTTCACCTTATTTCGGTGATGAGGACCTGTGCCACCTGTATCAGATTTTAAGACAATGTTCTGTCCATTTATCAGTGAAGGACAAGAAAAGTTTAAATCTTGTTGTATACACCTGCGCCAAAGTTATTGGGACTTGTCCCGACTGACCATCAGATCATGTTTAACAGGCAGACAATGTCGAAAGTGATGTCCTGTCGGGAGAGTTCCGTAAACTTCCGTCGAGCCTCCCATTCTGTGTATCTGCATACATAACCAACAGATTGATGCTGTCCTTCATTGGCAGTAGGACTTCTGAGCTCTACTTTGTGGGAATAAATGTAGATATATGCAGTCTGAATCATGGCTGTATGCAGGTCTGTTTGATGAGATTGATATGAATGTTTTATGATATTGTTGTTTGTTGTGCTTTTAAAGTGCTTGTAATTGCCCTTTGGGTAGATAAAATCGCATCTTATCAGAAAGGCGTGTAAGCAGCTTCACCTTGGACATCTTGTATTAGGTTTTATGTCTTACCACGTTAATCCCAGCTACGAAGTCTTGAAACAAACATATACCATCTGAAGATAGCAACTTCCCAGAAAAAATCATCACAATGTTGTAGTCCATCTTCACAAAAGTAAACTTTAAGTTAAATTAAAACTTTTTAGAAAGACTTAAGTTTGCAGCGTGATACAAAATGATAATGTCACAAAGATAAAAAGAGATACTACATGTTTATTTTCATGGTTTAAAGTTTATAAAAACTGAGAGTAGGATTTCTGAAAGGTCAAGGCTATCTCGTGATCTTAAGGTCGTAGGGAGGTGAGGTGTCAGAACCCTCACTTATTTAGGGGCCGGTTTTTTCAGGATGAGGATATCTGCTTTAGTAGGCACCTAATCAACAACTCGGTCAACTGGTGATATTTTGTCTGCGTCGCACGGGTGTCGAACCTTAGGACGCAGTTCCTCTAACTACATGAACATCTGCTTCCGTCTACTGTCAAAACAAAAGCTTTAATTATAATTGAATATTAGTTTTTTCAGGAATCCAAAAAGAAGACAACGCATGTACTTAAAGCTTCTTTCGTAACAGTAAATTCAAAGTAGAGTCGAAATGTTAAAAAACTGTGACGACTTAAAGGAACATTAAGCAAGTGTGTAGAGTCATGACAATGATGTCTGTAATCAAGAATTATGTGAAAATACTCAAAAGTAACAGTCCGCAGACAAGAAAACAGCAAAAGTGACCTATATCTGCAATCACATATACTACTTGCCTATGTGAAAGGAACTGTGCCAGCAGGATTTTGAGACCTTCTGGTGTTCTTTTAAGAAGATAAGACTTAAAAGCTTTATTCTGCACGGTCTTATCTGAAGAGACGTATATAAATTCCCTATATAGAAGGAATTGCTCGTGGTCCATTTTCAGACCTGCTGCTATTCAAGTAAGTAGACAAATGTCTGTTTCTATAGTATATATCTATATATACATAGTATAGAAAATTGCGAAAGTAGCAGATTCAAATAAAAATTTTCAGGATGGGGAATGCATTTGTCATAGCTTTGTAGAAGTCGTAGAGGAAAATAAAATTTGTGTCCTTTGAAAGAGAGGGAAGATATATATATATATTGTCAATTAACAAATATTTTAAAAAATCAAAAAAGGATCAGTCCCTATAATTGTAAATGTTACTCCAGGACATGTAAGGAACTAAATATATAAAGCTTTTGTCTAAAACATTAATGTAAAAGTATTAAAAATAATAATATTTTGCCTGAAGTAAGAGCTAGCTTGCATTTGCCATTTGTTTTACAAAAACCCAAAGTTCTTGAAATTTATCAAGAAATAGCCTTATCCTTTATGTAAGTAGAACATATCATTATTACATTCATAAAAGGCTGAAGGCTTACTGGACATTCCAGCTGTCCAGCGGCGATGTCTTCACAGGATGGCAACGAACTCCGGCATGTTCAATGTCCTGCTTGTTCTACGAGGTGACTTTGTGAATGCTGCGTTCGTCCTTTTTCCCGCCCAGCCACTTGTCAATAAATGTACAATTGTATAATTTAACTGTTATGGCTTAAGCAATATAGGGAAGTGTCAAAAGCAGATCCCTTTGATAGTACAGTCATGGTTTAATTCAAATTACCGTTGTTTTCTTAATTGTTCTTAATAAGCTTGGTTGTTTATTTGTTATGGATATAGTTAATTTTTATTCATTTATCTCGAATAAATCTATGTGTACATGTAGGATTACTGTCTAAGGTAGCATGAGGTTTTATAGAAGAAACATTATATGTGTAAAAAGTATATTTATGTATTATGTTAATTGTTACTATGTTACTAGTATCATGATGACACGTTGAAACAGGTAGGAGCATGACACCGTATGTAACTTTTTCAGGCAAGAACCATCTGCTCACCAGCTGGAAGAGGGAAAGTATTCCGGGAACTGTGTCACCTGTGGTTTCTACTTCAGGTTACGGTTACCACGAGCCAGTAGCAGTAGTGTTACCTTCACTGTCAATGGGACTCAGTATACAGGTGAATTGTGTGCAACTCACATTAAACTATTTATCATTTATTTGACGGATGATTCGTGATTAACAATAAGCATTCACATTTCCTGGAGCAGGAAATTTGCATTTGTTCAGACCTGTTTTTTCTGATAATAAAATAAGGAATCTCGCTGTTTTAATGGACGATTAGCTTGCCTTCAAGACCATTAAAAGACTGTTATGTTAAATCTTAAAAATCTCAGATTTCCTGACTCATAGCCTATAAAGCCTATAATGAAATACTTTTACAGTGGGCAATGAATACGATCCAGCTACATCCCTTGTGGAGTATCTGAGGTCGTCTGCGATATCCAAAGGCACCAAGCAGCTGTGTGTTGAGGGAGGCTGTGGGCTGTGTCTGGTCGTCGTCAAACTCTACGAGCCGATCAGTGGAGTCAAACAGCTGTATACTGTCAATTCTGTGAGTAAACATGCGCACAATACTGTTTACTTTTTATTCCAGAACGCAAGACGACATCAAATTACAATAGGTATTATCACCACAGTTAATGACCATGATTAGTTTCATGAAGAATATAACATAAATATGAGTGTTAGTAAATATTTCTAAATGTACTTTTTTGGTACCTAAATTTTTCCTAAGTTTTTCTACATAATCTTCTAGTAAAACATAGATGGATTGAATTCATGAAATAGCAGAATAAACAGATATTCCGTTTGCATTATTTCTTCTCCAACTGTTATAGTGTTTGGTTCGGCTGTACATGTGTGACGGGTGGGAAATAACTACAATCGAAGGATTGGGTAACCCACGCTCAGGCCTCCACCCGATACAACGGCGTCTCACCCAATATAATGGATCTCAGTGTGGCTTCTGCAGTCCCGGGCAGATCATGAATATGTACGGGTGAGTGGAATAGAATTTGTTATCGGCAGTGAAGTGGAATTCAGTAAACCTATGAAGACCCAAAAAGGGGGAAACTCTACGACGACGATGTAAATTTGTACTGGTGAGATGTCGAGGATGTGTCTGATTCATATTATTTTATTTCAGTCTGTTGCAAAGAAATCCACAACCTACAATGGAACAGGTGGAAGATGCTTACGATGCCACAATCTGCCGTTGCACAGGTAAGCTTTAAAGTTCACAAGTTCATACACCATCATTCCACAATTTTAACACTGCAAAGCTTCATGTCAGCAACAATGTAATGTAGTCACTAAATTATCTCTTTCTTTTTAATAAAAGTTTTAGGACATCACAGACCATCCATATCCATCAGCTCGGTATAGTAATTTCCCAAAAACTGCGATTTCTCTCCTAACACTTCCAGAACTTACTAATGGCAAAAAAAATGCCAAATATTTTCTTTAGATACAGATTAATTTTATTGCAGGATACACATCTGTTTTGTTTATGATCTCCCTTGTTTTTGAGACGGACATTTTGTTTCAGGATACAGACCTATCTTAGATGCCATGAAGTCCTTCGCCTCTGATGCCCCGCCTTCACTCAAAGGAGGAATGATTGATATCGAGGTACAACTACCAGTTGTTGAAGTAGTTACATGTGTTCACCTTCTTTAACTGCTCTTTAAGGTAATTTGCAGCAGATATTCTGAAGTTTTACAGTGTAGAACTAAGGACGAAACTTCGTAAGTATGCTTTCATTGTCATATTCATTCCGTTCTTTCTTTGTCTCATGATTTACTACATCTACTGTATATCATCGCTACATAGTACTCGTCCGTTCCAAAACATTTGAAGTTATGTAAGATAAACAATTTGTTTATAGGATCTGAACCCCAAAATGTGCAAAAAGACAGGAAAAAAGTGTGAGGGGCAGTGTGGTCACAAGATGGACACAGGAGACTGCTTATCGACTAACAGAGAGAAAAACCCACAGACTCCGCTTCGCATTGTGGGAGCCACATCACAATGGTTGAAACCCACCTCACTTCAAGATTTGCACCAGTTGCTAAGGCAACACCGTGACGACCGCTACAGACTTGTCTTCGGCAACACTGGCTTTGGTTCGAAAGTGAAATGGTTTTATTGGATGTGAATGTGTGAATAAAGTGTGTGTGCAATATTGATAAGGGAAAAATGGTTCCCAGTCACTTAATCCCCAGACACTTCATCCCCGACACTTCATCCCCGACACTCAAGAACAATTTTCATATCATATTGTTGAAGAACATTAAATTTACTAGCTTATATGAACTTTAACTAATGTTGTAGATGTTCAAATGACGTTAAAGTTGATAGCATGATTTGAATTTGAATTTCAATTAAATTTTTCGCTGACTTCATAATTTTTATAGTTAAGGATTTAGTTTAGGGATTAAGTGTCTGGGGATGAAGTGTCTGGGGATTAAAAGTCTAGGGGATGAAGTGTCGGGGATGAAGTGTCGGGGATGAAGTGTCTGGGGATTAAGTGACCGGACACCGGGAAAAATATATTTTATGTGTGTTTGTGAGTCGGGCATGCGCGGCAGTGTCATAGAAGGAAGGGAGAAATATATAAAGTGATCACCTTACATCTTGTCAAAGATTTTCAGGTAACATTTTGACCTTGTTTGTCTATGATATATATATATATGCGCTTTTCTGTATGTATGTGTGTAGGAGTTTACAAAGAGATCGGACCCTGGATGTATGAAGTTCTGATAGACCTCAGAGGTGTACAGGAACTGTACAGAATTGCTGTAAGTTAATAAACCTTGCAATCTCTTGTAAACAAATACAAGTGGAGAGAACCAAGGTTTTTATTGTAATAAAGTAAAAAGATTTGACATTCAGTTTAAATTATTTTACATTTATTTTCAATAAACCTTACTTTCCAGAAGATGTAAGAGTTTTATAGGTTTATGTCTTACCTCTAAATCAAGTTCTGTTGACTAAATGTCAAAACCATTATTTAGTTTATATTGACATAATATTTAGAAGGCTATTGATAGAATGTGAACCTAAAGCTCATTAATAAGGGTGATAAGAAAATCTCTACGCTCTTTATGTACACAAAACTTGAATGATTAAAATACAAAATATTTTATAACTTTCATAATTACTGGGACACAAACGGTCGAGATTTGTTTACTTTAGTAAAACGAAATTACCAGCAACTGTGATTTTTGTTATCAACAGTTCAGCCCAACAATGGAATGGGGAGCAAACTTGAGTCTTGATAATATTGTGGAGCTGTTTAAAAGATCCAGTTCCAATCCCGCCATGCCATACTCCTCAGTATTCGCGGAGCATTTAAAAAAAGTGGCGAACAGTGGTGTCAGAAATGTAAGTATACCCTTCACCTCTTCTCTCTCTCTCTCTATATATAAATATATATTGAATTTCTTTCTTTGACTGATTCAATTAATTCCATTTCTATCTTCATATGTCTATTTTCCGTATTTTTTTAAAGCAGTGTTTGAAGATATTAGCGTGTAAAAAATTAGTATTTAATAGCTACAGAACATTTGAGCTTGTAGATAACGGTTGATGAAGCTGTCATCATTGTATTTACAGCTCGGTAGCTGGGCAGGGAATCTGATGCTGAAACATCTACACCAGGGCTTTGTGTCTGATGTCTATGCCATGCTGGAAACAATAGGAGCTGTGCTACTCATTGGTAGGACCTTCACCTGTCTGCTTGTCCTCTTTGCTGCTTAATTAGGCTTTTGTGTCAGTTTGCACATGTTTCTCGTTCTGTCTTGAACAATTTTAGGAGAAATCACTGAAAACAAAATTCGGTTTGATGACGATTTGCTATACAATCTGTAATTAATTACAGGCGATGGATATGAAAACCGAATCCAGTCCAGTCTTGAGGATTTCCTGGCGCTGGATATGAAGGGCAAGCTTATTGAAGCCGTGGTGTTGCCTGCATACAGGGACAACAATAATTTCATCAGGACGTACCGAGTTTCACAACGCCTTCAGGTTCATTTCTAGCTTCTTAAGAATCTCATCCAGTTTCCACTATTATTTTGCTCTAGCGAATCGCCAATTTATACTTTGTATACAGAGAAGGTCAGCTGTTCTTCTCATTGGTGTTCTTTTGTTGTCGCACACGGAACTTGAAATCTCTCCTTGAGAGGACACGTTTAAGAGGACGATGAAATGTATACACAAAAATTGCTCACCCAACATTAGTCATGAGCAGGCAAATAGCGATATAAGTTTAAGCGATTATCTTCTGTAAGCCAATCGGATTTGAAATAAAAATAGAAGCAATTTATTCATATACTTGACTTGCTGACCATACGGTTATAAACCGTCATATATCTAAGATGGAGCCATGTACAATGTTGTGCACTGGTGTGGTTGCAGGACTGTGACGGTTATGTCGTCGCTGGATTCAACTTCAAGTTGGACAGGGCCAACAACTACACCGTCCTACAGCGTCCAACTCTTGTCTTTCAAGGGGTCAAAGACACATTGGTAAGGGTCATTTTTTTAGTTTTACAACCATTTTCATAAACAAATTCATAACAAAAACTAAGGTAGCCAAACAAACAGAACAAAGAGGCAAGAAATCAGAAGCAATCTACCTATCGTAGTAAGTCGGACACAAAACTTGCAATGTTTTCTTCTGATAACATGATGTAGAAGACAATCTATTAATAAGCAATGAATAAAAGTGAAATAGTCAATGTGCAATTGCACGCTATTTACAAATGAAAATGCAATGTGTCAAAGGATATTGATGGATGTGAATTCTCACTCTCTTGCTTGGAGGAGAGACAGGATCAGTAGAGAATATTTCATTTTCATTTCAGAACCGTGCCAAGATCACAGAAGCATTCCTGGTGGGGAAACAACTTGGAGTTCCTCAGGTGTTGAAAGGTTTTGTAGCTTGCTTTCTCTTTAACAGCACTGAATCATACCTCATTGATGATTTTATTTGAATTAAACTTTGTCTCATTGGTAATTCTCTAAACTATTAATAATGTCTCATTGGTGATTTCTAGAACGAGGTCGTATGCATGAGATTTGTTTGCAGAGTATGTCTTTTGTGAAACATAAAAGAGAAACAAGAAAGCAGCAGCAGAAGCTGATCGTTCACGGAGCCAGTTATTGCAGATCTTTGTTTCTCTGTTACAGATGCACTAAGAATTATGAAGGTGGAGCTTCAGCCCACCACTGACATTGCATTCAAAAGTAATTTGGCCGCGAGTCTGCTTTACAGGGTGAGGACCTTTGGCATATCTTGTATAATAGTAGAGGTTTCTCTGACTTTTTAGAAAACATCTGTTGCGTCACTGTCGGGCAAGATTTGATATCAGTCCTGCTGTTTACTGTTGACTCACTTGCGTATGAACTTTGTAGTGATGAACTTTATTATTACGAGAAATTTGAAAAAAAAAATTCAAACAAGTACATGTATTGTCATTTACTTTTGAAGTCTTGGTCATGGTGTCTGTTTTGACCGATGCTGGTTTGGTTAAGAAAGTCTTTCTAGGCTCGTGGCCACGAAAGACAGGGAAATATATGTTCAGAATCAGGGGTTGATATCATTGAAAGTATTAAGAGAAGCAGAAAGAAAGGATGAAAGAAAAACAAGTCTCGTTCTAGTGTTCTTTGAGTAGGCACAACCTCTTACACACCATTGCATACCAACAATCCTTTGATACCGTGCGTACTGAGACTGGGGATGGGGCTCGTGAAGAAATGAGGGAGAGCACTCTTTCTCGAACTAGTTTGATGAACTCGCTGACCTTTGTCCCAGTTTGTCCTGGAAGTGTGCGGAGACACCGTGAGCGAGAGATACCGCAGCGGAGGGTTTCCCCTGGCTCGCCCGGTGTCTTCTGGGACACAGACCTTCGCCACCCGTAGAGAGGAGTGGCCTCTGACCCAACCCTTGACTACAGTCGACGCTGACTACCAGGTAACGTGGCCACCACGTAGCATAGCAGCCTCGTTAGCAAAATAAAATGTCCAGGCAATGCGTGAATACGTTAAAACAGACATAAACTGACATTAATCACGTGTAAAAGCATAACAATAGGTTTACTAAAATCCATTTTGTCTTCACTTTCTGCAGGTGTCTGGGGTGTCAAGGTTCCTCGATGACACTCTTCTTTGTCAGAAAGAGCTTTATGCAAGTTTGGTCATCAGCAAGGAAGGGAACGCTCGCATTGCCTCCATAGACCCGCAGGCAGCCTTGGTACATCTCTTCTTGTTGTTATTGTTTTTACTCGCATGCCACTTGTAGAACCCGAAGAAAACTTCTTCACGTTTCATATATATTTAGATTAATTCTTTTTGTGTATATTTAGTTTGTTCATCTAAGCAATAGTTTTATTTCTGCGAAATGGGCTGTTGCCGCCAGAAGCCAACAATATTCAACTTATTTAATTTAGACAGTATAACAAAGTATTGTCCTGGCTGGAAACTGCTTTTTCTAATAAATTTTGCTGATTAAATAATATCTTTTTAAATGGGTTGTAATCGTGACTTTGATTCTGTTATGTAAATCAAATACAAAAATTAAACCTAGAAGAAAATTCTCCATAAATATAGATTATAATGAATCAGAGCAACCAGTTTTAGTTGCTTATAATTCTGTTTCGTTTTACCGTTGCTTGAAGGCGATGCCAGGAGTGCACAGGTTTATACAAGCATCAGATTTTCCAGAAGGTGGAAGAAACGACTTTGCACTGTACGCCAAACATCCAGAAGAGGTTAGAAGTCACCATCCACACGGCACCTTCTTACTTCACATTACACAATTGATTTACAGTTAATAATTAATCTATTTTGTATAGACAATGCATAACGCTCATGTTACTGTGGTACAATATACTCTCAAGGGGCAGTGGCTGAAACTGTTTTATTCTTTAATTCTTCATCATTCCTCAACACCACTCCATCATGCAGATCCTGTGCAGTGGACAAGTGGAGTACGCAGGCCAACCGATCGGCATCATAGTCGCAGGTGAGATAGATTGATAAACAGTTTTCGGTAGAGATAGATATTAGAACCCTCATTCAACCCAGACCCTTATGTTATTCATAAATACATCCGGGTATCTTAGCAGCTCTTTGTGACTTGACTTTAAATCAGAGAACAGAATTATAAATTTGTCTTCTGCGACAATTATTTTCCTTCTCTGTTTCACGAATCAGTGTGAGATTGTTGCAGTTAGAAAATGTTCTACCTGTCCACAACAGATAACTACGACATCGCCAACACCGCTGCGTCCATGGTCAACGTGACCTACACCAACGTCCAACAACCATTGCTGGACTTTCACAAGGCGATCGAGCAGAAGTCCTTCTTTACTGATCCAATTAACACCGTTGTCGTTGGAGACGCTGACCGTGAGTTGTTTATCAGATTGACCATTCGAGAGAGAACCATATTTATGTACATGCAGTTTATTTCTCTGCACATTTTTCGAAAAATAGTAAACAACACATTTCTACATCTTTGCTTGATGCTTATCTAACCCTAACCCTGACTCTTGAAGACACTATTGACTTCATTAATTTCATTAGGTAGATGGCAAGCGAGAGGTAGTAGATGTTTTCCAATATTTCGCTGTTAATCTTTCATGTACATGTACTTGCTAAATGTACTCTTGTAATCCTCAAAGCATTCAACGAGTTTTAAAATGTGAGGATTGGTGCTGTCATCTGCAGGTGCGATACAGGAGTCAGCGCGGCACGTGAGGGGGTCAGTGGAGACGGGGGAGCAGTACCAGTTCCACATGGAGGCTCAGATCAGTCGATGCTCCCCCAACGACAACGGGGGGATGGACGTGCAGGCGACAACACAGTACATCGACCAAACCGCCCAAACAGTGGCGGGCGTCCTCAATATTTCCCACAGCAGGTGAGTAGTGTTCAGCTAGTTTTTCATTATTTTACAGTTTCAATTTACTTACAGATCCTGCAAGGACCCTGCTTTTCTTCAGTTGGTTGGTTGATTCTTAACGCCGTCCAGTCCAGTTTTTAAATCTTTGATATGGACATTAAGGATATTCTTTTTTTACAGGACTGGGTTTATATGTGCATATTATTTCAAAAAGTTGTGATTTTGTAATAGTTGATGTCAACGTGTTCTGCACAAGGTTTGGTTTTGTTGCTGTGAACAGTGTGAACGTGGAGGTGGTGAGACTGGGAGGAGCGTTTGGAGCCAAGATCACGCGGAACTTGCTGGTCAGCGGCGCATGCGCACTGGCAGCTCACATCATGCAAAGGTCTGACTGCCACTTCTGGTGAAGTCAACTGGAATGTACTGTAGTAAACCGGAAACTGCTGTAGTAAACCGGAAACTTCTGCAATTTCATAAATTATCTGACAACTTTTTCTATATATTCGGGTGCTAATCGCTTGTGTACATTTTTTGTATAAATCAAGCCGTTAAATTTTCATCGAATTTACATTTTAATCGAATATTTCTCAAGATTATTTTTCTTGAAGTTAATGTAACAGACAAAAAAACAAATGAGCATGCTAGACGGTGACAGACGGGGTGAGTGAGAGACTTATGATGGGGATGTGCCCCTTTTCACTGCAGGCCTGTGAGGATGGTGCTGGACCTGCATACAAACATGAGAGCTCTTGGGAGACGCGAACCCTGGCTAGCAAACTACGAGGTTTGTACTTATTTTTGTACTTATGTTTGTACTTGTCCGCCCCTTCCCTGCGTGACATTTTGTGTATTGTGACTACACCCATTAGCTTTTTGAGGGCAATAGGTAGGTTTTGTGTGTTATATTTATAAAAGCTTCATTGTTTCGAATATTGTAAATATGATAGACTTTTCAATATGCAGAATGCATTTCATTTATTTGATTATAGTAGAATAGTCATAACATTATTATCTAACGTAAATATTTTATTATAAAAATAAATAGGTGCTGGCATCACGTGCACCATGATATTCGAGGATATTTTATAAACCCCTGTAAATAAATAAATAAATACTGTTTCACTCAAACTGCATGACCGATACAAGACATAATGTTAGAATGACAACTTAACATACTCTTTGTAGATTTTAATTTATATAGAACTATCCTCCACAGGTCGGCTTTACAGAGGAAGGAAAACTGAATGGAATTAAAGTCGACTTTTATGCTGATTCGGGCCACAGCAACAGTGACAACACACTTGGGGGAGTAACTAAGTTTTTTGACAGCTGTAAGTCATAGCTTAGCACTTTAAACACTTTAAAAACTAAGTAACAACAAAATACACCCACAGCTGTAAGTCAGAGCTTAGTACTTTAAATACTAAAACAACTAAGTAGTAACAAAACACACCCACAGCTGTATGTCAGTAGCCATGTTATTTGAATGCTTTAAGTAGTAACAAAGTCTGTCGGCAACTGCAAATCATATCCAGGTAGTTCATCAGCTTTAAGTGAAATTTATATTAAAAAATAGTAAGTTTTGTGTTCTTTTAAAAAAATTGTTGAGTAATCGCTTCATAAAAGATGTACTACAATTTTCCTTACGTACATTAAAAGCCAAACTTGTATAACATGTATAGGGGAGAGTTAGAGTTGATGGTGTATAATTAACAAGGATTACTCATCATTTAAAGCGGCTGTCCAAAGAGACTTTCATTATTTGGAACAGAGAGTGGTACACTGGTAAACTGTGTAAATACTATCTTCATCAGGCTACTCGTGCAAGAACTGGAAGCTGACAAGGACCGCGGTTCGGACAAACAAGCCGACCATGTCGTACTGCAGGGCCCCAGGTAGGCAAGTGTAGCACGTAACAGCACGTGCAACGTAGCACGTGACGTAGCAACCACTACACAGAACGTAGGCTGTAGCGCAAAGCACGTATGTAGCCAATTGCTTCTCTGTCTAGTTTGCTATCTTTCTCTCCCCTTCTCATTCATCTATAAACACAATCAGAAGCAAGAATAAATAAACAACCCAGGAAAACTCCAAACAATAATTTTGCACGCGGAATGTTGTGTGCAGGATCCCTGCAGGCCCAGTTCATCATGAACACCATCTTGGAGCACGTGGCTAAAGAACTCAACAAGGACCCTACAGAAGTCCGCAAAGTCAACCTGTACCAAAAAGGAGATGTAAGGGAACATGTCTCCTTATATTGCACGTGGTTTCTTTTCTTGTCAAAAAAAACAAAATTTATATTTTAAGTCACAACTTCTTGTGAAAGTGTCATGACAGAAAACCGCAATTTATCGCGGAATAGTTAAGCATAGGTCTGGTACCAGCCGACTACTGTTTTTCAGTCTCTAAGTTTGTAGACAGACATGGGATGCTAGTAGGAATTGAATGCTTAACAAAGGTCAGTAAATCAAAAAGATTTTCAGCGCGCACTGAATGGAATGAGTTTGGACTACTGCAACATCCGGGAGATTGTGACTCAACTGGAAGAATCTTCTGACTTGGCCAACAGACAGAGACAGGTGGCTGAATTCAATCAGGTGAAAACTTCTTGACATTTTCTTTTGGCGGTCTTAAGGTGTAAAAAAGAAGGGAGAGAGAGAAAAAAAAAAGAAAAAATATGCTGTTTGTATCATGTTTGCTGTTACTTGACTGCTTTATCTGACTCAGGCAAACCGTTGGAAGAAGCGAGGGTTGTCCCTTGTACCAACACGGTACGGACTGGGTGTGAAGCACCCATATGCCAATGTGTTTGTGGCCATACACCACAGAGATGGGACAATCACCATCGAGCACGCGGGCATTGAAGTGGGGCAAGGGGTGAATATTAAGGTGAGGCAGGGCTATGTCTTTGGTTTGCTATTATGTAGGCTCGTCATCTACTGATGTACTATGTAACTATATATATGGCGATGATATTATTATTATTGTTGTTGCTGTTGTTGTTGCTGCTGCTTCTGTTATTATTATTGTTATTATTGTTGCTGTTGTTATTGTTATTGCTGTTATCGACGTAACATAGGCAAGTAGGTAGGCGGAACATTTGTCAGAGATTGAAGGAAGCCCGTACGCTCTTGAAAAGATATATATATATATTATTTTACTTACTGATATAGCCAATTCCATCAAAGATTTTAAATGATATTTTGTCGGTTATTCCAGCAAATGGTTTTGTCCGTGTTCACGTGTAGACATGAGGGTGTCTCACCGTAGACATTGCTTTCTCACGAGCAAATGTGTTCATTTTTTCTTAAAAAGTGTCTTTTTGCAGACGATCCAGGTGTGCGCCTTTGAGTTAGGGGTGCCCATGTCCCTGATACGCGTTGCAAAGACATCGTCTGTGACGAATGCAAACTCTAGAAACACCGGGGGATCAGCTACAAGTGAAAATAACTGCTTGGTGAATAATGCATTTCTTCCATTAGGATGAGTTATGTTTTCTACATGCATATCTTTAAGTGCGCGACACACACACACACCACACACTTTTTTAAAAATGCATTTCTCTCTTTATATATATACCTTGCATGAATCCGTACACACAAGAAAGAAGAAACAGAGAAAACTGACATAACCATGATGTCAAAGATATAGTTTCTTTCTATATGGTGGGCTTGTATATTTAAATTTCCATTGCCGATTGTTAATACATATTAGAGGTTTGATTCTGGTCAACAGGGAGTGCTCAAGTGCTGCCAGATGCTGAAGGCCCGGATGGCGCCAGTGCGCATGACGATGACCGACCCGACCTGGCTCCAGCTTGTGCAACGGTGCTATGAGGACGGAGTCGACCTCACGGCTCACTACTAGTAGGACTGAAACATTCGCTGAAAACAAAATTAAATGAATAATAAAAATTTCTTACGTTTGAGATGTCCCAGATGTTTCTGCTCCATCCAATCCCAGAATGCAATGCACAAGAGTTACTTTTTAATTTTTTTTAAAATGAATAAAGCGTTATAAGAATCTCAAGTGTAAAGAGGGTTACATAAAATGGGGTTCCATGTCCATTAATGCACACCTTCATTGACACATCTGCGCCAACCGAATTCAAGTGTAAGGTGTTGCTGACGTAGGTCTACGACTAATAACAATTAAGGATTGCCGTTACGACCTCTAGAATCACGATTTCTTTAGGAGTGTCCAAAGCAAATACAACACTGATCAACGGATTTACAATATTTTCTGCGACCTTTGCTTCAGTACAAACCCCTACAGCGAGTACAGCGCCCGCTACAATGCTTACGGTGCAACGGTGGCGGAAGCGGAAGTGGACATCTTGACGGGACAGTCTCAGCTTCGCCGTGTGGACCTCCTGTACGACTGCGGAGAAAGGTCAGTTTTTATTTATTTATTCTAATTTACTTTTTCAAAATTAATCGTCACTTATGATGTCTGAGTGGTATGGATCAGGTTCATTATAATGATGTTTATCAATTAAATTCCACAGTTTTACAAACATTTCCTGCGTAAGTGATTTAGGCACCAAAAGAGTAAAATAAAAGTTGTACATAAATTGAATCACAAGCACTCTCGTGTTTCAGCATGAACCCAGAGATCGACATCGGTCAGATAGAGGGAGCCTTTGTGATGGGGCTCGGCTTTCACCTCACCGAGAAGATCAGGTACAACCCCGACAATGGACAACTGATCACCGATGGAACTTGGGTTAGTGTTATCAATAATGTTGATCAATGGTGTTATCAATCGGGAGCAAGGTCTGGCCTTCCTTTACATGTAGCAATCAAGTATATGGTACTCGATGGAAAAATGTATTAGTAATTTATTTTATAATTTAAATTATGTTTCATTCAATATTAAACATTAAAGCTTCTTTCATTGCTAATGCACGTGCCCGTTTACTGTGTTCATGGAATATTTAACATAAAACTATAAAGTTAATAATGAAATTTAGCAGATGAAAATAAAGAGTTTTTTTTTTTTAAAGTACTTCTTATTTATAATATAGGGATACAAACCTCCGCTACCAAAGGACCTACCAATAGATTTCCGTGTGAGCTTGATGAAGAACGCACCCAACCCCATGGCAGTCCTGCGGTCTAAGGGTAAGGACAGACACTGACCATAACAATACTGATGACAACAGACAGTTCATGGAACAATACTTTAATGTCGGAATATCTCATGTTTGCCATGTGAAAATAATGTTGTGCTTCAGTATTATCCGAACATGCTTATAGCTTCGTTTTACCCATTGTGTATAGCACCTGACGACATTCATCCCTTCAGGAGAGAGATCAGAAGGTGCTGTAAAAATATTCAGAATGTGATAGCTAGCTTCTGGAAGAAATGGATTTATTGCCTTAATGTTTCCAACATCGTTCGTGGACAGGTTTTCTTTATGGTAGGGAGAAGATAGTAACCTTTCCTTCAGGTCAACTCCAGCTTTAACATTTTCCGTACGTAAAAGAAAAGGCTTCTTTTTTCTAAGTTTAAAAAAGTTCAAATAAATATTAGTGACTCTGTGTTGTTTATTCTATCAAAGCTGTCGGTGAGCCCCCGATGATGATGAGCAGCTGCGGCCTCTTCGCCATCAAGCACGCCGTGGAGGCTGCACGTGCAGAGATCGGCCAAGATACACACTTCACACTGAGTGAGTAGTTCAGAGATATTAAAGCATATTAAAGGTCTACAAGAGTTCAAAACCCTTTCACTCCCAAGTATCTGAATTGAACTGTCTATAATATATAACTGCCTCAGATACGAGTGAATCATCGCAAACCTTGAACTGAAACAAAGAACCTGAAGCAGAGAAACACGGGGCTGAAAAGAAAAAGAAAGCTGTTAGATATAATTCATTAAATTAAGAAAAATTAATTCATCTTATTCGCTGCAGATTCTCCATCGTTGGTGGAAGACATCGGAGCATCATGCCTTGTTGACCCTGTTCAGTTTAACTTTCGGGACTGAGTGCAAAGGACTTCACTCTCCTGACGATGGCATCTGAGAATGAGTCCCTCTGGTGGCTAATGACTGCAGACAAGGAGAGATCGAGTACAAGCTATTGTGAATTAACCTTACAGACCAAGCAGACAGCTACTCGAAAGTTTATATGAACTATGAATTTCGCATGAAAGTGAAAATATTAAAATATTAAAAAAAACTCCCTGCATGAACTGAGTCCAACTGTTAGCTTCTTTGACAAAGATATCTGACCCTAACAAAGGCTAAACTCTATTTGCATTTGAGTTGTAAGTCAAGTGTGGACTTTGTATTTTATGTACACTTTAAAACGACCAAAATAAAGCACAACATATACAAAGAAATGAAGGCGTTTATGCTTATTGTTAATACAGATTCTTACTGCCAAAAGCCAGCTTTTCAGCTTGGTAGAGTAGTTAACATATTTGTTCATGTCTTTGTGAGTTTATGCTGCTAGACAAAAACCTCTTCTAACTTCTCTCTGTCTATGTATGTATGTAGTTAGGGTTTCTGACCTTACCTGTGACGTCAATTTACCCTACAACCCTTGGGAAATGTTTGCAAAGTTTTCAATATTCTAGCCCTCGTCTATCAAACCTCTTCTCAAAAAAATTCTGTATAGAGATTTATCTCAGCACTTAGTGCACGACCTTTGTTACAAATCTCATCTGATGATGTTTCTCAAACTTACTTTCTATTTGATGAAAGTGGGGGCAACAAAGGTTTCCTTTTAATTAAAAGTTTTTCTTTGATAGTTACTGGCAACGAATTATATTAGTTCAACAATACAATAGTACAAAAGTTCAAACGACTGTTTACCCAAGTTTTATCAAAGGGAGAAAGACAATGACCGAATCTTGAGATAACACATCAGGCAATAATAGTAAAAAGTAATGATAGCTCTGTGGAAGCACGTCCTTCCCTCGTGTTTCAAGTCCGACAATAGAAAATGGAGGAAAAGGTGACCTAAAAGTACTGAGAATGACAACTTACCTTTTCTTAAATTATCTATAATTAAAAAAATCTTTTCTATTGACTGTGTAAAGATAATTTGGGTGAGTACCCTCTTTTTTCACGACACACCCTTACAAACATGACTATACACAGACAGAGGTCAACAACATATAAATCAGGATTGTAAATATATATATAAAATTATTTCAGTTGCCAAGGCTACAGCCAATGGAATAACTGTCCTGTATAATAACTAAGTGTATCTGTGGACAAATGAGAGGCCACAAGCTTGACCTCTATCTGTTGATGGTGATGTTTGTATGTCTGTGTGCTTGTATGTGTGCCTGTCAAGAATGGAAAAATATTCTAACTTCCTCACAAGGTAATCTGTCACAAATGTTGACTTCAATTGCGTCGGTGGAAAAAATGTGAAGGGAGTCAACACACTTAAACATTCAAATGATTTTGTTATTGGTTTAAAAAGGCGTGGAAAGAAATACAATTTTTTATTCTTGCTTTCATGTCAAAATCTGGAATCTCTTATCACTCTAGCAAAGCACATGTTGGAAAGAAGACCACGATATGAAGAGGCAGTCTCTGTATGCCAACATCCCCAGAAGGTGCAGCTATGCATCGGTCATAAATGATCGAGACTCGATTTTTTAAAACTAGACTTATCCCACTAGTCCCTTCAAACAGTTCTGAATAATAGGTTTGAGTGCATTTATCTGTAGTCTTAATTAAATACTGACAGTCAACCTAACATTAAAAATCAAAGTTATTTTATTATTTTACCATACAGCAACTCGTAAGTATATATATATATGCATCGCATGTCAGGTGGTTCCTTTATAATGAGCTGTGACGTAGGAGATACACAGGTCGCTCCCAGAGGTGGGTGAGTATGAACTCAATACATGTTCAGAGATTAAAATTTAATAAAGAATGACATTGAATTATTTATTACAAGAAATACATTCACTGAGCAGTATATCTCATTCCTATTTAACTAACTAAACGTTTACTTGCAAGCTAAAAGACTGACGAGACTTATTTACTTTTTGACGATTTCTTCAAGTCAGAAGCATTGAGACTGAAAGATTACACAAACTCTGAAGACAACATTGTTTTAAGAATCCTGTACTAACAGTGTGACTTACTTCCAGTTCTGAGTCCCTCTAAAAAGAAAGGGTTAAACGAAATCAAAAGCTAGAATAAAATCGTAAATAGTTCTTGTTGCAAAGAAGGAAGAGATAACCAGTCAAGTGCACTGACACACAAACCAAATTTTGAAAGTATGATCACTTTGGGTCTCCATTTTCAATGTTCTTTTTGCTTCTCTTTGTCTACCTTCTTCCTTTTCATTCTTTCCGATTCTCTTATTTTTTTCTTTCTCTGTATCCTCCTCTTACTTTACCTGATTCTGTCTTTTTTAATTGGTTTTTTTTTTTACTCATTCGTCTTTTTTTGGTAGCTAATGACACATCGATGACTGATGATTAATTGATGATTAATTTTGACTTGCAGACTTTAACTATATTACAGAAATTTCTCAGAATTATATGAGAGCAAATTTTATCGAACGTAGCACTAAAAATCCCTACAAATTTAAACTTCTCTTTCAGGAGATTCTCGTAAAACATTCTGAGGGAAAAAATGCCGACAGCTTCTGACCACTCGATTGTGTGTCCTGCCTGCAGGACGAAGTGAGTAAAATCCCTCAGTTGAAATATGATTTAACTTTTGCTGAAATCTGAGAACCGTCTACCATAAGATCAAGCAATAACAGTGGTATAAAGTACAGAATACAGAATCAAATAGAAATAAAAAATATTCAGTATTATGATGATACAGCGCAGCCTCCAATATCAGGTTTTGTGTACACCTCCTTTACACTACAGTATAGGAGATATTTATAAGAACAACATTAAAATCATGGACATCGATAGTAAAAATTGCACACAGAATGAGAATATTGCTTGTATGTGTTACAGGCAAGATATAGGTTCAGGACGTACAGGTCAGGAGGAGTACCATGGGACCTGCATCAGCTGCGGCTTCTACATGAAACTACGACTACAGCAAGGAGCTAGCGACGGCGTCACCTTCACCGTCAACGGCACTCAGTGCACAGGTACTCATCGCATCTACTCGCAAAAATCACAAAAAAATCATAGTTATTGTTGTTACTACACAAAAAGATATGACTGTATAGCAATAAGACAAAATGTAGTAAATAAAGTTCTCTGTAACAGACAGCAGTGTTTTAACCTGTGTTATTCCTTTCCGGAAGTTTATAACAAAACTTTTAAACACAATTAAGTCCAGTACACAGTAAAAATATATCCACTGAGGTCTCTACCAGTAAATAGAAGTGTACGTAAGTATCTGGTGAAAGGGAAAGGCTATTCAGCCAGATTTTAAGATAAAATACCTAGCACTGAGCAGTAAACTCAAAATTGTACCTGACGAGTCCTTTGAAAATTGGAAAGCTGGCCTATGATGTTGTTTTAATAAAATGTCGGCAGTGACAGACAAATTCAGCCCCACTTTGTCCCTCAACGAGTATCTGAGGAGGACGGGTGTATCTCGGGGTACGAAGCAGATGTGTACTGAAGGAGGGTGTGGGGTGTGTCTGGTGGCCGTGAAACTCTTCGAGCCGGTCAGCGCCACGAAACAGGTCTATGCTGTCAACTCGGTGAGTTGTTTGTTTGTTTGTGTGACACAGTTCCTGTGCTCTGATGTGTGAATGAACGATCACCAAACCTATAAGTTCTTGGCAAATAATTTACACTAGCCAAAGATGTTTATCTCTTGCAAGGGATATAATTTCGTTCCTTACATTTCACATCATTCAGTGTCTAGTTCCACTGCACATGTGTGACGGGTGGGAGATAACGACGATTGAAGGACTGGGCAATCCCCGAACTGGTCTCCATGCCATTCAAGAACGGTTAGCAAAGTACAATGGTTCCCAGTGTGGCTTCTGTAGCCCATCCCAAATCATAAATATGTACAGGTAAGCAATCGCACACAGGAGCTTGTCTACCATAATAAACTTCTTTTGTAAAATGCTGATGCTGATGCTGATGTTGATGCTGCTGCTGATGATGATAAATCATTTTATATAAATAACAAGTTAATTGAAAGATTTACTTCATAAAAAGTAAAAAGACGAAATTTTTCTGGTCAGTTAGAGATGAAAAAAGCAACATTCGAATTTAAAAAAGATTATTTATGTAAAATCATTTCAACATTAGGAGAAGGTTCCAATTTCTTGGTCAGGTTGAAACGGAAAAGTCTTTCAACAACTTCAGTTTGACATGTTATTTCTCTTTGCCTTTGTTGTTTTAGTCTTCTGTTGCTTGTAAGTTAACTTGCTTGTTTTTTTATACATGATTAAAAATGAGAACTTAATGTAAGTTTGCTTCAGAGAAACCCAATGCCCACCATGAAACAGGTTGAGGACGTCTTTGATACTACTATCTGCCGCTGTACAGGTAAGTCATATTCTACCAGAAAAGTAATAAAGATTGAAATATCTGTAATTTATACGTGAGTCTCATCATGCTTGTCTCCCAAAAGGTGTTGTGTGTGGATGAATTTCCTAAAACTAAGTTCCCGCGATTGAGATAAGAAAAGTCAACAATATGAAGTTATGTTATAGAACAAAAACAAAAGGTTTGATGTTTTATGCAAAATATTACAAAATATCTGTAACCTTTAGAGACACGTCCCTATACTACAAAACATCCAACAAAAACATTTGCTCTGGCTTACAGGGTACAGAGCAATCATGGACGCCATGAGGTCTTTCGCTTCAGACGCGCCATCCAACCTCCGAGGTGGAGTGATTGACATCGAGGTACGTAAATAATTTCTTCGACTTTTGTAGCTTTCAGCCTTGATATTTTCAAAGTACCTAGCTTTGCAGACACGGCAAATACTCTTTAAAACTATACGGACATACCTAAATTTTTAAAATAAATTATAAGTTTTTCGGGTTTGATAATGTGTTACAAGAAATGTGTGGATGCAGTCAATCTCAAGAGAAAAATGCAGACATCTTTTATAAAACTATCAGAAGAAAAAGTGTTGCTTCCAAGTGTAGCCATGATTGAGAAAGGGACGGTGGGTAAATGAGTTAAGTCCCATTTCTCTCCTCATCATTTGCCAAAAGAGAATGATAGAAAAACTGTAGAGGTAAGTATGATGTGAACACGTTTTACGTTGGGTCACACGAGATGGAAACACAAATTCTCTATTTTTATAGGATTTGAACCCCAAGATGTGCAAGAAGTCTGGCAAGAGGTGCGAGGGCAAGTGTAACAACAAGTCAGACAAAGAGCTATGCTCTAGTGATCGACACCAGAATGACCTCCCCTTCACTAACGTGGGCGACACGGTCCAGTGGCTCAAACCCACCACACTGCAAGAGCTGTACACCTTGCTCCATCAGCACCGCACGGACAAGTACAGCCTGGTCTTTGGCAACACAGGCCGGGGTACTGATGCTACTGCGACTACTTAAACAATTACTACTTTTAAATCATGTTGATCAGAAAGTTTTACAATGTAAGGACTGCAAAACTTTCAGCTTCAATATGACTGTGTAATGAATGATACATAAAGTATTTCATGTTTCTCGTCTAAGTCCTATTTAAATATTGTTTCTTTTTTATTTCGTCGTTTGTCCAGGTGTTTACAGAGAGCTTGGACCATGGATGTTCAACATTTTGATTGACATTAGAGGAATACAGGAGTTGTACAGGATTGAGGTATTGCTGTTACATTGTAGCTCACCTTTTCACACTATGAATCCAAGGGACTTTGAACAGTGGAGGTGGTGTAGAAAAGACAATCATTTTTATTACCAAAGATTTACTAAATCTTCTGTGTTGCTGATGTGTTTGCATGCCTTCTAGCCTTTTAGTCTTTTCTAAAAATTCGAATGTGTGCATTTCATTGTATCGGTTGACCTCGGACACTTGTGTTGATAATGTGACGTGGCAGTTCACTCCCTCGTTGGTGTGGGGCGCTAACCTGACGCTGACCAACATCCACGACCTGTGCGACAAGGCGCGCAGCAACGCATCACTGCCGTACGCCGCCGTCTTCGCGGAGCACATCAAGAAAGTGGCCAACAATGGCGTCAGGAACGTACGTGTCACGTGTTTACTTCTTACAACTTGTCAGTTCCTAATAAAAGTCTGACCAGTGTCAAAGTAATCTTTTTCTGAATATATATTTATATATAACGACATTCTTTGTTTAATCATCATGTCACAAACAAGTCTAGAGTCAAAATAACCTATAAGACTATAAAAGCCCAAGTCGTTTGACAATGTTCTCTCCGTGTTGTGCTGTATGAACATTTATCTCTTTGTCTCAGCTGGCGTCATGGGCAGGCAACCTGATGTTAAAACACAAGCATCCTGAGTTTCTCTCTGACCTCTATGTTATGCTGGACCTTGTTGGCGCAAGACTTCTGATTGGTGAGTATGATATGGTCACGTGGTGCTCGTGAGAAATACACAATAAACAATAAGCTTCGCGAGCACGTGAACAGCTGAAGCAGGCATATTGTCAGCCAGGGATGGGAGGGGGAGATGTATTGAACAACTTTAACTTACCCAAAACTTGACTTTGCTTACGGAACATTAGACATTCCACGAGAGAGTATGGCATCGGTAGGCTACAATTTTACCACAAAATATTTCTGAATCACCACTGAGTCTTTTTCTAAAATTCATTCAGAAAAAAATCTCAAATGTTTGGAAACAATCTGTGTGACAAAGGCAGCGGAAATACTATGATAAGTGTATTTATTCGGTTATACATTACATTTCAGGTGACGATACCGGAAACAGAAGCCAGTGCACCTTGAAAGAATTTCTCAGCCTGGACATGCAGGGCAAAGTCATCGAGGCAGCCTTCCTCCCAACCTACACCGACACCAACAACTACATCCGACTTTACCGTGTTTCACAGCGCAACCAGGCAATCCCTTTTAAAACGTATTTTCCTTTGATTTCACAATTAACAGGATAAATAACAGCTATTTTGATGGCAGAAAAGTGTAATACTAGACTCTTCTCCGAGATACACATGTTCTTCTAGCTGGGTGCTAATGTTTATGCCCACTTGTGTCTTTTGTACACACAGGATGACCATGGTCACGTGGCCGCAGGTTTCAACATGAAGCTTGACAAGACCAATAACTGTACAGTGCTACAACGGCCAACTATCGTCTTCCAGGGCGTCAGCAACACGATGGTCAGTCTGAGGACCTCACATGACCACAATCTTACACAAGTCCTGTAGCAGCATCTTCACAGCTCAATCTAATCATTTCCCTTCAAACAACCCCAGGCCACGACTTGCTTAAATACACTTGCGAGGTTAAAAGATCGTGTTTTGATAATCTTCTTGTATTCTGTAAATTAAGTTAGCATGTGATCATGATTTGTAGACATAAAGAGATGTATTTATTGTGAGAAAGTAGTGAAGGTGACGAAAAAAAAATCACTTGCTTTTCATGTCTCTAGAACCGTGCTGAGAATACAGAGGCATTTCTGGAAGGAAAGCAGTTGGGTGATCCTCAGGTCTTGAAAGGTATCAATAAGGATTAGGCTTTCTTTTAATCACTACAAGTACTTATTTTGCAAACTCTTAATATTGGTCCTCGACTGGCCAAACCCGAACCTTTAACCCCGGGGTTAGCTAATCCTGGCCAATATGCGATCAAAACGTAAGGTTAATTCAATTCGGAAATAAAAGTTTGTCTTGTGTAAATGCTTAAATAAATCTTCATCGTGTAAACGTGTTTACTATATGTAAGTGTTTATCACCAAATCCGTTTTTTTCATATGCTTACCCTGCACATTCTGTATCGCTGCATTATATGAACGCAATATAAAAGGAACACTACATCTACAGAGATAAAGACAATTATTGAGAAAATAATTGAATACTAACAACATGAAATTCCTTCTTTTATTGCAGACTGTTTGAACATGCTCAGTATGGAGATTTCCCCGGTCACCGACCCCACCTTGCAATACCGGCGCAGTGTTGCGATGTCACTTTTCTACAAGGTATTTAACTCCGGCACAAGATATTTGAAGGAATAATTTCAAGCTTATACGACACTTGTTACCCACAATAATGAACCTAAGTTTGGTCACACTTGATGTCTGTGGCAAACCTTGTTGTCCTCAGTACGTGCTGGACGTGTGTGGAGACAAGGTGGCTCAGAGGTATCGCAGTGGAGGCGCCATTTTCGAACGCCCAGTGTCTTCAGGGACACAGTCTTACGACACCCGCAAGGAACAATGGCCTCTCAGTCAACCCATGACATCAATGGATGCAGACTACCTGGTAATTACCATTTTTTTTTTCTTTTTTCTTTTTTTGTAGTTACGCGATATTTCAACCGAGGACAAATGAAAAGTATCCGAGTTTTTCTTAAAGGCATATTGGTCTTGTTCGCAAATATTTCCCTCAGCGATTGTTGGAGTCTTCTGATAAAATAGATACGATACACTAAACTCTGGTTTCGAAAGAAATGTGTGATGTAAGGGATGTAACTGCGCAGGTTTCTGCAAAAGTTCGATACCTGGATGATCTCCCTTGGGACCCAGATGAGCTTCATGCTGCCTTTGTAATTAGTACAGAAGGCAACGCTGAGATCGCCTCGGTAGATGCTCAAGCTGCGTTGGTAAGGATTCAGATAGCATGAAACTAGCAACTTCCTTAGAATTTTCCATCTGTAGTTCTGTCTCAAATGACTTGCTATGAGTATTCTTACCAAATTTTGTATTGTTTTAGCGTAAACATTGAGTTTTAAACATTGCTTTCGCATAAACAAAGTATAAGACAGGAAAACAATGACAAATCTGTAAGCTTGTGTAACCATAGAATATGTTATTGTCTGACAGTTAATAGACTGTGCAAAGACATAGATTGTGGAATGTGAAAACAGTTTCCAAGAATACGCTTTGTCTACACTCATTTTAATTCATGTCTTTTCTAGTATACGTGCAGTCTAGCAATAATTAAAGCACGCACACCGGTCGACTTATACTTATTATACACTTATTAACAGTTTATTTTCTAGTCATTCGCTATAATTATTATTCTATACTAATCTTCATTAGTTCTTGGAGACACCACACACAATATGATGCAGTATTGTGTGTTTTGCAGGCTATGCCCGGGGTGTACAAATTCATTCAAGCTTCCGACATTCCTGCTGGAGGAATAAACAACTTTTCACCCCTTGCATCAACTCATGAAGAGGTAATAATAATGATAATTATTTCCAAACCTATTTTCCAAAGTTTACAAAAATACTTTCATTGATACTAAATAAAATTGTTCCATGCACAAACGGCATACATATATATACCAGACACGTGACAACATTCTCATGAATCATAGCGGACAAGCACTACACATTATAATGATTACAGTGTAAATGGTTACTGGTTTTATTGGTCTGCTGAAGAGAGAGAGAGAGAGAGTGAATCATGGTCAAGATGTATATGGTGTATTTAAAGGAGGCAAAGCCTGTAATTATTATAGAAAGTTTATCTAAAATTTAAAATAAAGGTTTGCACATTTATATATAATAATATTTTGTTTTCAGTTTCTCTCAAGCGGTCGAGTGGAGTATGCTGGCCAGCCCATTGGCATCATAGTTGCAGGTATCCTGCAGTCTTGCTTTCGGTAAAAGAAAAGTGCTGAAAACTATAAAAATTAGTGTAAGCCTGATTGGCATTGAAACGCTAGTTGTTATTTCAAATATCATTAACGACAGGAAACCAATCAATTGTTAACAGATCATTATTGTCTATATTCCAACAGATGACCCTCTAACAGCGCGTTCGGCAGCGTCCAGAGTAAAGGTGACTTACACCAATGTCCAGCCACCATTGCTGGACACCAGGACGGCCATCAATCAAAAGTCTTTCTTTCCAAGTCAGCTGGACCCTGTCATCAGTGGTGATCCAGACAGTAAGGCTTCTTTTATTCTAATGACAGGGTAAATCTCATTGCAAGCTAATGTGCCACCCCAAAATCTCTATCCATTCTCAAAAATACACATCTACTAACATCGCTATGGAAGGCTGGGGACATACAATAGGTTTATATGTACAAAGTCGCTACCAGAACAAATGAAACGCGGAAGAGTCGAAACCAGCCAATAGCTCCAAATAGTTCGCACTTCAAAAATAATGATTATTATATACAATCCACCTGCAAAAGAGAAGAGGGGAGAAAATGCAGCAGAAGTATATGTAAACACCAAGGTCCAACACTTTTATTATCTTACACTACTAGCACTCTTTTCTTCGTGCTTCAGCGGCCATTGCCCAGTCAGCTCGACGCTTGAGTGGCTCGGTGGAGGTAGGAGACCAGTACCACTTCTACATGGAGGCTCAGAGCAGCAGGTGCGCCCCCAACGACAATGGAGGGATGGATGTACAGTCGACAACCCAGTTTATAGATCGTACTACACAGGCTGTGGCAGGTCTCCTCAACATCCCAGTGAACAGGTGACTGTGGCTTTGTGTTGAAAACCTTTTGTTGTAAACATTTCAGGAAACAGGTGATTAGCTTAGTTTAAAGTGTTGCTACCTTCTTTTGTCACCGTTTCGGTGAACAAAAGCCTGTTGTTTCACTTAAAAATTTCGTCTGCCGTCCTCAGCGAAAATCATGGAATGTATACTTTCTGCCAATATTGCTAAGATTTGTAGAACCCCTTTTTTTGGCTTCTGCCACCAGAGGTTTTTCAATTTTATAAACTTTTGCTAATTCATTAGTTTTATTACCTAAATTGCAGCGTAAACCTGGAAGTCGAACGCCTAGGTGGCGCTTTTGGAGGAAAGATCACTCGGAATTCACTCGTCGCTGGAGCGTGCGCATTGGCTGCATTAATCATGCAGAGGTAAATAAAAACATCACTAAATGTATCCCGATACAACATTAATCATTCAGAAGTAAATCAAAACGTCACAAGAGATAAAAAAAAAAAAAAAAAATTAACGGAATGTATCCTGACACACCGTTAGAAAGCTCGCACCATGCCTTGTGGTGACATGAACCACCGCGGCCATTACAAACAGGGCGAAGTACAAAAGGGCGTATGTATGGAAACCGTATGACATCATATCTCATTTAAAACACCTTGTTTGTAAACTTCACCTTTCTACAATGATTTCTCATCACCACACAAATCACCTGTAGGACTACTTCAGCAGTAACGAAGGAACTAGAAAGATGGAATGTTCCCAATCGAAGGTGACCGGATATTTTCACTCACCTCGTCCATCATTATCATGCACACCTACAGTTAGTCTATACTGCTTTTGTGCCTCCGGTTTTGTTTTGTTTTCTTTCGTTTTTTTTTTTTGTTTTTTTTTTTGAATGTTAGTGTCTTTTTTTTTTTTTGCCCCTAGACCTGTTCGCTTGGTCGTGGATATCCACACTAACATGAAGACGATGGGAAAGCGCCTTCCGGTGATTGGAGACTACGAGGTGAGATGTGTTCAGTGAAGAACATCTCTTACACGCTTTTTTTGGTAGCTCTTCATTTTTAATTTACATAGTTTTTGTCTTTTACAAATGTGGTAGTCACAAGAACAATTTAACCTTCTGTTCGCAGTGTTAAGAAGACCTTCTAAGCTGTTTCTACGTTTTTAATTATTAATAAGCACTTTAAATTCTGACTTTCTGCTTTTAACAGCGGCTTGATTACCTATAACAGTAATATTATTTCACTTTTTTCTCATAGAGACCTTGAAAGTTTTTTTCAACAAGTCTTTACTTGTTTGGATGTTTTGGAAAGACCGGGCTGTTCTAACAACTTATTTCTTGACAGGTGGGATTCACAGAAGAAGGAAAGCTGAATGGAATAAAGTTCGCATACTACGCTGATTGTGGCCATCATGACATTGATTCTGGAAATGTTTTTGTTTCCAAGTTCATAGATAACGGTAAATATTTTCCTCGAGCCCTTGTTCTGTTCCGTATGTAAATGTATATAAATGTATATACTTTATTCTCTAAATTGAATATTTGTTTTTTCTTTACTTCTGCTAACCTACAGCTTATTACTGTCCGAACTGGAACCTAAAGATCGTCACAGTGAAAACAAACAAAGCCACTAACACGGCCCTCAGGGCTCCTGGTGAGTAACAAACAATCCAAGTCTCTGTTTCTTTTCTAATCAGGTGATATAGGGATGCAAGTGTGCATGTATGTTCGCGAGGGAAAACGACCAAAGCAAACTGTTCATATTTTCTTCCATTGATTTTACGAATGTTTTCTGCTGATGACAACCAAAAACACCAAATAGTAAATCCAATTATAACAAAACTGATTTCAGTTTTCAATGCCCACTGAACATCCCTCTAAAATATAAAAATGTGTTACGTGGGAAGCATACCTGTAGTTTATTCGTTTAATAACATGTCAGAGGAAGGGAAGGGTTGAATGAGACAAGAGACTACACAGTTTTTATCTCTCCTTTAAGTGACTACATAAGTACATTAATGGCTGTTGTAATTTCGTTTTTACATTTGTCTAATCCCCTCAAAAAGAGGCTGTCCCGTGTGTTTACATGATGGAGACGATAATGGAGCACATTGCCAAAGTGCTTAACAAGGACCCCACGGAGATTAAAAAACTCAATCTCTACCAAAAAGGACAGGTAGTATAACACACTTTATATTTGTAGACACGAATTTTATTAATCTGTAGCGTTTCCAGAAAAACAGACGGACGGCTTGTGCTTCAAGTCTTTTCAAACATAACTAGATTATCTTTATCTCACACCACGTATTTGACATAGAAAAAAGTGTCTCCACCTGTAACATCGTTCACGAATCCTTTGTCCATCCCAGTTTGCTCTGAACGGTACAAAGCTGGACTACTGCAACCTCACAGAAATTGTTTCTCAGATAGAAACATCTTCTGACTTTGAAGCTCGCAAACTCCAGGTGGCCGAGTTCAATCAGGTAAATTTAGAGAGTAACAATTATAATTTCTCAATAATTAGGAATAACAGTGGTGATAGTCCATGGGTAGTGTCACGCTGGGTGGATAAATGCGTATTTGTCTCAGAATATTCTCTTTTTCACTCTATTATCCTTATCTTTAACTCTTACAAACAGCTGACATGGCAGATATAGGGTAGATATGGTACTAAATAACATTAGAATACTGAGCTGTTATTTTTTCAGGCAAATCGTTGGAGAAAGCGAGGCATCTCCTTGATCCCCTCAAGGTATGGTGTGGCATGGACCAACGGAAATTACAGTGTGTTTGTGGCTGTGTACCATGCTGACGGGTCGGTCACCGTTGAACACGGGGGCATCGATCTAGGGCACGGAATAAACACAAAGGCAAACAAATATTTACTTAGTATTCTATGTCTTAAGCAAGTAATTTAAAGACGAGATTAAGTTGATCTTTATTTACGAAGACGACATTATTATAATGCGTTTGAATTGTTCTCAGTTTTCATGCATTCTAAACCCACCATACTTGGCATAAGGACAAGGTCCGGAAATCAATTGTTTACAAAGGACACCGAAGATGTACCTTAAAAAATCTACATCAGAACTTAAAAAATAAACATTATTCATAAAAGCAAAATTTACTTTGAGTGTTCAAGAAGAAGAAACAGAAGAAAGAAGAAACAAGTTTTAGTCGAGTTACAGTGTTATGTCCCCTGCATAAGTTTCCACACATTTCGGATGAATTACACCTTTCGTTTCGATGTTTCTCCCAGGTGGCCCAGGTGTGCGCCTATGAGTTGGGTATTCCTCTCTCACTGGTTCGGGTCAAGAAGAGTTCTTCTAATGTAAACGCAAACTCCTTCCTTACCGCAGGCTCGAAAACAACAGAGATGAACTGTCAGGTTTGTGTTGTCAGGAAAAAAAGCACATTTCTTAAAATCTTGTTAAAGCAATGGTAAAAATAAACAGATTATAAGAATATTGGTACACATAAATGTATTAAAACCTACCTCAATTGTCAGCCATTCAGTCTCAGTCTCAGGTGTGATTTTGTACAGGTGTACATAAAGCAAGTGCTGAAAAGGGTGTGGCTAATGCAAAACTTTAATGAACTTAACAATCTCGGTGTTCAATCTAAACAGTTGTCTTACACAACTACAGAGCGCCATCTACTGCTATCCAATGACTTTCAGCGTGTCTGATCACTGGAAGTCATCCAATCATTGTTGTCTTACCTGACTATTCTAGTAATACTTATGTTTTATCGGGTCTACAAGCGTTTCCGGTTATTATTATTTTATTTTATTTCAGAACAAATGTCTAGTGCTTACTGTTCTTTTTCACCACCAAGTGTTATCTAATGTTTGTTTTCATTTTATCTGACCTCTAGAAGTAGTTGCTGTTTGTTTTTGTCCTCTCTGACCACAGGGAGTCATCCAGTGCTGTCAGGAAATCAATGCTCGCATGGCACCAGTCCGACAGAGAATGGCGACTGCCGCGTGGAAGGACATTGTCACCGAGTGCCATCGCCTGAGAATCGACCTTGTAGCCCACGCCTTGTAAATATTACCGATGACTTCAATATTACCTCCAATCCTCTGATAGAATTGCATTGCAAATGATACAAACCCACTGTAGTAAATGCGATATAAAAAGGATAATGGATCCGTATT
Source organism: Pomacea maculata (assembly GCA_004794325.1). Lineage (NCBI taxonomy): Eukaryota > Metazoa > Mollusca > Gastropoda > Architaenioglossa > Ampullariidae > Pomacea > Pomacea maculata. The sequence goes on along the minus strand of SRHC01000091.1, from coordinate 142,347 downwards.
GTAAACTATTCCCAAAACAGAGTGAAATATCATTGCCTTCGTGTTATTTACATATACTTTATTTTAAAACCATACCTGCTTAGGACAGAAGAGTTGCGCTAATTAAACTTCAAGAATAGTCGTTTATTTCAGGATGGTAATTCTCGTAGCCAGAATACGATATAAGTAATATTTGTCAGGCTCTCAAAGAATAAACATTCTCATTAGCGGTATACATATGTGTACGTTGTGAAGAAAGGTCTTCCAAGAATAGAACAAGATTTAATAGAAGAGAACAGGGTTTATCCTGCCCACCTGCCCTGTGTTTCCGTGTGACAGCACCGTGCCACAGAGTGTGTATCCATGTCGCTATGACGTGTACATGGCGGCCGTGGCGGAGGCTGAGCTGGACGTCCTCACAGGCCAGTTCCAGATCAACCGCGTGGACATCTTGTACGACTGCGGCGACAGGTTTGTTGTTTGATATCAATATCAATACTATTCCTTCAAATTACCTTTAGTCAGCTGGACATCCTTGCCGTCAGGCAGTTTAGTATAGGGGTGATTACTTGACATCAACTGTCAGACCTCCCATAAACCTTTGGTTTTGCTGTTTAGCATGAATCCGGAAATAGACGTTGGACAGATTGAAGGAGGCTTTGTGTTGGGTATGGGATGTCACCTGACAGAATACAGCAAGTTTGACCCCAAAACAGGAGTCCTGCTCACTGACGGAACTTGGGTGAGTTGGAAAAAGTCTTCTTCTGAGCGCCTGAAAGTAAATTTCTTGATAAGTGTAAGAATCTAAAAAAGCCTAACACACAATCAGTTATGATTATAAAGCCTTCAACTCTCTATTTATAATTATATCTATAGATAATTAACATCATTTTGGAGATGATGCGGTAATAACAGTTATAAGGGAGAACACACATACATCGCTTGCACGACATACACAGATTGGGTTACTGTCACAACATCGCGTTAAGGACGTGGCGTAGAGAAAGAAAAATATTTGGAAATTATACAATAGAATATTTGGAGGAGAAAATAAAGAAAAGGAATAAACTCCTCTGTTATCCACTGCAGCTATACAAGCCGCCTCTACCCAAGGACCTGCCCATAGATTTCCGAGTGGCGCTGTTGAAGAACGCCCCCAATCCAATGGGAGTGTTGCGCTCCAAAAGTAAGCTCCAGCGATTTATTAATATTTTTTTTGTTTACACACAAGTACTCAAACGGTGCATATCACAAAACGACACTCGTTTCTTGGAAAAAACGACATTTAGTGAAGTCCGCAAAGTTTTGCAGCACTGAAATCAGTTTTAAAACACAATAAAAGTGGCTAATATTTTCCCGAAGTAATTTTTTTACTCGGAGAAAACAACATCTACCTTAAAATGAAGAACATTCGATGCTAATTAGTTGAAATTTTTAGATGGCGAGATTTATTCGAGTATTAATTATTCATCATTTAGCGATCATCCTCCTGAAAATACATTTCCGCCATTGACTTCTCTCTGAACTGACTGCGTGGTGTTTGCTAGACTAGCATCAAGCCAGTTGTCTGAGTGTCTTCATTTGTCAATCCCATATAATCTCTGTCTTGTAGCTGTCGGTGAGCCACCGGTGCCAATGAGCTGCTGCACCGTCTTCGCCATCAAGCACGCCGTGGAGGCTGCACGTGCAGAGATCGGCCACGACACGTACTTCACAATGAGTAGGTCATAGGTCACAGCTAAAACTCATTGCTAACCTCTCCACTTGACTTTATATAACCATGAAATCCCGTTGTCTCTTATAAACTATCGTTGCTTCTTAAAAGATTCTCTGATTCTATTTACGAATTTCCTGATTTTTATTTGTTTGATGTTAAGAAATTTTTTTACAAGGTAAAGTAAGAAATTCTTTTATAGAGTGTATAGTGATAGCGGATGATGATAAATTCACGTTTTTACCTGTCCTTCAGACTCACCTGCGCTGCTGCAACAGGTTCAGGCGGCCTGTCAGGTGGACCCTGCCCAGTTCACACTTGGAAACTAGTCGTCTGCTCGACGTGAGCTCGTGTGATGCTTTATGAGATGTTGACTACATACAGACTTGCTTTCTTTACCTTTCTAGTGACATTCAGCTTTAAAGTGTTTTAGAGTTTAAAGAACTTTTGTTTTCAGGTCCAAGATTAAGTCTTTCCATGAAGAAACACTTAAATGTTCGAGAATCACTTAAACATAAGCGGACAAAGGTGTAATAAGTAACCAAAAAGATAATTTGTTTATCTTATTACACGTTTGTCAGCTTTGTTGTACTTGGTTTCATATATAAGATTATACTGATTACTGTATGCAATTTTTATCACTTAAGGTAAATTACAATAAAAGTTTTCTCTATTTCTTAAAGTGGCATCACCGGAAGTCCATTGTATCTGGCTTTACTAAAAATAAGGACACAATATCACTGTTTATACTGCTTATATGTAAGTGAAAACAGAGTTTTGGGAGTGGGCTTCAGTAATTATTGACAGAAATATTTTTTTGTGGTTTATATTCTTCGTTTAAAACGTGAAACATAATAATATTTTTAAGTGTGGTGTGGTTTGGCAATTAAATTTTGTCATTTGAATAGAGTTAAATTTGTCGCCCTCTTGAGTATACATTTTGTTTTGCTGCTTACAAACGTGGTCAGAGGAGACATTTAAAAAAAGCGTGTTTGCTTCCATTTTGATGTGATATATCTGGATGATTTTTCTTTTGGTAAGCAATATCATTAATGCAGAATCATAATAGATACGTAATCAGGTACATAACGAAAAGGCAATGAATTAAAAATCGCTTGAGTCGAGACCTTGATTGTTTATTTTCCTTGTGAATAATTACTTTCAGTGCGTGTGTTTGTGTGGAAAACCAGATCGCATAGTATTATGCTTTCTTGCGCGTACATGTGCGAAAGGAATGGATTGCACTCATGGTGAAATAAAGTAATCCTTTATACATCTTCTTAACGTTTTTCTTCCGCAAATAAACGAGAAAATATATTGTAATGAAATAAAAAGAGATATAACTACATCAACTATTTTCAAAGCTGCATAATTATTTTTTTACACAATCACCACACACCAACGCTGCACTACAATTTTTGGAATCCGTCCTTTAAAACAAGATTTGTTTTCAAAATAATTTCCTGACTGCAGACTTCCCCTCCTCATTTCAACAGAAGGACTGACTTCAAGTATTTCTTTAGTTTGGGGAACAGGATGAAATCATTAAGATTCAGGTCCGGACTGTACGGTAAATGCGGCAACACTGAGAATTCCTATCATTGAATTGCATTTGTTGTCACAGGAGGACTTCAATTCTTATTCTAATCCATGTGATTATACTTTATAATCCAGAGTCTAAATGTAACTTTTAAAATTCTTTGTTATTCATCTTTAAAGAACAACAGAAATCCCCCAAAATTGTCAACATGACCTTCCCTTCCCAATCTTTGAACAGAACATCTGAACACTCTTCAACTTCATGTGTTTAAGGTCAGGTATGATAAAGGTAAGATACAGTGTTACAACAGAGTACTGGTTTTATCCAGATGTGTATTGTAACAGAAAATATTACAGTGAAGACAAAACTAATCATGCCGCCCTCCTAATATTAAACAATGGACCTTCAAGCTTGAACTACTGCAGGTACACAGGTACTCGTCCACCCACCCACCCTTTTCAAGTTTTGTGAGGTACAAAAAATTTTACAACCCAGACACAATCAGTGTCTGTGAATGTCTTGTAGTAATCTAGGATGTGGTGTACTTTTTTTTTCTGCTGTGTCACAGGTCACACCCATGTGTAACGCGGTTGTGGACTGAGATAAGAAATGTCATTCAAAGGACAATAATTGTTATCCGCGTTTACTTTGAGGTTGAGCGATACGCCGATACAGTGAGAGAAAGTAACAGTTCAGTAACTTCTTAACCAAAATTTGACCAAATGACTTGAAAACCTAACTTTGTTGGCACAACTGCTAAATATGTGGTCTAAACTTAGTTAACAATCCTTATTTAGGGCAAACTATCATGGATTCCTATGCAAATGCAAGTGCACAACAAAAATCGCACTTCAATAAATAGATTGTTTATGTTTACGTAGTGCCAGCAACGAAGGGCTGTAAATAAAGAGAAAATTTTGTCAAATTCTTAGTCAAACCAGCAAGTTAGTCGGACTGAGAACGCTAAGTTTGTTTGAAACATTTTATGTCAAGATTTTGAAGGTTTGAACACACCCATTGCTGCTTTTTATCCTGTAATCTTAGTAGCAGTTTAGACCATATAAAACATGTGTCGTATTTCAAAATCTCTAATTTTGGATGACTATTCAGGACTACACCACCTGGCCTTATCATCCTATCCTTATCTTCGTCTATAACAGACGGTGAGGTATAGTCGACTGTTCGAAATCCTCTAAACTGAACCTCTGGCTATTCTTCAAAACTTTGGTGGGTAATTTCTTTCCAACAGTAGCCAGACTTTTGTCTTCAAACTGTATTCTGTCTCATGAAATTTATTTGTGTTCTGTAGTAACAGTCAGTATTTTGTTCCTTCTAACCCGTGTTTCCTTTTTTTCCTTGTGATTAATGATAACACTGGTCAAAGTTGAAATTATTACTGAAGTACTAATCTGTAGTACCTTGGTGTGTTGAACCCGAATATGACATGAAATGTTCTATTGGCTCTCGTTTTAAAGATATTTTATTTAGTTTATTTTCTATTTTACATTTATCCAGTAGGACTCCATTTTAGGAGGGGTTCTAGTGAACTCTGTGACAAGTCTTTACAGAGTTAACAAGGATGCCTGTGTCTGTGGATGGACCTCTTCTGTGTCCAGCATGCGGCTCAAAGTAAGGAAATACATCCTGTGAAATATGCATTCTCTAGAAATAGAGTCTGAATTGCTCTGTGAGATACTCGTGGTAGATGTAGTACTTGTGGTAGATGTAGTACTAGTGGTAGATGTAGCACTCGTGGTAGATGAAGGCAAACATTCACATCTTTTGAGTTTAGTTTCACTTTAGTCCTTGTTACTCTGGTGGCCAAATAACTTTCTTGTTGACTTGACTCTGCAACTATTTTAGGCAAGAGGTACCTCCAGGGTCTGTAGGTCAGGAGGAGTACCAAGGGACCTGCATCAGCTGCGGCTTCTTCATGAAACTGCGACTACAGCAGGGAGCTAGCGACGGCGTCACCTTTACAGTGAATGGCATTCAGTGCACAGGTACTTGTTAGTCAATACAATGTGTACAATTAGTGGACACCACAGGTACGTTTACTGATAGATAGCACAAGTAAGGCTGCTGATAAACAAGTACTGTTGTTAGTAAACAACACATAATGTTATTGACAAACAACACAGAAAAATATTAGTAAAAAGTAGTTACTTGTTGCCGTGCAGTTTCGTATACCTTATGGTGTCTTGCTCATCGAATACACTAAGGCTAACTTTTAGTATAATTCTAGGATTTACTTCTAATCTCGTATTTGTACTAAAATGTCGGCAGTGGGAGATGAGTTTAACCCCGCCACGTCCCTCAACGAGTACCTGAGGAGGACAGGTGTGTCCCGGGGTACGAAGCAGCTGTGTATTGAAGGAGGGTGTGGGGTGTGTCTGGTGGCCGTGAAACTGTACGAGCCGGTCAGCGCCACCTCACAGGTGTACGCCGTCAACTCCGTGAGTTTGTTTGTTTGCTTGTTTGTTTGTTTGTGCGTGCGTGCGTGCGTGCGTCGCAGTATGAGAGAGATAGAGAGAGCAGAGCCAAAGCTAACTACAAAAGAGCTTACCTTCTATTTGTCACTAATCCTGGCTGTGAGTGGCCAAAAATTAAATTTGACTTTCATACACATTCTTCTTTGTAACATTTCTTTACACAGTGTCTGGTTCAGCTGTACATGTGTGACGGGTGGGAGATAACGACCATCGAAGGACTGGGCAATGTCCGAACTGGCCTCCATGCAATACAAAAGCGTCTGACTAAGTACAATGGAGCTCAGTGTGGCTTCTGTAGCCCCGCCCAGGTCATGAATATGTATGGGTAAGTAATGATGCAAAGACTGCGAGAAATAATTGCACAGTTATGTATGTAATTGAAAACAGAGGGTCAAATGTCATGCTTTTGTTTTTTTTGCTGCGTACGCTGGCAACGATTTCTGTCTAAAGACTTGTGCTTTTTATGTTTTACTTAAGCAAAATTTAATGTTAGTTTGCTTCAGAGAAACCCCACACCCACCATGCAGCAGGTTGAAGACGCCTATGATGTCTCTATTTGCCGCTGCACAGGTAAATCTCATCATCGTTTAGGTTATATTTTACCTGCTGACGTGAAAAGGGTATCTGTTGCAAAAAATTTGTATATCTACAAAGCTTTCTTTTATGATTTGCCTCAGAATACCCAAAACAAAAGGCATAACGCAGAATTACTAACTGTCCATTCATTTTTTATTTCTGTTCATTCAGTTCATTTCAGTACAGGATGTTAGGCAATAGACCTTACATATTGAAATCGCTGCGTTTGTACTAATGACTCAGGGAAGTATATTTTGAAGGAAGACATTTAATTGGTAAAAAGCAGTCAAAGATTAAACTTCATTTAATTGCAGGCTACAGATCAATCTTGGATGCCATGAAGTCTTTTGCTACAGACGCTCCATCCAGTCTACAAGGTGGCATGATTGACATCGAGGTATTCAAAATCTTGTAGCAGATGATGCTTTTCATCATATAACATTAGGATATTGAAGCACATATACATGAAAACGGCCAGTACGTTAGTAATGAGACTTTATTGCTATCATCATCACCAACAAGAATGTCATTAGTATGATTAAATTTTGCTAAAAGTGCTTTTACAACAGAAGTTGTGAGAAAGAAAGGTAACAGTACGGTGTAGATATTTGGAACGGCAAAGAAGAGAATCAAACAGGAAGTACCTTCTTCAGGATTTGAACCCCAAGATGTGCAAGCAGACGGGAAAGAGATGCGAGGGCAAGTGTGACAAGAAGTCGGACAACAAGAGCTGTTCCAGTGATCGACAGCAAGACAGCGGTTCCCCGAGTAACGTGGGCGCCAGGGCTGTGTGGTTCAAACCCACCACACTACAAGAGCTGTATTCTCTCCTCCATCAGCACCGCACGGACAACTACCGCTTGTTCTTTGGCAACTCTGGCTTTGGTAAAGAAGATTAAATCAATTCATATTATGTTTCTCAAACCTACATAGAACATAAATTAATCAATGTTCATGGTAATGTAAAAATCATCTAATAATGTGAGTGAAGTGATTTCCCTTTGTAATTCGACATGTTTCTCAAAAAGGTTATTTGAATTTTATCACATTGATATCTCAGGTGTGTACAAGGAGATCGGACCGTGGATGTACGACAAAATGATTGACATCAGAGGAATACGTGAGCTGTACAGGATTGAGGTGATGTATGGTAGCAAGTAACTAATTTAATTACACTATAGACTCATTGGACGTCCATCACAAGAATCTGGGTAAGACAATATGAAGTACAGGTGTCTTACTGGATATAAAAATTCAGTGACAACGACAAGGATGACGATCTGAGAGAAGAACACGTTGTTAGAAAAAAAAAATTATAGGATATTTTTCGGGCCAAGTCTTATTCCAGACAGACGATTTTGATGCTGGTTATTTCCTCTTGTAGATTATTAACACTGTGAGTTGATCTTTCTGGTGATGTTGTTAATGTGACGTGGCAGTTCACGCCCTCGCTGGTGTGGGGCGCTAACCTGACGCTGACCAACATCCACGACCTGTGCGACAAGGCGCGCAGCAACGCATCACTGCCGTACGCCGCCGTCTTCGCGGAGCACATCAAGAAAGTGGCCAACAATGGCGTCAGGAACGTACGTGTCACGTGTTAGCCAGAGCTTGTCTACTGAGCTACAATATACGTAAATGTGTGAATGTCAGAATGTTATTATTTTTCGACAAGACTAACATTAAAGAAAAATAGACAGCAGCTCAAAAGACAGGAAAACCATTTATTCGGAGTAAGATTTTAGTTTGCCAAATTATAAAAATGATAATCAGCATTGGATGAAAAAAGAAGAAATATTTTAATAGCTTAAGAGAACAATCGAATAACCGTTTTATTATTTCTTATAAATATATCAGTGACATTAAAAGTATTGTCTCTTTCTATCAGCTGGCATCATGGGCAGGCAATCTGATGCTGAAACACAGACATCCAGAGTTCCTCTCTGACATCTATACCATGCTGGAGGTTGTTGGTACCAGACTACTGATTGGTGCGTTTGTTATCTATCGAGTGGAAAAAAAGATATTTCAATAGTTTAAATAGAGAACAAACTTATTGTTTATTTTTACAGTTATATTATCTCTGTTACTGTCACTGAACCACACCATATGCCCAAATGATTTTAAACTACCTGCGATGTTGTCTTCATCAAACATAAAAAATTGCAAATAATTAGATAATCATTTTTGATCAGTAAGAGTGGTTAATGCAAACGACAATATTTGCCGTCATGGTATATATCATTCTGTCATCAATTGGTCTGAAAGGCTAGGTATAAATATTTTATGCAGTGAAAACTTGATGATGAAAATATTATTTCAGCATATTTATCAGTGTTTTCAAAGTTCTGTTGTTCTGTTCTAGGGGACGAATTGGGAAACAAAAGCCAGTGCACCTTGAAAGAGTTTCTCAGCCAGGACATGCAGGGCAAAGTCATCGAGGCAGCCTTACTCCCAACCTACACCGACACCAACTACTACATCCGACTTTACCGTGTTTCACAGCGACTTCAGGTGGACCTGCACTTTTATTTAAAATATATCTATGCATCTGATTTATTTTCTGCGAATCGTGCTCTATAACATTCTGTTTATTTTTACAAAAAAGCTAAGGATTAGTATTATTTACATGTGTTTATTTTTTTACTCCTTGTTTACAGGCTGACCATGGTCACGTGATAGCAGGGTTCAACATGAAGATAGACAAGACCAACAACTGCACGGTGCTACAACGACCAACTATCGTGTTTCAGGGCATCAGTGGCACTCTGGTCCGTTTGAAACTTTTAGAATTTAAAATTCTTTTAGAATTAAAAATGTCTAAACCAATTAGGTGAAGGTGTAGATAGTAAACTAATGATTCTGTGGGTAGCCTGCAAGCGGCTAGCTACACAAAATATTTCTTATGGTTACATAAATTTCACTTTTAATTGTTTAAAGATTTTAATCAGCGAGCAGGATGAATCACCATGCATTTTTTTGTCGATAGAACCGTGCTGAAAATACAGAGGCCTTTCTAGAAGGAAAGCAGTTGGGTGATCCTCAAGTTCTCAAAGGTAAGTGAGAGTAATAAAGAATTATTGCTTACCCAGTAACCAACGAAAGGGCCCAGAATAAAGCAACACTATAGTCATAGCTCAAATATTCAGTGGAGCAGGTAACGGTTAGACTTTTACAGCTGACAGTAAAATATGTATTTACATTTCTGATGACGTCATGTTTGTATACAAAAGAGTGAAGTTTAGAAAAAAATGCAGCAAAATACTGGACATAGGAAAGAGTGTGTAGGTCAATTCTCACTATATTTTATGTTTCAAAGTGCTATGCATTCCAGTAACGACAACCGTGCAATATTTCTGTCTGACGTCCCCGGAAGTGACGATAGTGCGACCTTTGACCTAGTTCGTACTTTCATGTACCAGCTCTTTCCGTCTCTTGCTCCTCGAAACAGAAAGTGGTTTTGTTATGTTTCGCTTTAACGTTTAACTTTATTTTGTTTTTGCTTGACTCTAAAGGTCTTTTCTCTTGCAGACTGCTTTTCCATGCTGAGCATTGAGCTGACCCCTGCCAGTGACCCTGTACTGGCCAGTGTTGAGTATCGCCGAAGTGCTGCGATGTCCTTCTTCTACAAGGTATGTCGCCATCTAATAGCTACAGCATAATTTCGTTTGCAATTTTGAGCATTTATATGTATATTATATGAAACTTTCTGCTCTTCAGTACGTGCTGGACGTGTGTGGAGACAAGGTGGCTCACAGGTATCAGAGTGGCGGCGCCAGTCTGGTGCGCCCAGTGTCGTCAGCAAGTCACTCGTACGACACTCGCAGGGAAGAGTGGCCCCTCAACGAGCCCATGACATCCGTTGACGCAGACTACCTGGTAATCAATGGGTTAAAATATATTAGTGCGTAAAACAGCTTAAAAATCATATGACGAATGCTTTATCATTTTAAATTTAATGTGAATATTTTGTGTACTGTTTATGATTGAGCATGTTCTGGAGGTCAGTTAAATTCACAGCTGTCCGTAAAGGTAAATTCAAATTATTTGCTGCCCCAGCTTAATCAGTCTCTGAACATAACTGTTTCTATTCGCTATGTAAATGCCGGCTTCTAGAACAAGTATTTCACCATCAAACAATGCTCGCAGGTTACTGGAATGGTCCGGTACCTTGATGACATCCCGCTGGAGAAAAACGAGCTTCACGCTGCCCTTGTTATCAGCAAAGAGGGAAACGCTGACATCGCCTCCATTGACGCCCAGGTGGCGCTGGTACGTTGATAAATCATGTCCTTGCTATGTGTAATGAATTAAAGCATGTGATTGTAAGTTTAGTGAAAAAGAGGAATAACAGATTGTTATTTAAACTGTTGAACTATTGCCAGCAGACAAAATGTATAATGTTCGTTTTCTCTACTCTGAAATATTGTAGTCTCTATACTCATTGGATCAATGGAGTTAAATAGAAATTTGCTGTTTAGTGTTTTCGTGAACATGAAATTTATTTAAACACATGAAATTACTTTGTACAGAAAGTAATCAAAGTGCAAAATATGTAGTAAGTTTCATTTATACTTAATTCTTTAAGAACTTCTTGAAAAAATAAAACATTTACTTTATTAATGAGACGATGTGTTATGGTGCTTTACCGTATTTTTTCAGACTTTACCAGGAGTGTACAAGTTTATCCAAGCATCTGATTTTCCAACCGGCGGTAAAAATAATTTCAACCTGTTTGGTCAAACGCCAGAGGAGGTATATACACTAAACTCTTCTATATCTCTAGATAAGAAAAACGAAAAAAAACTGTCAGTAAAAAACAAGAATATTATTATTAACCACAACTAAGATAGCAACAGAAACTAGATTAGCATTATTAACGACAGAATTAGCAATAAATTATTCAAATAATATTCAAGTAGCCAGTAGCTTTTTCTGGATTTCTTTATTCTAAAACATTGTTTCTGAATTTATGTTATAAAAGCAGTGGGTTGCGAAGCTTGATATATAAATATAAACCCCTTTCTGTGTTAGATTCTCTCAAGTGGTCGCGTGGAGTATGCCGGCCAACCCATTGGCATCATTGTTGCAGGTATCGTTAGATACAATAAAACTTTAGCAATCAACAAGAACATCTACTGTCAAGATTTATTGGTTCTAATATCTCATGGGATAGCAATATACAACCTAAATGCATCCATATGCACGGTCTCTACAGCGAGTAAAGTTTTTACTATATATATATACATCAACAGTAGGTACATTGGTATACTGCATTAGGTCATCTCATACTAACACAGCATCACAGTAAGTAGAATTGAGCAAGTGAAATGATTGGCATTTATCTAAAGCATAAAAATATAAAGTGTATATGACATGTAAATACTGAATTAGTTATCAGAAATTGCAAAATATTATATGGTCTAAAAAGAACACGAACGTTTCAGTCTGTTTCACCCAATAAATCGACTAAGATGGGGTAGGAGACCATTACACTATTTATACATAACTTTTAAGGAACATTTCAAAAGCCTTACATCCACTTTCTGCAGACGACCCTCAGATGGCAAGTACAGCTGCCTCCATGGTCAATGTGACCTACAAGAATGTCCAGCCTCCGTTGGTGAACCTCAGGACGGCCATTAGCCAGAAGTCGTTCTTTCCCCATCAGAGGGATCCTGTCATCAGAGGTGACCCAGACTGTAAGTCTTGAAACTCCTGCATTTTACACATTTATTTTCATAACCTTTTCGTTTGTTCACAAAATTGCAGCGACGCAAATACAAATTAGTTTTTTTTCCATTGAACACTATTTTATGACATCACTATACCAACAACCTGTATTTCCCAGTGGCCATAGCCCAGTCTCCTCGTCGCCTGACTGGTTCTGTAGAGGTAGGAGACCAGTACCACTTCTACCTGGAGTCACAGAGCAGCAGGTGTGTCCCCAACGACACGGGGGGCATGGACGTGCGGGCGACAACCCAGTGGGTGGACGGGACCGCAAAGGTTGTGGCGGAGGCCCTCAACATCCCAGTGAGCAGGTCAGGGATTATTTATTTTTAAAATGCGCCATCTTTACTCTTTGTTGTCAAGGTGCACATGTGAATTCTCCTTTATAATATTTTAATAAGTAATATTCTCCCTCAAGGGAAGCAAGTGTTGATGGATCAAGAAACGGTGATAATACCTATAGTAAAGTAAACGAGAAGAAAAAGAAAAGCTCTGAATTTCAAACAATTAAGAGTCGTCTCCCCTTTTTCAATTTTAGAGTAAACATGGAGGTCGAACGTATCGGAGGCGCTTTCGGAGGGAGGATCACTCGCAATGGAATGGTCTCTGGAGCATGCGCCTTGGCTGCCTACATCATGCAAAGGTAAATAAGGAGATGACACTAATGATATAAAGACTAGCGTCAACAAAAAAATTAAAATCCTTATACAAAGCATCATTTCGATGAATATCCTTTTCTTATTGTGTTTAATCCTTACATTACGAGAAAACCCGTAGTTGAATTAAAATACCAAAACGACTAGTAGGGAGCAAAATTTTTTTTAATGATTAGGTAAAGCTTAGCACTGTATTATTTTCGCAAGTCTGGGTAATACTCTGATGATGATGATGATGATGATGATGATGATGATGATGATGATGATGATGATGATGAAGAGGAGAAAGAGGAGGACATCGTCGTCGTCGTTATCGTCATCTGCATGCATAGAAAGAGACCAACAAAATAAATGTCAGATAAGCTCATCGATAGCATAGGAAGATACGAGCCAATGAAAAAGCTGGAAACGTTTGTTAATTAGGCTTGATTTTAGTTTCTTTCTGTGCCTGTTGATTGAATGAGTACGTTTTGTGTAGTGTTTCTCGTAGACTGGCTTTTTCTTTATTTGTTGCTATAGCAACATACTTAAGTCTTCCACGCTTTTCACCCACGACCAACGCTTGTTTTAACAGTTTAGTGGTAATAATTTTGTTTCTCTTTCTCCCAGGCCCGTGCGCTTGGTGATGGACCTGCACACAAACATGAAGTCGCTGGGAAAACGTCTCCCGTGTGTTGGCGAGTACGAGGTGAGGCGTGTTCACTGCAAGCTTCCTGTGCTTTTTGCTTTCTCGTCTTTAGAGCTTTTTTACTTTAATTTCTGAAAATCGTTTAAACCATAATATCTACCCAATACATCATCTGTAGACAAAATTTAATCAGGAGAGTGTAAAACATGTTAATGAAAGGGATTTTTATTAAAAGAAATATTAAAAGACAATTAAGGTCACACCGAAGATCTTGAACTTTGTCTAAGAATTACTTTGATAGTTGGACGTTCATTCAAATACATTCACGTGCTGACCATTAATTTTAAGGTCCGGCAGCAATAACTAGTCTAGTTTGACCACGTGACTCGACATGACACCTTGTCGAAGGCTGTCCTTCAAGGAAGACTGTCTTTGGAGGATGGTGGACGCCACGGTGGCCAGAACATGAAGAAGTGGACTGGTCGTCCTATACAGCACCTGTTTATTATTGTCCAGAACAGGCATGAGTGGCAGCTCCCTCCCCACCCTCCACCCCGTACACCCAGCCAGACGACGACTGACAAAATTGTGATATTGCCGTGAGAGTGTAATGATTTCATCATGCATTCGTTTCATAATATTCATTATGAACAGCGACAGCTTTCTAACGATGTGTATATCTATATGACTGTTACTAATATCATAGTGGTGGCCAACGATGATTTTATCGTGATGATAGTTGTGATGAGAATCATTTGCATCAGCATCTACTAACACCTTTGGACTGTTATCTTCTTTTGCACCTGCCAGGTGGGATTTACCGAGGAAGGAAAGATGAACGGAATTAAATTCACTTACTACTTAGACTGTGGTCACAATGATGCTGAATCAGGAGCATTTTATGTTCCCACGTACATCGACAATGGTAATCTGATTTCCTCTGAGCTCTTCAGTCAGGTAGACTACAAGAACACTACTAACAAGAGTAGTTTAGGAGCGAATGTTTGTAAGAAGCAAATGGTGTGTTCTCTAAGACTGAGAGCCATAAGTTCTTATACCTTTGCATGATATGTAAGATGTAACATACTTCTTTCTTCAGAAATAAAATGTTACAGATCTTTCTTTTTTTTTTAGTGTACTATATTCCAAACTGGAACCTTACAACAGTCTCTGTGAAAACAAATAAGCCAACCAACACCGCCTGCCGCGCTCCAGGTAGGAATATAATGACTTTATACACCTTCTAATTCCATTGAATTGTTATATTTAATTTCAGTTCTGTTTAATCAAAACCTGGGAAACTATATACTTATGTACTTAGAAAAAAAATATATTGAAATATACATATACAATGCGATTTTACGACTTACGGAATAATTTTGTAACATTTGACTGACATGATCGTACAGTGCTTTGACTTGGAGAACAGTGAACCTTTTCAGTTTAGAAAAAAATATAAGGGCAATATAGTTTCAGCATGAAATATTACTGAAATTAAAATGACATATTTATATTTGGTATTGTTTTTGGTATGCTCGCGTTCCAAACCCTCCTGCCAACTAAGATGCCCTGCCGTCTGAGTTCATGATCGAGACTGTGCTGGAGCATATTGCAAAATCCCTCAACAAGGACCCCACGGAAGTTCGAAAACTTAATTTCTACCAAAAAGGACAGGTAATTAGATTCATCCTTCTATTGTTAAAGCAAACGTCAGATCATGTGAGTCTATAAAAGAATGTTTACAAGCGCTACAGGCCGGAGAATACCTTGAGAATGGAAGAGCAAACAGTTTGTTTTAGTTGAGATTTTCTCAATCATTTTTTAAAAAAATACACCGATTTGATTTTAATGTTCTACTCACCTAGATTCCCTCGCTTCAGTACAAGAAAATGCATTTAAACATTGCACAAAGGTTTATTAATGTAGCAGACACATTGAGACGTAGCCTAAGAAGCACAAGTATTTTATCATTTCTTGTTATATAATAATAATAACAACTAATATAATTAAACTAACCCCATTTATCACATATAGCCGCAAATAAGTTTTTGCTAACATTTTTGAATGTCACCAAGAATTAAAATGTGCCTTTTCCAAGAAAATGCTCACAAATCCTTTGTCCATCCCAGTTTGCTCTGAACGGCACAAGGCTGGACTACTGCAACATCGGGGACATTGTTTCCCAGATCGAAACATCTTCTGACTTTGAAGCCCGCAAACGCCAAGTGGCCGATTTTAATCAGGTAATAGGCAGAAAAATCAAACAACAATTTTTCTTACTATTTAGGTATTATTTAGTCATAGGATGATCGGTTAATATAATTCTATCTGAGGGGTCAGAGGTCTGTGTGACGGTGCCCATGTATGTTTACACAGTCATCTGAATACGTATTTCAGGCAAACCGTTGGAGAAAGCGTGGCCTTTCCCTGGTCCCCACAAGATATGGGATGGCCTGGTCAACGGGAAAGTACAGTGTGTTTGTGGCCATCTTCCACTCTGACGGCTCCATCGCAATCGAACATGGCGGCATCGACATGGGACAGGGAATCAACACAAAGGCAAGTAAACCGTGTGTTCCATCTGTATGCAATACTTGATAGAGTGGATCACAAGACGAAGACGTTGACCTGCAATAGGAAAAGCGAAAAACAAACAGTTTTGTGACCTTCCTAATGATGGACCAATCCATCATCAATTTTGCTCAGTAAAACAGTTTTTATTTTGCTTGTGACACAAGACGTGAGACTGGATTGTGCTTAGTTATTTAGAGAAGCTGCATATATATATATACACACACATGTATGTATGTATGCACAGTAGATATTTAGTCATAATTGGAATCCATGAAAAGGGATTGAGCTTCAAAGAGATGGTACCTACAGTACTGCATGTCCTGTGTCATTTGCGGACTCTCTTTCTCTCCGGGGTCCCTGTTAGTAGTCTAACTACAGAATGTGAGAAGCCACACATGGACGCCGTTTGGTGTTATTGCCTCAGACCATAAGCCATTTCCATGTGGTTCTCACGTTTGTACATATTTGTCAATAGGTGGCGCAGGTGTGCGCCTATGAGCTGGGTGTACCCATGTCGCTGATCCAAGTCAAAAACAATTCTTCTACCGTCAACGCCAACTCGATCTTCACCGCAGGCTCCATGGGCAGTGAGCTGTGCAGCATGGTCAGTTCTTGTAGTAAGATGTCCTTTCTTTTAGACAGAAATATTTTTCTTCTATGGTTTATATTCAGAGAAATATACAATTTATCCACTATTTTAAATTCAAAGTTGTGACTAAAACACAAACAGTTAAAGACCAACTCGCGGTTCCTCATTATGTCAAACTCAAACATGAAGTCCCCCCAAAATTAAGCAAGCTCGTGTGTATGGATTTCACAAGTTCTTCAATGTTGGCTGAGGATCACTGAGACTTGCAGAGTATTGCTGAGGATTTTTATTTGATCACAGCGAGCAATCTAGTTATCCTTTGTTGATTTATTTTTTCACCATAATTATCCAGTAATTTTTATTATTGTTCCTCATCACATACAATTATCCAAATCTTGTTTCACCACAGGGAGTCATCCAGTGTTGTCAGCAACTGAAGGCGAACATGGCGCCAGTTCGGATGAGGATGCCGACAGCGGCATGGAAGGACATTGTCAGCGAGTGTTACCGCAGTGGAATCGATCTCTCAGCCCACGCCTTGTAAATACAATAGAAATATATAATTTGATATCACCAAGATTCGCTGACCTGAGCTACTATGTGGACACACAATAATCTTATTAATCTTATTGTTTTTGAGATCAACGTTAATTATTAATATGTTTGTGTTTTTTCTTTCTTTACTTTATTTATTTAGTGGATTTTTTAAAGCACTTTGAGCCTGCCTTTTATGGTGATGTAAAGTGCTATATGAATCATTTTTATGTTTTTAATTACTTGTGGGCAACGGAACACTCCAATATAGGAGAGTAATTTTCTCCTGCTTTCCTAGTGGTCGGTGAGAATGTCAATGTTCAAAAGACTTATATTTTTAAAATTAAGCATAATCGTGTACTTATATTTTCAGAATTTTTTTTTAATTAATTGATTACAAAGAAAAATTGTTGCAATCGTGTTGTCGGGTAGATTGCTGCGAGAATTATTACCTGAGTAACGTGAAATGTAAGCTACGTAAACCAAACCACAATGCAAGTGTCTTGAATTATGCTGGTAAGTGTGAAACTTTGGACAACTTTCTCGTCTTTCTGTGCTGCAGCACCAACCCCATCAGCCAGTTCGCCAACCAGTACAGTGTGTACGGAGCTGCCGTGGCGGAGGCGGAGCTGGACGTCCTCACCGGCCAGTCACAGGTCAACCGCGTGGACATCTTGTACGACTGTGGCGAAAGGTCAGAGTTCATCTACTTAAACTTTTTTGTTCGTAATCTAAGAGCATTAGCATCATTATTTAAAGCAGCAACATAGAAATGGAGATATTTAATTATTTAGAACATGTAGCTCAGAAAAATTGAAGAGAGATGTTAATTTTGCATACATATTGCAGAGTGAGCTAACAAATGTTTTAATGTGTTTTAATAGTTTGAATCCAGAAATAGACATCGGTCAAGTGGAGGGTGGATATATGATGGGTCTGGGATGTCACCTGCTGGAGGACAGCAAATTTGATCCCAGAACTGGAGTTCTCCTCACGGACGGAACTTGGGTGCGTGTTAAACAATTTCTTTAAAAGTTACATCTAGAAAATTGGAAATTATAATTAAAAATATTAAAAGCTAATTCTTAAGCTTAAAATTAATAAATAAACATAAGGTCAAAAGCATAAAGCAACAATTGATTCACAGTTGAAAGATCTGTTGCTGTTTTCAAGAGAGAGATAGAAACAAGCAGGCAGGCAAGTACATCATCGCAGATATAAAAGAAAGTGTAAAACGATCAGAAGTTAAAATGTTTTGATACTGAGTGTTACTGCTCTGCTGATCGTTGCAGGAGTACAAGCCACCCTTACCTAAAGACCTGCCCATAGATTTCCGGGTGAACTTGTTGAGAAACGCACCCAACCCTGTCGGGGTACTTCGATCCAAAGGTGGGCAATATAGCCTCTAGAGGATTCTTTCTGTCTGTCAGACAACAGCTTTTAATGTGTATGGAATTTAAATTTTTAAAAAGTAATTCTTCATATTAATACATGATTTTGGATTTTCTTAACAGCCTACATTCCTACCTATCTCCTACCATTCTTATCAAACGATTCCCTTGCAGCCACCGGCGAGCCTCCGGTTGCCATGAGCAGCTCCGCCCTCTTCGCCATCAAGCGCTGTGTGGAGGCTGCACGTGCAGAGATAGGTCCCGACACGTACTTCCCTCTGAGTAGGTCATAGGTCACAGGTCACAGCTAAAACTCTTTGCTAACCTCTCCACTTGACTTTATATAACCTCTGTGATTGATATATATGAAATAAATTAAGTATTAAATCGTAGACAAATATTCTCATGTAGTTTATTCTAGTGTTAACGTAGATTTGTAAAAATATTTTCGGATAGGGGTACTACAGTGAATTTAGGAAATATCTCCCCTTAGCCTATATTATATGTTCTACTCTGATTTGTGTTCTTATTTAGACTACCCTACAGGTACTGCAGTGTTTTGTAAGAAAATTAACACCTGCATGAAAAAATGCTCGTCTGTGAATTGAATAAAAAAAATTGTTTTACATTTTGACTCCAAACACTGTGACTAATGATGTTTACTGACCTTTCAGATTCACCTGCACTGGTGCAGCATGTCCAGACAGCCTGCCAGGTGAACCCTACTCAGTTCACTTTTGGAAACTGATCGTCTGTCCGCGAACTGTGTTGTACCAAAGGAACTGATGAAGAGTGAATACAACTGCTGATTAGCCAAAACTGTGCCAAGATTGCCTCCAAAATTGTTTCTAAACTTTACTAAAAATAGTTTCAATGATTTTATCAAGATTCTTTTAAAAGGTGTATGGTGTACTTGTTTTCTTGGGGCTTCATAACCCATTTTTTATCAAGCACAATATAAATATATGTTCATAATTTTATTACAGTACCATGCTAAGCGCGATATATTCGCCATGAAATGTTTACTAACACATCAGCACAAAGCCAGTCTGCAAGTCTGGAAACTCTGGCTTCCAATATCACCGATGAAAGCACAGACAACAAAAGTCACGTTTAATAACTTCTGGTGAACAGCCAACATTATCTTGATTGTGTATCTTCAACTCCATTAAAACAAAAAGTGTTTACATGAAACAACTCTGACTTTAACATTGATATCGATGTAAATACATTCGTAGGAGGATCTCTTTTCTTGGAAGTGGGAAAATGTGCTCTATAGATGATGATGATGATGATGATGATTGATTGATTGATTATTGATTAAATCTTACTACGTGAAAATAGTTGTAAAACTCATGAAGCTGCTGTTACGATGCGCATTTTATTTTCTTGCTTGTTATTTCTAACAATTTTGTTTTGTCACATAAAGGCTTATAAGCAGAAAGCAAGTCTTTGTTTGAATACTGTATCTTGTTATGGACATATATATCACAAAGAAATCCAAAGAAATGCCAATGAATTAAAAATCCCCAAATAACATCGTTAAGGACTTACAGGCAAATATTCTCTTTCCCATAATGTTATTCTAAGCACAAAAATACAGAATGTGGAAACGTCTTAACGAATATGGGTTGCAGACTATAACAGCTATGGTGTTCACAGAAAGTTAGCTGACGGGATTAATTATCACTGTAAATATATAAATATACATTTTGGTGATATTTTATGGCGAAGATGCACGCAAAATATTTCAGTAAGGTTTTTTTAATCACACATGGATTTGTCAAGAAAACAGGAATTGACGAAAGGGTAGAATATACAAATATACCGTCGGTTGTATGAGATGAATCCAAAGACAAAAAATCCTCGAATAAAGAAATGCAATGCTGGAAATTAATAATTTCTCAAATGAAAAAAATAGCAGGAGTCTCTCGTAGACAAACGCTCATTTGAGATGTGTTTATATTTCATTAATAAAAATGCACACGAAAAAAAGTAAACTACATGCGCTCACTAAGTAACAGAGAACCAATAATAGTACAACGTAGACTGCAGTGACCCTATGTACTCATATCTGGGGAATTATTTTAAAATGAACCCAACCCGATCATAAAGAAAACGAATGTTGCACTCAAGCTTTATGGGTCAAGTGGGTACACATTTCATCAGTGAGTAAAACTCATATCAAGACATTATTTCATAAACTCTGTATTAAGTCCCCTGTTCAATGTTAGAGACAGACAGCTCTAAACATCACCATGCACAAAATAGATCGACATGGTCAAGTCACTTTTGTACATAGATACATTTAATTAACATAACATCCCCGCTGTACTCTTTAGAAAATAAGAGAAAGTCCGGGGTCTGGCTGACATAAACATATCCATGTACAATCATGACGTCAGTGATGTTGACCTCGGTCTGTTCATGGCGATATTTGTAGGCGTGTATCTCAAAAACTGAATAAGAGTAGTCATCATGATTTGGTGAAATAGTATCTGACAGTGAGCATTGTATAGTTATTTATAAATAAATGTGCACCTCACTGTCTATGTCAGACATTTCGTGCCCTGAACATACTTTGTCCTCGTTATTGTTAGTACATCTCTTGCTTAATACTGTGCCTCAGACCATGGTCCTACAGATGACGTTTGTCAGAAGGGAAGATAAGAAACGAAATGTAGGGGCAGTTCACTTTGAGGTTATTGTATAAATCGAAAGAAAATCACATGGAAATCACATCGAAATCATTTCGTGGAGAGTCTCACCTCAAAGGATGTCATGACAATGTGGACAATCCCCGCCTCTTCCATCACGATAAAATTAAAATTTCCAAACATATTACCCTAAACCAGTGATGCCCAACCTTTTTCGGCCTGCGAGCCATATCCATTTCGGACAGCCGTGTCGCGGGCCACTTCACCTCAAAAAGAAAAAAAAGAAAAAAAAAATAGAGCAGATACCATTTTTATTAGAAACAAGTTGTACTTACCATTAATTATGTAGTAATTAGTGGGATATTTGAAGTTGTTTTCTCGAAACCAACTTCTGAATGTCCGGCCTCATCGTAGAGACACCAAGTCGGAGCACTGAATCGAAATGTTCGTCCATCGAAAAAAAGATTGGGAAACGCCCCTAAGTAGGGATAAATACTTCTTCTTCCCTTTTTTCGGTTTTTTTTTTTTTTTTGTCATATTACTAACATGCCGATTTCCTGCACTGTGGGCAGAAGTTTCGCGGGCCGGATGGAACCTCGTCGCGGGCCGGATATGGCCCGCGGGCCGTAGGTTGGGCATCCCTGCCCTAAACAATATAAATTAGTTGAAGATTGAATAAAATAGTAAATCTAACTAACCACATAATACTAAATGGATTTCATTAATTTTTTTTTTTAAAGCAGATATAACCTGTGCTATGTACGCAGCGCATGAGCAGTAAGTGTCGCACTACAAATAAATGGAAATTAGCACAAAACGAGCAAAATCTTTAAAATTTTAGTCTAACATCTCGATTCATTAGGACTAAAAATGCTACATTTATTTCAACAGTTCGAATCAAGGACATAAGTATCTAATTTACAAAGAAAACATCAGGTAAGTATTCCTTTTCTTCTTCTTCCAATCAGATGACAAGAAAACAACAACAAAAAATAGAAAAAAAACAATAAAAGACAATTGAGGTTAACAAAATTCGGGCTTAACAACTCGAAACAAAAAGAATATATATTTGCATCTGCTCCACTTTTCTTCCTCTTTAAAAACGATAACACCCTTGTTCTAGATACCCTTCACTTGACTGGGCTATCTCTAACGGCTATCTCTAGAGAAGTAAGTACATGAAACCCTTTCTCATTTGAAAAGGTCCAGGTAATTCATTCCTCGTTAGCTAGGTATGTGTTTATACCTGTTGATTTCTTCTGTTCTTTTTTTGTGTGTAAGAGTTGAAACCTTTAAAACAAATCTACACTTCGATTGTATTTCGAGGGGACCTTGCAGTGTCTACAGCTTTTGTGATTTTATTGGTTTGTGAAGGAGCGCAGGAAGTGAAGGAGGATGCCTGCGTCTGCTGTTCACAGTGTTCAGTGTCCTGCGTGTGGCACAAAGTGAGTAAAGTTCACTGATTGGGCCATGCTCACTCAGAAATCATCTCATTCGTGTGGATAGTTGGTGGCCGGAAACCCTACACCTCAGTCTTTACCCAAAGAATCTCTCACATTGTCCTTTCTTGTCAACACAGCCAGTCGAGTGAGCATCACATACATCTGGAGCACGTTTGTACACACGTGACGTCACAGTCAGGGTCATGGTCGTGCCCTTTTCTAGCGAATTCATTCACGTCTCCTTAACACAAATTCTGTAAGTCACGTGGACATTTTCACAGATAGAAGCGGCTGTCTTGTCCGCTCTCCACCACTCCTTTAATAATAACAATCATAACAACAACACTAATTTGTCTGTAACTATATCAGGCAGGACAAAGCTCCAGGACTTTCATGTCAGGAGGACTACACGGGGACCTGCATCAGCTGCGGCTTCTACATGAAACTAAGACTACAACAGGGAGCTAGCGACGGCGTCACCTTCACCGTCAACGGCACTCAGTTCACAGGTAAGGTAGTTAGTCAACAGCTTAGGTGCAAAAAGATATAGTAAATAATGTAGTTTGCTAAATGTAGTGTACGGATAAAGGGATATACAGGTAGTCCTCGGGTTACGACGGTCTCGAGTTACGTCGTTTCGTGGTTACGACACTCATTCCCACTTACAGCGACAGTGATAACAAAGCAACGTAGTGGGCTTATTATTGAGATGGACAGATTATTGGCACTTTGGTTGGAAAACCAAAATCAACGCCGTATCCCTGTGAGTTTTATGGTTATTCAGGAGAAGGCTAGGCGACTGAGGCGTTGAAAAGAGAAAAGGGGGAAGGAAGTGAAAGTGAAGAATTTGTGGCGAGTAGGGGTTGGTTTATGAGGTTTAAGGATCGTGCCCATTTCCATAACATTAAAGTGCAAGGTGAAGCTGCTAGTGTTGATGAGAAAGCAGCAACTGAGTTTCCTAATGCATTGGCTAAGATAATTGAGGAGGGTGGTTACTGTGCTCAACAAGTGTTCAACGTGGATGAGACAGGGTTGTTGTGGAAACGTCTGCCTAACCTAACTGTTTATTACTGTTACAGCACTTACAGTACTTACAGTACAGTATTACATTATTAAACGTACTGTACTACAATATTTTACTGGACTTATGTTTATTGATAATTATGTAGGGTACTGTGTTAGGATAGGTGTTAGGATAGGCTAAGTGTTTGTAGTACTGTACTGTTATTATGGTACAGTACTGTATGAACGTATGATCCGACTTACGTCGAAATTCGGTTTACGACGCCGCGTTAAGAACGGATCCCCGTCGTAAGTCGAGGACTACCTGTATTCTAAAAATAGTCGGATCGTGTTGTAAAAATTTGTCTCTATAGACTCAGTTCATCCTGTCCATAGAAGCTTGAAATGTTTACAGTGATTTGAACATTTTTCTAACCTTTGTTCTTTCTGGACCACGCATATTAATAATCTAATAACTTAATATTTCTTATAAACGTAATAGTGTATGTCCAGATGTAACATAATACTTTTGAGTGTATTTAAATACTTTGTTGTATATCTTGAAGGAATACACGAGAATTTAATCAATTGTTGTATCCTATATTATACTTACAAAGTAGTACTTTACAAAAACCTCGGCAGTGAGAGATGAGTTTAACCCCGCCACGTCCCTCAACGAGTACCTGAGGAGGACAGGTGTGTCCCGGGGTACGAAGCAGCTGTGTATTGAAGGAGGGTGTGGGGTGTGTCTGGTGGCCGTGAAACTGTACGAGCCGGTCAGCGCCACGTCACAGGTGTACGCCGTCAACTCCGTGAGTCTGTGTTTGTTTGTTTGTTTGTTTGTTTGTTTGTTTGTTTGTTTGTTTGTTTGTTTGATTGATTGTGTGCGAGACAGAGAGGGTACATGAATGCCCACGATAGTCGTTAAATGTATTCCAAGTGCGGGAAAAATACTGGAAAAACATGTGCTGCATATCGAGAAGTCCAAAGAAAAAAAAACTTACATTTTCTTTCTGCAATCCAAATAGAGACAAAAGAACCAAAATCTTACTTTTTGAGTCATTTATATTCCCATGGTTTAAATGAATGTGTTGGATTTTTTCTTTAAAATAGTGTTTAGTTCAGCTGTACATGTGTGACGGGTGGGAGATAACGACCATCGAAGGACTGGGCAATGTCCGGACTGGCCTCCATGCAATACAAAAGCGTCTGACTAAGTACAATGGAGCTCAGTGTGGCTTCTGTAGCCCCGCCCAAGTCATGAATATGTATGGGTGAGTAATCATTCTAAGACTGCGACAAATAAGCTTCTTGCTGCAAAAATCTGGTAAGATTATCGCATATTTTTTTTTAAATAAGCCGCTTCAAAATCAGCTGGAAATAATTTGGTTGTTCTTATTTCTGTTTTTCCTTCCCATCAATGCTAATACAACGGGGATTGTGTGTTAGTTTGCTTCAGAGAAACCCCACACCCACCATGCAGCAGGTCGAGGACGCCTATGATGTCTCTATTTGCCGATGCACAGGTAGGACCCTTCGCAGTTCTTACATAATAATTCATACACTTGTCTTATTGCAAAGTGTTAACTACTGATGCTACAGTGACAGTGTATCGTCACACAGTTAAGTGTAAAATACTATCTCAGTTAAATTCCAGAAGGATCCAGTCGGTTAATAATTAGAAACTGGTGTTGTCTTCGGCTGTAAGATGGTTAAGGTGGATGTCTTGGATCCGTTTGCGTGTTCGCGTGTTCGCGTGTTCGCGTGTTTGCGTGTTAAAATGGTCCTGAAGCAGCCAATTTGTCAGCAGACATATTCTTGTAACAACGACTAATGTAGTGAAAAAAAAGAGCAATTATAGGTATTGTTGTATTTAAAACATTTCAGACTCATTGTAGATTTTGTAAATTATATTTCTAAATAGAACTGCATAGTGTCTAAGGGTTGTGTGCTAACCTACAGGCTACAGGCCAATCCTGGACGCCATGAAGTCATTCGCTTCAGACGCTCCACCCAACCTCAAAGGCGGCATGATTGATATTGAGGTATGGAACTAGAATACAACAGATGCAAGCCTTTCGCCTTTACTTTTTTCATTTTTTTTATATTTTCAGCAGGGTAGAAATAAATTTCATTGTCTCTGCTTAAGTAGTAGTGATATCAGTAACAAGAACATTTTTGCTGGTCTGATATACTGTGTTTGTGTAAACGTCTGCGTGAATGAATATGTTTAAGACAGAAAAAAGGTAAATGGAAAGCTACTTTTTTAACAGGATTTGAACCCCAAGATGTGCAAGAAGACCGGTACGAATATTCATATAGTCATATTTTTTCTTCACTTTTTTTATTATTATTTTCGAAAAGTTAATAAAATATATTCGTTTGGGCATTTATGCACGAATGTTAATATTTTTCAAGTGTGACAGACGAGACCTAAATAGAAGTCGTTCTTTTGCAGGATTTGAACCCCAAGATGTGCAAGAAGAGCAGCAAGAGATGCGAGGGCAAGTGTGACAACAAGAGAGACAAGAAGCGCTGTTCAAGTGATCAACAAGAAGACAGCAGTTCAATCCCTAACTTGGGCGCCAGGGCTGTGTGGTTCAAACCCACCACACTGCAAGAGCTGTACACCCTGCTCCATCAACACCGCACGGACAACTACCGCCTGGTCTTCGGCAACTCTGGCTTTGGTAAATACAATTTAATGAAATAATGTTGACACTTTCTTCAAACCAACTAGACGTGACACGGTAATTTTAAAAGCTGTATCAAATATTGTATCGTTTTTCATAAATTTAAACAAATTTCCTACTAATATTTTCAATTTTGTTCTATTTGTTTCATTGCTAATTAAGGTGTGTACAAAGAGATTGGACCTTGGATGTACGACATTTTAATTGACATCAGAGGAATACAGGAGTTATACAGGATAGAGGTGAGCTTTTGTTATCAAACTAAAAACAGTAATTTTGCAGAAACAAGGGTTAGTCAGTAAAACTGTTTTGTCATAGAAAATGATTTTTCGGAAATTACAGAGTAAGCAAGAAGATAATGTAAGCATCAAGTGCTATCAGTTCACAAGTAATTGTATTAGACAACACAATTTCACAACACAATGGGGAAGAGAGGGGTACCTCACTTTTGTCAAGGAGTATATTTATTTTCGGTAAGTTCAGTCATTGATGGACACCACCACGGCTTACTTGTGACTTTAAACATCACTCAGTTGCTTGACCTAAGCGGGTTGCGTTCCTTATCTGAAGTGGCAGTTCACTCCCTCGTTGGTGTGGGGCGCTAACCTGACGCTGACCAACATCCACGACCTGTGCGACAAGGCGCGCAGCAACGCATCACTGCCGTACGCCGCCGTCTTCGCGGAGCACATCAAGAAAGTGGCCAACAATGGCGTCAGGAACGTACGTGTCATGTAGAGCTTGACTAGTGAGAACGATATCCGTAAATGTTTCAATATCAGGGTGTTACTCTTGGATACGCAAAGCACGTTTTAGTAACATAATTATCTTAAATTGTTGACCAGACCATCAGCAAATCACACAAACGATTTTATTGTGCGTTGTATCTTACTTTCATGTTTAAATGCTGAGCAATAGTTTAATAACGCAAAGTATGCAACAGATTTTTTCCTAACAGTATCAGTAACATTACAATGACACGTGCATTTTTCTCTTTATCGTAGTTAGCATCATGGGCAGGCAACCTCATGCTAAAACACAGACACCCAGAGTTCCTTTCCGACATCTTCACCATGCTGGAGGTCGTTGGAACCAGACTTCTGATTGGTGCGTCTTAGACTCAATTTAACAACATCTCAGAGGTTCTTTGATACAGTATTTTCTACAATCAAAGCTTGAGAATGAAGTGCAGCGAACATGTCAGAAATGTTTTTATCGTACCAGGCGATGAAACCGGAAACAGAAGCCAGTGTACATTGAAAGAATTTCTCAGCCTGGACATGCAGGGCAAAGTCATCGAGGCAGCCTTACTCCCAACCTACACCGACACCAACAACTACATCCGACTTTACCGGGTTTCACAGCGACTACAGGTAAACTTCATTTTTTCTTTATTTTCAAAGCTGTTTAAGCACCTGACTTTTTGTTTGCAAACCATGCTCTACAACATTTTGATTTTTTTACGAAAAAGAAAAGCTAGTATTATTTACATTTTTTTGTCCCTGTGCACAGGCTGACCATGGTCACGTGATAGCAGGGTTCAACATGAAGATAGACAAGACCAACAACTGCACGGTGCTACAACGACCAACTATCGTTTTCCAGGGCATCAGTGGCACGCTGGTCCGTTACTAAAGTTTCATAATTTTAACATTGTTAGTATTGTCGCTTTTACCATGATTTCAAACTAAATGAATAGCTAAACTTTAGATACACAAGTGTTGCGGGGACATTTAATGTACTTTGAATTAAAATCTGCAACTAACGAATCCTAGATTGGAGAAAATGTGTTTTACCCTCGCGACATAGTGAATAGTAACATCGTCGTTAATATTAATATTATTTGTGGATAGAACCGAGCTGAAAATACTGAGGCCTTTCTGGAAGGAAAGCAGCTGGGCGATCCTCAAGTTCTCAGAGGTGAGAATCAGTAATAAATAATTTTTGCTAGGCAGTGAGCAATGAGAGGAACCACAATAAAGAAATATGCTCACAATTTAGATGTTAGAAAAATAAACAATAATGTCACAGTTGAGAAGATCTGGCAAAGATTAAAGTCGACTGTCTCATAGAAAAAAATATATATTTACCTTTATGAAGACCTCATTTTTGGCTACATCAAAGTGGATTTGGGGTAAAAATGAAGATGTGACATGATAAACAGTATGTTGAGACTTTCTGAATTTGTCCCGTTTGCCTTAAAAGTTTGTTTGTTTTTTCTTCCCTTGACTCTAAAGGTGTTTCTTCTTTCAGACTCCTTTTCCATACTGAACATTGAGCTGACCCCTGCCAGTGACCCTCTAGCGGCCAGTCCTGAGTATCGCCGAAGTGTTGCAACATCTTTCTTTTACAAGGTGTCTTGGAAATATTTTACAAATCGCTCTCCAAAGACAATGAAAAGATTTCACAATGTTATAAATTTGTCTTCACAATTTGTGTGTAGGTTTCAAGATCAATCTGGTTATACATGTTTTTCTTCTCATTGTAAGCATTTATATTATTTATATTATATAAAAGTTTCCGATCCTCAGTACGTGCTGGACGTGTGTGGAGACAAGGTGGCTCAGAGGTACCGCAGTGGCGGCTCCAGTCTGGTGCGCCCAGTGTCGTCAGCAAGTCACTCGTACGACACTCGCAGGGAGGAGTGGCCGCTCAACGAGCCCATGACAACCATTGACGCAGATTATCTGGTAGTTCTTATATTATAATGGTTTTTGTTTCGTACACAGCCAACAGAAGTATTTCAAAAATTTGCTTCCGTAATTCAATTCGTCTGAAATCAAATCGAATTTTAGAGCTGATTTCAAACCCCAAACCTCTCGTCCTCATATGGCAGCATTCATTTTCCCAGACATTCATTCACTATGTAAATGACAGATATACCTCTATCACACGATGCACGCAGGTTTCTGGGACGGTTCGATACCTTGATGACATCCCTCTGGAACCGAACGAGCTGCACGCTGCCTTTGTTATTAGCAAAGAGGGAAACGCTGAGATCGCATCCATCGACTCCCAGATGGCGTTGGTACGTTGGCATCAATAACTGCTTCAAACTGATGTCCGATTTTCTGTTATTTGCATCTACTGACATCGACATTCTCATTTGTTGTTAATTTTAAATTATGTGTGATTGAGATGTAGTTAATTAAATGATCTGATTTTGTGTTTATTTACAAAATGTCCTTACAGTCTTGAACTTCATCCAGCCAATAAAATCTCTATTTTTTGGACTATTGTAGTCCTTATTTTCCTTGGATTACTAATGTTCCTTGAAAGTAAATACCAGAATACTTTATTTGTTTTCTGGAGACGTGAAATTTACTTAAAATCACGAGCAGCGAAGAACTTGTATTAAAATAATTAAGCTGCAGAATATTTAGTAAGATGTTATCACTAAATTATTTAAAACCTGTTAAAAAGAGTACTTTTGTTTTTAATGTCCATTACCGTATTTTCTCAGTCTTTACCAGGAGTGTACAGGTTTATCCAAGCGTCCGACTTTCCAGCAGGCGGAAAAAATAATTTAAATCTTCTTGGTCAAATCCCAGAAGAGGTATATATTGAGTATATATTTAGGTAAAATTAATAATTTAAAACTGAAGTACACGTTGTTAGCAAGATTCAATACTTTCATTTGTCTTTTTGTGTGGAGTTGTGATAAAATTTAGAAATACGAAAAACGAAACTGATAGCTGGGGGGGGCACAACTATGGGAATAACAGTAGTAGCAAGTGAAGCGCTGATAAATTCTTATAGTAATCGAGTAGCCAGTAGCTCTTAATAGAATTCTTTATCCGGAAAATTTTATTTCTGAAGTAGCCTTATTAAATCAGTGGATTGTTCAGCTAAGCCACTTTCTGTGTTAGATTCTCTCCAGCGGTCGAGTGGAGTATGCTGGTCAGCCCATTGGCATCATCGTTGCAGGTGCTGTTAATGAATGTCATTAATCTAACAGATATGTAACACAAAAAATTAATATTAAAACCATGTGGTAGACTTGTAAGACTGAGTCTTGACCGTAATTCGTGATTACAAATTACAAAATTGGGAAAACGGAAAGTCTCCACATTTGTCTTATTGATTGATAACGGGGCATGATGAGGTCCTTTGTAGTGTTTTACATAATTTGTGAGTGAAATGTTATGAACCTTTTCTGCTGCAGACGACCCTCAAATGGCAAGTACAGCTGCCTCCATGGTCAATGTGACATACAAGAATGTCCAACCCCCGTTGGTGGACATCAGGACGGCCATCAGCCAGAAATCGTTCTTTCCTGATCAGAATGATCCTGTCATCAGAGGTGACCCAGACTGTAAGTCTTGAAACTTCTGAATTTTTATTCTTATAACCTTCACACCTATTTAAATACAAACTTACACGTCAGCTTGATTTCTTAAAATATGTTTATCGGAATTTTCTCAGCATTTGCTTCTGTATACTTTATATGTACTCAATAGTTACGATGATATTATTTCTTCTCTTCAGTAGAAATAAAATAATTATTTTCCTGAAAAAGTCTCAATAAAATCAAATCAGTTTTATCTCAGATGCACACTTGTTATGAAGTTCTCAAAACTGCGATAACACATGTATTAATTGAGTAAAAAGATAAATTCTTTTAAAAATGTATCCAGCCAGTATGAAACGTTATATCTACATTCTGTTTCTCAGCGGCCATAGCCCAGTCCCCTCGCCGCCTGACTGGGTCTGTAGAGGTAGGAGACCAGTACCACTTCTACCTGGAGTCACAGAGCAGCAGGTGTGCCCCCAACGACACGGGGGGCATGGACGTGCGGGCGACAACCCAGTGGGTGGACGGGACAACAAAGGTTGTGGCAGAGGCCCTCAACATCCCAGTGAGCAGGTGACAGGACATTTATTTTTCAAACGCTATGTTTACTCGTTGCTTCACTTACAAGTTCCTTTTTTACTTTTAAATATATCATAAGTAAAGCAAAAGTTCATCAACCGATAAACGGACAAACTTTTTCTCTTTTTTTTTTCAAGTCTGGACACATGCTTTTTTTTAGTTTATAACTTCACGAGTTAAGGTCCCTTAATGCCTTCAGTAAACATATAAGGAGACAAAAAATGTTAAAGTTCTTAAAGACTTCCTTTATTGGATTCTAGCGTGAACCTGGAGGTCGAACGCCTAGGTGGCGCTTTTGGAGGAAAAATTACTCGCAATGGAATGGTCTCTGGAGCATGCGCCTTGGCTGCTTATTTAATGCAAAGGTAAATAACAAAAAGAAGTACGCTACTGATATAATGACAAGCATCAACAGAGAAACTAACATCATTTCAATCAGTAAGCAAACATATTTCACATTATTAGTTATCCTTACATCACCAAGGAAAGAAAATCAGAGTTTTCTAATTTATCTCATACTTTCATGTTTTCTCCACGACCTTTGTGTGTTTTATTTTACTGTTTTCTGTTGTCTTCTCTCCACCAGACCTGTGCGCTTGGTGATGGACCTGCACACAAACATGAAGTCGTTGGGAAAACGTCTTCCGTGTGTTGGCGAGTACGAGGTGAGGCGTGTTCACTGCAGTATTCGTGTGTTTCTGCTGTCTCCCTGTTTTCCTGTTGTCTCCTATTTAACCTTTTTATATTTGACTAGCTGAGCTTCACTTATTCTACAGTACTTAGTCGATAACCATGATCTTCAGACACACATTAACACGGGTCAACCTGGAGAGTGTAATCTAGGTCACTAAAAGTAAATTTTTAGGAAAAATAATATTAAAATAGATAGGCAAGGTAACACCTCAGCTCTTGAACGTCTTTGATTTATTTTTTATTTCTGTGAGTCAGGTGGGGTTCACCGAGGAAGGGAAGCTCAATGGAATCAAACTCACTTACTATTCTGACTGCGGTTGCAATGATTCTGAATCAGGATCGTTTTACGCTCCTTTCTACATCGACAATGGTGAATTTTTTCTGTGCTTTTCAGCCGGGTAGCATGAAAACACATTTCTGAAAAAAAACACACCATGTTTGGAAAAAATGTCTAAATGAACCGAAAATTATAGTTCTGAGGCCAAGAGCTTTAAGCTCTTATTTCGTTGCATGCTGTGTGATGTCAATCTTTTAAAATAAATAAACTGCATTATGTTATCAATCATTTATCTTTCTACCTGTTCCTAGTGTACTTTTGTCCAAACTGGAATCTTACAACAGTCTCCGTAAAAACAAACAAACCAACCAACACTGCCTGCCGTGCGCCAGGTAGGAAGATGCAGAATATAACAAATTTCTATTCTGTCTAGTTCCATTCTGTTAGTGCTATTACTAAAGTAACATTTTATTCTGTTTTATTCAAAACGTCAAATCTATGTATTTATGAACTTAGAAATGGAAATTGTGATAATGCGACTTTTACGACCTACGTGGAAGGGCATGATACAAAGTGATTTGTAGCATCTTACTTCATCCGATCGTGCAATGTTTTGACTTCAAGCACTGAGAACCATTTAAAATTTAGACTGATAGTAATCGTTATTCTCATTTCACAGTTAAAGACATAATTTACACTAAAGGTTAACTTGATTTAAAAAACATATTTTGTATGATAATTAATATTCTTTGCGTTTGGAACCCTTCTGCGCACAAAGATGCCCTGTCATCTGAATTCATGATCGAGACTGTGATGGAGCATATTGCGAAAGCCCTCAACAAAGACCCCACGGAAATCCGAAAAATTAATTTCTACCAGAAAGGACAGGTAATGTGATGCCTCATTCTGTTACTCAGCAAGTCAATTGCAGAAAACGAAAAGAAGCAAAACGGGAAAATAGTATGTTTCAGTAGATACGTGCCTTAGGTGCCCATGCAAAGTACGGAAACTTGTCTTTGAGACGTTGATGTTAGTGAATTAATAGTCTGGGCTTAAAAAGCTTTAGTATTCTTTTAAATTTTTACTAAACAACTAACATAATTAATTTAACTTCAAGCAATTTACGTATAGCTGCCAATAAAATCAGTCTAGCACTCTAAGAATTGAAATATCCATTTGCAAGAACACGACACTAACACTGAAAATGTTTGTGAATCCTTTGTCCATCCCAGTTTTCTCTAAAAGGCACAAGACTGGACTACTGCAACATCGGGGAGATTGTTTCCCAGTTAGAAACATCTTCTGACTATGAAACCCGGAAACGTCAAGTGGCAGAGTTCAATCAGGTAAGAAGCAAAAATAAACAAATAAATTACTACGTCTCCTAACTTTTAGGTGCTATATATAAATTTGTATATTGATTGATATAATTTGATTTGATGCATAGGAGGTCTGTGTGCCCGTGTATTTTGAAATAGATACTGACTGCTTGTTTCAGGCAAATCGCTGGAAAAAACGTGGCATTTCTCTGGTTCCTGCAAGATACGGGATGGGCTGGTCGGGTGGCCATTACAGTGTGTTTGTGGCCATCTACAACTCTGATGGCTCTATCGCAATCGAACATGGTGGCATCGACATGGGACAGGGAATCAACACAAAGGTCAGTGAATCTTGTGTTTCACCTTCTGTGCAATATATGATTGAGTTCATCTCAACACGAGGACATTGATCTGCAAGATGAAAAGCAAGCAGTCTTGTAACTTGCAAAATGATAGACCATTCCACTATCGCAGTTGCTCAATTACTTATTGTAATCTGTGTCTATAGGTGGCGCAGGTGTGCGCTTATGAGCTGGGTGTACCAATGTCGCTGATACGAGTCAAAAAGAACTCTTCGACTGTCAACGCCAACTCACTGGTGACTGGAGGATCCATAGGAAGCGAACTGTGTTGCATGGTCAGTTTCTGTACTCTGATAATTTGTTCTCTCTGTTGGACACAAATCATTTTACTTTTAGATTTCATATTTAGGGGAATTAGAAGTTTAATCATTTTGAAGTTCTAGAACGTGAGTTAGTAACAAGTAGTCAAATGCAGGGATCTTCGTTGGTTTATTTCCTCACCATATGTTCTCCAGTCAGCTTTATTGCCTTATTGAAAACAATATATCATCTACCGAGTGTTATTGTTTCGTCTGACCATATACAGTTATCCAATTCTTGTTACTGCATTGTCTCACCACAGGGAGTCATCCAGTGTTGTCAGAGACTCAAGGCGAACATGGCGCCAGTTCGGATGAGGATGCCGACAGCGCCATGGAAGGACATTGTTAACGAGTGTTACCGCAGTGGAATCGATCTCTCAGCCCACGCCTAGTAAATACTCATATATATATAATGATAATGATAACCTCTTCTAATACAGGTCAATAATGGATGAACAATTCAAAATACAGTATGCATAGAAGGTAGTCGTTTCTGGACCCAAACACGACATTTTCACTAATCTTTCTGTTGTGCAGCACGAACCCGTACAGCCAGTTCCCCGACCGTTACAACGTGTACGCAGCGGCCGTGGCGGAGGCTGAGGTGGACATCCTCACCGGCCAGTCACAGATCAACCGCGTGGACATCTTGTACGACTGCGGGGAAAGGTCAGAGTCCTATTCGTAACAGAAGGGAATCGTAGCATCATTGTTTAGAGAAGCAATATGGAAACGGGGATATTTATTTCTTCAGAACGTCTAGTTCAGGAAAGTTGAATGGGGTGTGTTCTTTTTGCATAACAATTGCAGAGTGAACAAAATTTATGTATTTATGATACTTTCCGTTCAGATTTATTATTATCAATTTTTACTGAGCAATATTATGATCAAAAACGGGGAAATTTGGTGCTTTAAAACGTCTAGTTGGGTAAAATAGAAAGAGAGGTGTATGACACCTGTTGCAGAGTGAATTAACAAATATTTGAATGTTCCGTTTAGTTTGAGTCCAGAATTAGACATTGGTCAGGTGGAGGGCGGATTCATGATGGGTCTGGGATGTCACCTGCTGGAGGACAGCAAGTTCGACCCCAGAACTGGAGTCCTTCTCACGGACGGAACTTGGGTCAGTCATAAGCAACTTTAAAAAAAATAAAATCCTGAAAATTGGAAGTCATATTTGAAAGTATTTATGACTTGTTTTAAACCACATAAAGTTATTAGTAAAGCATTAGTATCAAAGTAATAATAAGACATCTACGGAAAAATAGTTTCTTCAGAAGAAGTCTGAGAGATATAAGCAAAAATAGAAAGAAAGAAGACGTTAAAAGTTTGATACTGAGTATATCTCAAATACTGATATCTTGCAGGAGTACAAGCCACCCTTACCTAAAGACCTGCCCATAGATTTCCGGGTGAACTTGTTGAGAAACGCACCCAATCCTTTAGGGGTACTTCGATCCAAAGGTGGGCAGTCTGGAGTCTTCAGAATGTTTTGTGTCTTTTGGCCTGAGTGCTTTAAATGTGTACAGACACCCGATTTTTCCATTTTCTAATTTGATCTTCCTTGCAGCCACCGGCGAGCCTCCAGTGGTACTGAGCAGCTCCGCCCTCTTCGCCATCAAGCGCTGTGTGGAGGCTGCACGTGCCGAGATGGGTCACGACACGTACTTCCCACTGAGTAGGTCATAGGTCACAGGTCACAGCTAAAACTCTTTGCTAACCTCTCCACTTGAGTTGATATACATACCTCTGTGAAAGATTCGTTTAACAGAGAAAAAGTGAAGTATCAGCATCAAACGGTGCAAAATATTCTTATGTAGTGGTATTGCAGATTTGTAGTCTCTACTAGTGATACTACTACTATTTCAAAAAAAAAAAATTTCTTTATGCAGTCTGCATTAAAGGCTGCTTCGGTATTTTGTAGAAATACATTACCATTTACTCTATATTAGATTACTACGGTGATTTGTAGAAAAGTATTATTTTATTGTCTACACCAAATGTACTATAGCGATTTGTTGATGAATATTAATTTTTATGGTGTCTTTTTGGAGGTAATACAATGAGTTGCAAAAAATAAACATCGAGCTATCAAATATACGCAGCCTTCAAATTGATTAAAACAAGATTTTTAAAAACTTTTTTTAACCCCGAATATTGTCAGTAATCCATGTTTTACTGGCCTCTTAGATTCGCCAGCGTTGGTGCAACATGTCCAGACAGCCTGCCAGGTGAACACTGCTCAGTTCACCTTTGGAAACTGATTATCAGTCCGTGAACTGTTACATCAAAGTAACGTATTAAGAGAGGAATCAGCTGCCAATTAGACAAGATTAGATTGTGCAAAGACTGATGCCAAAGTGGTTCATAAAATTTGCCAAAATTTGATTCCGAGATGTAGAAAAAAATTGCTTCTACGATTTTATCAATATTTTTCTACAAGGTGTATGGTGTACCTTTTCCACAGTATTCCATAAAACATTTCATGGCAATGTCATATTCCGTTTGCTCGATCTTCCTTTTGATTTTTGATGAGCTTCCTCCGGCCTGCTTCGTGTGCGCGATTTTTTTCTCTTGTTGTTTATGCTTGTTGATGTATCTTTGTCCGTTTGTTTGCTGACATAGTTTGGTCTGTGTTTATATTGATGTTATTTAACTGTTGTGTCTTTTTTTCTTTAATGTCATTCTCTTGGAATTCACGTTGAAATGGGAATATGTATTCTGTAGATGATGATGGTGGTGGTGGTGGTGGTGGTGGTGGTGGTGGTGGTGGTTCCGTTCCCGCGCTCAGTGCTATACTCATCCTCCAGCTCTCGGCAGTTACCCATGGGTACTGCAGTACCTGTCACAGGCCCTTGTCTGAAAGGTTTCCCCGAAGTGACCCACGTCATCATGGTCTGACGTCATCGACTAATCGGAACAATAATAATAATAAGTCGATTTGTAATGCGCATGCAGGTATCCATTCCGAAGAATGCTCATTGCGCAGAAAAAAAAAACAAAAGAAGAAAAAATAAAGTGAACAAATATATAAAACACCAAGAAAGTAAAAAATATAGACAGAAGTGTTTCTTGGTAATTTAAGACTGGTTTGAAAGAAACAGATGGGTTTTCAGTTTTTTGCGGCTTCCTTGTTGCTCTTGCTGAAATGTGTTGGTATTTGGTATTGTCTATTTTAAGCACCGGTTATTATTTGAAATAAATTAAAATAATTTATAAACTAAATTAAAAATAATTTTAAATGGAATTATTTATAAATTAAATTTAAATTAATAAAAAAATAAATTTAAATTAAGTTATTTATACATTAATTTATTAAATTAAATAATTTATATATATATATTTTTTTATCTAATGAACGTTTGCAAGCTCTCATTATATTTATTAGTTGTGAAGCAAATTTTGCTGCGACACTACACTGGCAGATTTCCGGCCTGCAGATTGTCTTCCGTTTGCGAAAGCGAAATTTACGTAGGATTTAAAATGCCAAAATTAAATTGTCGACGCAATGAACGGACCGTTAGTAAACGGACTGTAAAGCACTTTAAATTAATCCTAGAACTGGCAAATTACAAACGGTGAAAGTTCCCGCAGTCGACGAAGCTGTTGTAATGACTTTGATCCTGTGACTCGAAAATTGAAAAAGGTGAAACTTTCGGCACACTCAAATGTGCAGCCAGTTCTATGCCCTGATCCAGGTGATAATAAAAGGACTGTAAAGCACTTTAATCCTAGAACTGGGAAATTACAAACGGTGATATTTCCCGCAGTCTCAGATGTGCAGCTTTCGGCAGACTCAAATGTGCAGCCAGTTCTATGCCCTGATCCAGTTGATAATGAACTGCCTGTAAAGCACTTTAATCCTACAACTGGAAAATTACAAACGGTGAAAGTTCCTGCAGTTACAGATGTGCAGCCAGTTCTATGCCCTGATCAAGACGTGTTAGTTTCTAATAACACCCAAGACAACTGTGGTATGTAACGATAATAGTCTGTCCATCATACTGTCAGACTTTCTCTCAGTACTGTCACTTTAATTTCTTCTTCAATGACTTATTGTCCGTCTTTAAATTAGGGTTTGTATTTAAATGATTGTTACTCTTACTCTCATTACAGATTAATGAAATTGAATGTTCACAGTGAATAATTGCATCCAAGGAGGAATGTTGTTTTATGTTTGTAGAAATAAGAAGGGCAGAAGAGAAAAAGTACTGGGAATCTCGGCAACATCGTCAGACTTGCTGGGATAAAATTCATGAGGAACTCCTGAATATAAACACACTTGTATGTGCATGTATGTGCTCCATTTTCATCTAATATGTAGGTTTTCTTTTAACAGGGCCATTACTTTGTACCCTACACGCCAGCAATGCCAACATTGGTCCGAGAGGACCACATGCAGTCTAACTGCTGCAAAAGCAGCAGAGCAGTGACTGTTATAGGAATGCAAGGTTGTTGATTGAGTAATATGACTTTATTATATTATTGGCCACTTGTAAATAATTTAAACTTTGCAAGCATGTAGCACAAAGAAACTGAGTTATAAATGTTGCTGAGCTTTGTGTACCATACCACCCCCACCACCACCCCCCATATAAAATCATTATTTCGTACACTTAATAATTACGGAGGCTTTTTTTTTTTTTTTGCTGTATAGGTCGGCTACAGACATTTACATTTCAATTTTGTGCCTGTGAGGGACAAGCAGTGACACTCCTTCGTCATCGTCTGTGGGGGGCATCCCAAGCCAAGCCTTCAGTAGCATTTACACTGGACTTGATGACCTGGCTTCGAGCCCTGGTACTGGAGTGCCAGGTGCCAGTGAAGGGATTTGTTGAGGCGCTTGCCTCCAAAATGGACAAAGTCAATTGTTTGAACATAAGCCAGGTTAGCTTGTAGATGTTGTTTTAAATATTGTGTCCAGAAGTATATATAGGAGATCCTCGTATTATGCCAGTCCCGAGTTACAATGTTTCATACCACATCTCCCGTTTACTGGATAAAGCCTTGTTTCGACGTAAGTGGTTTTGCGTTGTAAATGTCGTAACGCAAACTTCGTGTTTGGTGTGCTCGGCGGAACAATACACAGTTACGCAGCTTGGGACCCGAAGGACGGCGTCACCTCAGTCGCATTGTACACCATTTTAAATAGCATAACATTATTTACGTACATTATGTATGTATGTTCCAACTTACAGCAAAACCTGTTGGCTCTTTACGATGTGAGGTAGGAACAAAACGTCATAAGACGAGGACACCCTGTATAGTATTTATATTAGTGCTATATGTTACATTAACATTAATACATGACAATCTGTGGGTGTTTTCTAAAATGCTTATTGCAAAGAATCTTCCCTATTTTGTTTCAGGTGCATAATTTATATCGCTCACTAATCACAGACTCATTTAATATGTTCATGAGGCACCACTATGAAATGAGCCATCTGCACATTCAGCAAAGAGCTGGATAATTGAACAGAATGCCCAGCCTGTGATGTAAAAATCATTTTTATTTTGAAAAACCTTTGAGTAATTTGAAATTTTATTGCATTTTTTTGGTTTCTTTTATTTGTTAGGATTGATATGTGAAATCTGTACATGATTTAAGTGGAAAAAGTATTTTCAGTGAAACATTTTTATTTGCAGTCCGCTCAGATTCTTTCCTTTGATGCAAATTTTGGTTTGGTGAGGAAAAAGTCTAGGAGAACCATTTCAGTGGATAATTTCCTAGCCACACAGAAATGCTCCACAAAGAAAGGAGAAGGGGTAAGATCAATCAAAATTGTCAGGAGTGTGTAGTTTATGATACAAGCACTTTACGATTAAGTGGATTCTACTAGCAAAGTGAACACTTGTATCCTAATTATATCCAGATTGTTTTAACTTTGCGTTTGTGTGGCTGCTTTGCAGGAATGCAGCAACTTCCAAGCTGGAAGTAATATAAGATCGAAATCACGCACCCTCAAGCTGGATGAAACAGCAGTTTTTGGCTGTGCATGCCGACACGAGTTTCCTCGTCTTTTTTTCAATCTGAAGCATGATGAAAGGTATTTATTTGTCACATTTTAAAAATACCTAATAATTTCAGTGTTTGGGTAAATTTAAACAGTCAAGAACTTCCAAGAGTGATTGTTGTTAGCCTGGTTATCACAGCTTATCTTCTGTTTGTACACAGGCTTGGGTATGCAGTCTTTTTATTAAAAAAAAACTTATGGATGGAAATCATCAGAAGCTGACAGTGATGTACGATATCGCTTGCGTGCTTGAAGCACATTTAAAGGTTTGTTCATTTTCTGTTTATCAAAATTTTATCTGCATTTGGTACCTGCTGTGTACTATAATAAATATGGAATACATTTCTTGTTTTTCATTGGATATGCTGTGTTTTTGATCACATTGTCTTTATTGTTATGCAGAAAAATAGCTGTATTGACATTGAGGAGCTGAAGTTTGTGCTATCAATATTCCATAGCTATGGCCATAAAATGTCTTGTCAGGTGAGAAAATGTCTGTGCTCACTTGAGGGTTTAAGTCAATTTGACATATAAGTACAAAAGTTGAGATTGACAACAGAAGTAAAACTCATATTTTAAATTATAGGTATATTTCAGGGAAACATCACAATGTTTATTGCATACATTGTTTTAATTTGTCCCTTTTTATGGTTTGACAGTAATCATCCAGTCCAAACCCCTTTACTAAAAATTACTGCAAGAAATTAAAATAAATGTCAATTTGCAGCAGCTGACAAAAGTATGACTATGAATATGTGTATATATGCATGTTTATATAGGTGCATGTGTATGTAGGTGTATGTGTATCTGTGTGTATGTATGTGTATATATGTGTATCTGTGACAGTGTGATTGTATATGTATTTGTATATGTATCTTTGTATATATGTGACTAGGTGTGTGTATGTGTGCATTTGAGTATGCATGTATGTGTATGTGTGACTTCGTGTGTATCTTTGTGTATGTATGGGTACGTTTATAATATACATTTATTGTCATAGCTAACATATGGCCCAAGAAATGCTAAAGGTGTCGGTCTCACTGATGGTAAGACCATGGAGAGACGGTGGTCGTACTTGCGCAAATTTTCCACCATCACCAAGCAAATGATCGCTCAGCGTAGAGTGGACTTACTAAAATGCGAAAGAAACTGGGTGTGTATGAAACTGTTCTTATGAATAGACTAGTTGTTTGCTGATGTTTTTTATGCTGAATGTCTGGCAGTATTTTTATGATTAGTGGCTTTAAAGCTTCTTTGATTTGTTTTCATAGGCAAGCACATTCAGCACAAGTTGAAGAAGGTGGAGATCACAGAGAAAGACAGTAAACAGCAATTGGATAAACTGATAAAAGAGCAGAAGGGTATGTCAAACCTAAGAATATGTAGGCAATATTTTTTAGTCTTACTGTGGTGACATCTGTAATATGGAATTTATGCATTTTCTGTCTATAATTATGATGTAAGTTATTGTTACTTCTTCAGTGTAAAGTTTGACTCATTTTCTGACCCCCATCCCAGCTAAAAAGGATTGTTCTTTTCTTGTGTACTTGTTTTTAGAGCCCGTGAACCTGGCAACTGTTGAGCAATGGCAGTCAGAAGGAAAAACTGCATGCCAGGTAGCCGATGGTAAGTAATCAGTGTGAAATTATACCTAAACACTGCTAATGCTTAGAAATAATCATTTAAGACTTCATTTGATCTTTAATCCACCCTCGGTCATTTGTATATATTTTGTTTGATTTCAGGGTCAATGACAGCAAGAGACAAATACCTGTTGGCTCTTTATGACCTGTATAGCAAACAGTAAGTTGTTGAATATTTAACTGTTCCTGCTACTGCTATTCATCATTCAATATACAATGATAAAACCATTTAAATGTGGGGATTGCATTGTAATACATTTGAGATGCAAGTTTGTTATCTAATTTGCAGGTCTTCAGTTGTTGAATTGAATCAAGAAGAAGAGAGTACAAACCCTGAAGTTTTAAGGTTTGCTTTTAAGTTTGCAGTTTCATGAGCTTTGCATGATCACTTTGGTTAATTAGAATGTTTGTTTATTCAGAGACTAGTAACATGCCTAACATTTTTGTAAAATTCCTGTGCATGTCTTTTGGTGTGATTTGTTGACTAGTGATTGTCAAACTATAATATAAAACTAGGATAATGTATAATTTATAATATGTAATATACTTATATATGTAATATAAATATTGTGCTTTCTACAACACAGTGCTGTATTTTTGTCAACAGGCTTGCTGAAAAGGTTCAGAGGTTCCATCATAATGGCCATGAGGTGATGGTGAGTGGCAGTGAAGAGTATAGGCAGGCTTTGTCCAGTGCTGTCGATAGCCACCGCAGAACCCATATCAGCAAGCTCAGGGCTGTTGCTGCAGATAGAAGGAGCAGCTTGATGCAGCTGCATGCAGCACGTATGTACCATTTATAGTAGAAAATTAGAATAGATTTTTGTTTGTGACTAGACTGTATGGAAATGATGACCACAATTATATTTAATCTATAGAATGAGCAAGCTGAAAGTGTTAATGTTTGCTTACTGTTAATGTTGGTATTTATTTGCAGGTGGACAGAAGGTGGCCAAGGAAATCAGCAAGACTGTTTCTAAACTTAACAACAAAATAAAATTGCTAATCACTAACTACAACAGCTATAGCAATGTTGAAGCCACCTTGCCAGCAACCCTTAGCTTTAAAAATGATTCCTCTGAGGATTGTCAGGTATTTTCGAAATTACCAGGGATCTCAGACATTCAGAGGAAAAGAAATATACATAAAAGATATGGCTGCACGCTGTACAGAGGAAAGGCACCTTTTGAAAGTTGAAGCAGCTACTGCAAGTCATTTTTATCAACAAAAAATTGCACTGAGCTTACAGCCGACAACATTGATTCTGCATGCAGCCGGTACAGAACAGGCTGGTGTGCACTGTTGTATCAACAGATATGTACATATGAAAAGCATCTGGCAGATCTTCAGTTTTCCAG
This sequence comes from Pomacea maculata, assembly GCA_004794325.1. Classification (NCBI taxonomy): domain Eukaryota; kingdom Metazoa; phylum Mollusca; class Gastropoda; order Architaenioglossa; family Ampullariidae; genus Pomacea; species Pomacea maculata. Next base: position 99,306 of record SRHC01000091.1, on the reverse strand, counting down.
CAGCTCAGAATTAATTCAACTCCAAGAACCTTATCCCTTGATGGACAACGAGCTGCTAGAAATCTCCAATCTAGAACACAATGAATTCGTGTCAATGGTGGAGGAGGGACTTGAAGAAGATGATGATGCAGAAGATGACGAAAGCGAATGTGATGAAGATAAGGATAGTTAATAGCTGATATTTCTTGATTATGATTTGTATGTGGGTTTTTTTTTTTTTTTTTTTAACATTTAGTTTGTTTATTGTTTCTATGTTAGAAATCACTCTCAGATTTATTTTTTACCTTTTTTCATTTTTTTTTTTCCTTCCTTGAAGGCTATGTGATTTGCATAGATTTTTTTTGCAATAATATGCAGTATGACATAATGCATCCATCATATATACCACATATCATGAATGCACTGATACGTAAACACATTTTCTAAAGCGATACTGCCATCTATCATGGTTCAGGTACAATGCTGGACAAAATCATGCTAGTTCTCATAGTTATTACTGGCCGAAGACTGAGATTTGCAAGCCAGTATGATATTGTGTTCAGGCTGATTTGTCATGAGCAGCTGCACTCTCATTCCAGATTAGAGCGGCCCGGTGGCGCAACGGTTAGCGCCTGTCACCAATACAGTGAAGGTTGGCTGCCCAGAGTTCATTTCTCGTCTCGGGCACGCTGTTCTTTCTCTGCACGTGGCATCTGTTTACAGGGCTGGCTGCCTTGCCGTAATATAGCCTCAGTTGCTGGCACGGCATAAAATACCAACCCCCCCCCCTCCCCCCCATTCCAAATTATGGTATTGAAACTGCATGAAAAAAGACGACAACGAGGTCACTACATATGCAAAATATCCACAACAATCTCACATAGTACAACCGCTGTTCTTCATAATTAATATTGTGGTCTAAATTCTAATTGTTTCAGATTGTTGTTGCAACACAAACAAGGTTTTGTGTTTTAAAGGTTTGTCAATGATTACAAGAGACATGAACAGTACTTTCTTTCGCCAAATTCCATTACAACCTCTTTTGGCTTAGACACATTGGGCGAGTCTTCTTATTCACTTTCGACTCAGTGGAACTCATTACTGTCAGTTAATACTTTGCTAAAATCTTGAGCACGTTTTTAATCTGTATAGTTAAATGTTTTACATACGAATTGACAGCAGTATCTCCACCCTGTTCTGGGGATAGGGCAACACTGCGGTCTCCTCCTTCAGGCAGGCTAGATATACCAGCGGTGAATTCATCCCACAAACCTCTGAGCAGATAAACAGAACTATTTCTTCACAAACAATTCCATAAGACATATTTGAATACATAAAAAAAATATACATAACATGGAAAGTTAAAATTTCCTTGAATATCTAGCACTGCAGAACAACACTTATTATTCGACATATCAATAAAAGTAGGACACATTACTTTGTTACATTATGTGCAAAACAGAAGAAGGAATCCATATCATGAGACAAAAAATTTCTCGTACAGTACCTGACACTTGTGTTTTCACTTGTTGCTGGCACGACTGGTTCTGATGTCCTGTCAACAAATAGCGTACAGGTTTACTGTAACAATAAAATTCACAAAATTTTGTTGGCTAAAAGCAAAATTTCTACATCTTTATTTCAAGCTCTAGGGGTTTAAGGTATAACAAGAACAAAAGGCAATAGTGAATCGCCTTTGATGAAGCGGTACCATTTTGATCTGGTTGCTGCTGTTGACTATTGCCTGCAGTGCAGGCAGCCCATAACTAAATGGCTCCTTAAAAGGGATGCCATGTGGCATCCGATGACTTCAATCTCTGGGTTTGTCCTATGCCGTTTATATTGAAAATTTTCCTTATTTCCCGTGGTTTGGTCTGAAAACAAAGAAACCAATAAAATTAAAAATGAATACAACACAAACTAATTCATCTTCAGTTATGCTACAAACTTACAACCCAATAAAGTAAACAAAGCATCATTAGTAATACTGCAAACTCACAATACAATCCATTAAAAAGTCTTTGAACATGCCGGCGCAGGTTTCTCTTGAATTCATACTTTTTGGGGAGATCTGTTGTGGTGGTTGTTGCAGTAGTTGCTGCTTCGGCAGTTGTGGTAGTTGTCGCGGTTGTTGCAGCTGGGGCAGTTGTGGTAGTTGTTGCAGCTGTGGTAGTTGTTGCAGCTGGGGCAGATGATGATTCTGCAATTAGGCTTCCTGCTGATATTTTAAAGTAAAAGGTCCACCCCAGCTGCTTTCAAGCTCTGGGGATGGTATAACAAGAACAAAAGGCAATAGTTCACCTTTGATGAAGCGGTACCATTTTGATCTCGCTGCTGCTGACTATTGCCTGCAGTGCAGGCAGCCCATAACTAAATGGCTCCTTAAAAGGGATGCCATGTGGCATACCGATGACTTCAATCTCTGGGTTTGTCCTATGCCGTTTATATTGAAAATTTTCCTTATTTCCCATGGATTGGTCTGAAAACAAAGTAACCAATAAGAAAGAAACCAATAAAATTAAAAATGGATACAACACAAACTAATTCATCTTCAATTATGCTACAAACTTACATACAACCCAATAAAGTAAACAAAGCATCATTAGTAATACTGCAAACTCACAATACAATCCATTAAAAAGTCTTTGAACATGCCGGCGCAGGTTTCTCTTGAATTCATACTTTTTGGGGAGATCTGTTGTGGTGGTTGTCGCGGTTGTTGCTGCTTGGGCAGTTGTGGTAGTTGTCGCGGTTGTTGCAGTTGTGGTAGTTGTTGCAGCCGGGGCAGATGATGATTCTGCAATTAGGCTTCCTGCTGATATTTTAAAGTAAAAGGTCCACCCCAGCTGCTTCATGAAATCACCCTGAAAATAAAAAAATACAGCTAAGCAGTTTCACATCTTGACTGGAGTCTTGGAAAAGAACACCAGAAAGTGAGGCAAAGGATATCAGAACCACATTGGCCCAACTGAAGTGGGCTGCCCAGAACCGGGTCCACTGGCAAGGTGTTGTTAATACCCTATCCTCCTCAAAGGAGCAACAAGGAATAAACTAAACTAAGTTTCACATCATTTTTTTCACATCTGTATCATATATTACAAAATAGTGTATAATGAGCTATAAATCGTAAGATCATACATTTTGTATCAATATGTTACATACCAGGTTTTGTAATTCACTGCATACTCTGCGCAGGTAGGCAGCCTTTTCTTCTTCTGTATCAGGAACCTGCTGCTTTTGTAGGAAAGCTTTCCTTTGGAAACTTCTCCTGCACTCCTCACCTAAGTTGCTCCACTCCAACCTCATTCGTTTAAGAAAAGTGTTTTGGTCTGAAAATTAACATAATCCACATGGTGTAAGCAATACAGTATCCAAAAATACATATTTTAAATGGAGCAAGTATGATTTACCGAGGGACATCGCATTCGAGCTATTTATTTGATGGCCTATGTAGGTACTTGGATTCACACACACCACAAAAATCTCAGCAATGTATTCAGTAGCTTTGCTGTTTTTATTTTACACAAGACATGTATATTATTCTCCTGATCAACAGATATGTCTACATTAACATGCAATAAACTGGAGGAAACATAAGACAGCTATGACCCAGCCACATGACACTGCAAAATAAATATGATGATGATGATCATATCAACTTTGTTTGTCATATAAAATGTAAATAAAGGTATATAAGCAAAAACCATGCCTTTGTTTGAATATTATATCTTGCTATGCACATTTATAAGGATATGCTATCAACTGATCTTTTATTTTACTTTTCTTCAAACGTGTTTCCACTCAAAAGAGTTTCTAGTTACTTGTAAAGTGTAAGAGATATTAAAGCCCTGATTTTCATCCGATTTGACTCCACACAAAAATCCAAAGCCATGACACTGAATTGAAATTCCAAAATAATATGTTTAAGGACTTAGAGGCAAAAATTGTTTGTGTGAAAATATTATTCTACGCACAAAAAATATAGGATGTCTAAAGGTCTTATCAAAAATGGAATGCAGCTCCTAAGTAGCTGTGGTGTACACAAGATTTTCGCTGACTTCCGATACATTATTGGTTTAAATGTAACACAGAAACAGTAATTGCAAAGGTCAAGTGGGTACACCTTCCTTTTGATGAGACACTTTCATAAACTTTGGAGGAATTCCTCTCTTCCATCCATGCTAGAAACACAAGGCTACAAACATCACATGCACAAAAAGAGGTCACTTTGGTACACACATATATTAATACTTAACAAATTATCCCCGCTGTCCTCTTTATAGATGGGCAAAGGCCGAGGCCTTGACAATGTCAACATATCTTGACCTCAGTGATGATCTCGGTCTGTGCATGGTGATGTTTGTAGTCGTGTGTCTCCAAGACTGAAAAAAGTAGTCATCACGATTTGGTGAAATAGTATCTTACATCGACCTTTATATAGCTGTTTATAAATATATTTGCATCCCACTGGTTATGTTAGCGATTTCGTGTCCTGCATATTTTTTGTCATTAAGTGTCGCGATCTGGAACCATTCTTTCCTAGTGTTTTCTGTTGTGTCATGGTTCATGGTCCTAATAATGCCGGTTATGAGAATGGAAACCCAGATAAGAAGCAAACGTTAGAGGCAGATCACTTTGAGGTTGTTCTATAAACCAAAAGAAAATCGAGAGAACACAAAATTAATCATATTGAAAACATTTCATCAAGAGTCTCACCTAATAGGATGTCATGCCATTGTGAAAGTCCTCCTTGACACCCATCGCTCCACAAATAAAATTTCCAACTAAAACTATAACTCTAAACAGGAATATAAATTAATTAAAGATCGTATAAGCTAGTTAATCTAAACACTTTTGTAAAGCAGATATAGCCTGTGTTACAACAAAGTTACAAACAGTAAAAGTCACACCTGAAAGGAAAGAAAAATTTCCACAAAACGAACTAAATCGTGAAATCTTTCGTCCTTTATCAGTACTCACAGAGTCTAAAAATACTTCATTTATTTTCAACAGTACTAATCAAGGACATGTGTATGTTCAGTTTAAAAAAATTAAAAGATAAGTTATCAATTTTTTAAAATCCAATCAGACGAATTAAAATCCCAGAAAATAACAAAAAATACTATTGAGGTTATCAAAAAAGGTTTTGCATGTGCTCCCCATTTCTTTCTCTATAAAAGAGATAATATATGTTAAGGTGTGCTAGATACTGTTCACTTGACTGGACTATCTCTAAAGGTTGTCCCTAGAGAATTAAGTAAGTTCATGAAAATCCTTTATTAAAAGGAAGAGCTGAAACGTTTGAAACAAGTCTTACTCCCATTGTATTTCGTGCAGATACTTGTTTTGAATTTCGGAGATGACCATGTGGTGTCTACAGCTTTTGTGAATTTATTGGTTTGTAAAGGAGCGCAGGATGTGAAGAAGGATGCCTGCGTCTGCTGTTCACAGTGTTCAGTGTCCTGCTTGTGGCACAAAGTGAGTAAAGTTTATTGTGTCCTGTGTGTGGTATTAACTTAAGTAATTGTCTGGACTATACTCCATTAGAAATCGTCTTATTAGTGCTAATGGTTGTTGGTACCCGAAGACCCTCCACCTCAGTCTTTACCCATAGGATTTCTTACTTTGCCATTACCTGTCAGCACGCAGTCCTGTGAACATTTCATGCATCTGTAGCTTGTTTCAACACACGTGAGACATCATATTCAGGGTCATGGCAGGCCATGATGAAGTGCACGCTCGTTTTGAAATTGGTATCCTTTAGTTAGCATAGAAGCATATGGTTACTTTCAACAAATATTTTTCATATTTTGAAACTCGTATTATAATGACTTTCACAAACTCAAAAAGTTGACTTTCTATTATATAATAATCCCTTGTGAATGTAAGCCCACTAAAATAAAGACTTCAAACTTCTTAATAAACCTCGTTCATTCGAATTCTGTAAGTTTCTGTGTCACGTGGACGTTTTCACACATGCAAGCGGCTGTATTGTCCGCTCTCCACCACTCCTATACTAATAGCAATCATAACAACAAGACTAATTCGTCTGTAACTGTCTCAGGCAGGACAAAGCTCCAGGACTTTCATGTCAGGAGGACTACACGGGGACCTGCATCAGCTGCGGCTTCTACATGAAACTACGACTACAACAGGGAGCTAGCGACGGCGTCACCTTCACCGTCAACGGCACTCAGTGCACAGGTAAGGTTGTTAGTCAACAGCTTAGGTGCAAAGAGATATAGTAAATAATGTAGTTTAATAAATGTAGTGTAAGGGCAAACTTCTGTATTTTAAAAACACAGTTGCATCGTGTTGTAAAATTTCGTCACTATAGATTCAGTTCATCCTGACCATAGAAGCTTAAAATGTTTACCGTGATTTGAACAAAACTTTTAGCAAACAATTGTTTTTCAATCATAATACTTTAAATGTCGGCAGTGGGAGATGAGTTTCACCCCGCCACATCCCTCAACGAGTACCTGAGGAGGACAGGTGTGTCCCGGGGTACGAAGCAGCTGTGTATTGAAGGAGGGTGTGGGGTGTGTCTGGTGGCCGTGAAACTGTACGAGCCGGTCAGCGCCACCTCACAGGTGTACGCCGTCAACTCAGTGAGTCTCTGTTTGTGAATCTGTGTGTGTGTGTGTTTAAAGAGAGGAACAAATGACAATTCTTTATTAACGAGTGGTAAAATTATTTAAAAAGAATTTCGTTTAGCCTTCGCCCTCTAGAGGGAAAGAAAAAACTAAATAAATGAACATAAGGTAAGGTATTTAAGGAGACTGAAAGGTGAATATGTGCAAAAGAGATGGTTAAGAAAAACATATTTACCAGGTTTCCTGGAGTTCAGGTATCTCTAGAGGCCTCATCTTCAATGTATTTAGATAGTTGGCGTCGAAAGCAGTTCAGGGAGTTCAATTGCTTTAAGATGGAGGCTGTTCCACAGCACGCTCCCTGAGTATTTCAGACTTGATTTTAAAAGGTCTAATCTAGGAATGGAATATTAGTTTTTGGAGAAGTTCTAGTGCTATTGGAAGAAAATACTAGAGGGAGTCTTGGCGATAGTTTACCCGTCAGATTTTGTACATGAAAATGCATTTCTTAACTTTAAGTCTGTTTTTCAGAGGAAGGAAGACATATTGAGAATGTCATTGACTACATATGCTAATCTCTACTACCCACATTAATACGGTTGGAAAGAAAACACTCACCGTGCTGCTCATAAAAAAATACAATTAAAACAAAGTTCTTTGAATTCAAGAAAGCACTTTTACGGGTGTTTAGACAGAATAGAATCAAGGGAACGCATGTCAAAGTATCACTGTAGAAACGCATTAACGTAGATAAATATCAATGAAATACTTATTAACATATCTATATATATGTGTGAACGTAGATCAATACCAGAGTATGTACATATTCGATAACGATATGTACATAATAACGTAAGTAAATATAAGCATACTCATATATATACACACATCAAGGAAATCACGGAAGGTAGTAAAACATAAATATAGATACATATCAATAATGAAGAAAAATATTGATATATGCATAAGAATGTAAATACAGTGATACCTCGGTTCTCGAACATAATTTGTTCCGGGAGGACGGTCGAGAACCAAATTGTTCGAGAACCGAAGCAATGAAACCCATAGGAAATAATGGAAACTGGATTAATTCGTTCCAAGCCCCAGAAAATGCCTATTTACTGGCCTAATTTGTATATAATATGTAGAAAAACATGAGTCTCAACAAGAAATAAGAAATAAAAGTGTATTTATTAAAACAAAACAAAAAAAATAGGTACTGTACAGTACAGTAAATTGTGTTTCATTTACTGTACCTGTACCAAACTTTATGGCAGGAGGGAATGAATGTGGAGGGAGGAGGGAAGGGGGATGGTTATTGTTTTGAAGGGGAGTCCTCTTCAATAAAAACAGAGGGTAACTGCTCTTTGGGTGTTTCTGTTCTCTGTATCTTTTGCTGAGGAGAATCAGAATCTTGCTCTGCAGTTGCTTGTCTGATTTCTTTACGGAAGAATTTGTCAATTGTTTGCTGTTTTTTTCTCCTTTGCAAAATTTTGCGGAACTTGGACATAACATTGTCATTAAAAATGTTAACTGCTCTATTTGCTACCACTTTATCAGGGTGATGTTGTTCAACAAAATTTGCGATTTCTGCCCATTTTGCACACATTTCATGACTCTCTCCACAAAAAAACGTGACTCTCTCTCTCTGCACTCACACTGATGACGCAAGCAAGGCGCGCTGGGCTGAATGAACGCCATTCGGCTCATCTCGGACGTTCGGATGTTCGAGTTCCAAATATTTGTTCGGATTCCAAGACAAAATTTTCTCGAATTTCCTGGTCGAATACCGATTTGGTCGAAAGTCAAGGCGTTCGAGAACCGAGGTATCACTGTATATAGATGTTAGCTAGATGCAGCAAAAGAAACACAAAGAGTTTACAAATAAGAAAATTTATTTCTACTTATTATACATATTTATGTAAATAAATATCAAGTTAGACAATTGCTTGATTTATGAGAGGAAAGAAAACGTTAATAAATAAGTGGTTTCTTTTTACGTATTCCCTTAACACTTAACCAGAACAAAAGGCGGTTGAGACTTATATATATATATATTGTTAAGTATTTTACCTTTTATTTCTTCTTTATACAGTGTTTAGTTCAGCTGTACATGTGTGACGGGTGGGAGATAACGACCATCGAAGGACTGGGCAATGTCCGAACTGGCCTCCATGCAATACAAAAGCGTCTAACTAAGTACAATGGAGCTCAGTGTGGCTTCTGTAGCCCCGCCCAAGTCATGAATATGTATGGGTGAGTAATCATGCTAAGACTGCTTAATGTGTCTTTACAGATGTCTTTCCTTTACATTTTTGAGAATTCTGTTTTACAAAATGCTTAGGAGCAAATAAAAAAGCATCAGGTGTAATGACCATACTAAACTATGCTAGATAAGAAAGCTCAACTCATTTATCTGTTTTAAATAGTTTCTTTTTTTGGATTTCACATAATAAAATGACGACTGAAGACTGCTTCAGAGAAACCCCACACCCACCATGCAGCAGGTCGAGGACGCCTATGATGTCTCTATTTGCCGATGCACAGGTAGGACCCGTGGCAGTTCTTACATAATAAGTCATACACCTGTCTTATTGCAAAGTGTTAACTGCTGAGGCTACACTGACATTAGTAATAATTACTAAACTGGTGTTGTTTTCGGCTGGAAGAAGGGTGAGGTGGATGTCTTGAACTCGTTGGCACGCTTGCGATGGGACCTGGAGCTAAAATTTTCTTGAGCCAGCCAATATCTCGGCAGACCTATTCTTGTAGAAATGACTAATGAAATAAAAAACAACAAATATAGGTAATGTAGTTAAGACATTGTGAGTTATTGCAGATTTTTGGAATTATTTGCCTGAATAAAACTGCATAATGTCTACCAAAAAGATTGCATGCTAACCTACAGGATACAGGCCAATCTTGGACGCCATGAAGTCATTTGCTTCAGACGCACCACCAAACCTCCAAGGGGGCATGATTGATATTGAGGTATGGAAGTTAAAATAGATCAAATACAAACCTTAAACCTTTGCGTGCTATCCATTTTTATTTTTATTTTAACAGGCACACAAATTAATTTTATTGCCTAAGGAAGTAGTAGTGATAGCAGGAACAGGAGTTATTTTACGGGTTTGATAAATTCTGTTTGTGTGAACGCAATCTTTCACGCATATGTTTAAGACAGAAAAAAAGGTAAATGGAAAGCTACTTTCTTTCACAGGATCTGAACCCCAAGATGTGCAAGAAGACCGGTGAGAGATGCGAGGGCAAGTGTAACAACAAGAAGGACAAGAAGGACTGTTCCAGTGCTCGACAACAGGACAGCGGTTCCCCGAGTAACGTGGGCGCCAGGGCTGGGTGGTTCAAACCCACCACACTACAAGAGCTGTACACCCTGCTCCATCAGCACCGCACGGACAACTACCGCCTGGTCTTCGGCAACTCTGGCTTTGGTAAATACGATTCAATCAAATAATGTTGACACTTTCTTCAAACCAACTAGACATGACACGGTAATTTTAAAACCATGATCAAATTTTTTTTCGTTTTTCATAAATTGAACCTACTAGTGTTTTTTTACTGGTTTTTAAAATTTTTTCATTGCTAATTCAGGTGTGTACAAAGAAATTGGACCGTGGATGTACGACATATTAATTGACATCAGAGGAATACAGGAGCTATACAGGATAGAGGTGAGCTTTTGTTATCAAACTAAAAACAGTAATTTTGCAGAAACAAGTGGTAGTCAGTAAAACTGATTTGTCAAAGAAAATGTCTTTTCGGCAATTACAATGTAAGCAGGTAAGTAAAGTAATTCTCAGGTGCTATCAGTTTACAATAAATTGCATCAGACAACACAATCTCACTATTATGATATCTGTGGGAAAGAGAGGGGCAACTTATTGTTGTCAAGGCGTACATTTCTTTTCGGTAAGTTCAGTCATTGATGGACACCACCACGGCTTACTTGTGACTTAAACATCACCCTGTCGCTTGACCTGAGCGGGTTGCGTTCCTTGTCTTACGTGGCAGTTCACGCCCTCGCTGGTGTGGGGCGCTAACCTGACGCTGACCAACATCCACGACCTGTGCGACAAGGCGCGCAGCAACGCATCACTGCCGTACGCCGCCGTCTTCGCGGAGCACATCAAGAAAGTGGCCAACAATGGCGTCAGGAACGTACGTGTCATGTAGAGCTTGACTAGTGAGCACGATATCCGTAAATGTTTGAACAAAAGGGTGTTACTCTTGGATCCGTAAAGCGCGCGTTGGTAACATGATTATCTAAAATCTTTGACCAGAACATCAGAAAATCACACGATTGTTTTTGTTGTTTGTTTTTTTCTTAATACAATAGATTTTTTCTATTTTCCTAACGGTAACATTGCAATGACACGTGCATTTATTTCGTTATTGTAGCTGGGGTCATGGGCAGGCAACCTCATGCTAAAACACAGACATCCAGAGTTCCTTTCCGACATCTTTACCATGCTGGAGGTCGTTGGAACCCGACTTCTGATTGGTGCGTTTTAGACTCAAGTTAATATCTGAGAGGCTTTCAAGAAAGTATTTTTCTAAACTTAAAGATTGAGAATGAAGTGCAACGACCATTTCAGAATATTTTATTTTACCGCATTATGGTTTCAGGCGATGAAACCGGAAACAGAAGCCAGTGCACCTTGAAAGAATTTCTCAGCCTGGAAATGCAGGGCAAAGTCATCGAGGCAGCCTTACTCCCAACCTACACCGACACCAACTACTACATCCGACTTTACCGTGTTTCACAACGACTACAGGTAAACCTCTTTTTTCTCTTGATAGGACTTCGAAGCAATGCAGTTTTTTTTCTCTCGTAGCACCGCGCTGACAATTGCTCATTATTTGTATTCTGTGTACAGTCTGACCATGGTCACGTGATAGCAGGGTTCAACATGAAGATTGACAAGACCAATAACTGCACGGTGCTACAAAAGCCAACTATTGTTTTCCAGGGCATCAGCGGCACTCTGGTCAGTGACAAAGACCTCCATAATATTCAGCAGCTCCAAAATTAAACTTACGAAACAAAGAAAGTCTTTACTAATGCACTTACTTTACTAAAGTAACGAACTGATTAGTAGTACACTAAACAATTATGAACTTACTTGAACCGATCTTTAATGACTGTTATGATTGACTCTCTAATTGATGAGCATGAGATGTGACATAATGTTCACCTTTTAATAAGCCAATGTTCATATGTACACAGTTTACTGATAATCCTGTCATTTTCTAGCGATTCTGTGAGTAGCTTGCGCAATGTCTGGTTTCTTAAAAATTAAAAACAAACCTTTGCGTTTGGAATTTACTGGATATGAAATCAACGAGTCAATAAATCACCACACCCTAATTTTTGTCAATAGAACCGTGCTGAAAATACAGAAACTTTTCTAGAAGGAAAGCAGCTGGGTGATCCTCAAGTTCTGAGAGGTGAGTATGAGTAATAAAGATTTATTTTCTCTTTAACAAGTTTTAGGTGTACTAAAAAATACGAGAAAGTTCATAATTCTTATTAAAACGTTTTAAAGTAATCTGGAGTTACTTTTCTAACCACGCAATCATAAGTAAGAACAAGTAACATTGAACTACTTTTATATAATAAAGGAATATGTATTCATTCGAGGTGTTTGCCTTTGATAGTCTGTATAAGATGTGAAATTTTTCTGCATTAGAAATCTCTGAATGGATGATATTACCGAAACTACGTACTCAATGCTGCAATGATTTAGCTTTATCAGTCTTGTCTGAATATTAACATTTTATGTTTCACTAGAAGTGTTTTGTAAGAACAATAATGTAAAACTATTCTCTCACAGACTGCTTTTCCATGCTGAAAATGGAACTGAACCCTGCCAGTGATCCTGTACTGGCCAGTGCTGAGTATCGGCAAAGCGCAGCATTGTCTTTTTTCTACAAGGTGTCTTATCCTTAATTTTCGAAATACAAATTTTCATGAAATGAACGTAGGATTCGTGTTTGATTGATTCTACGTCACCTACAGAAGGACAAAAATAAAATAAGGTCAAAGTTAACGTAGAATATCCCCGACATTTATTTTTGAGAGCTGACAGTATTCGGCGCAGGCACGAACAATCCAGATCAGGGTTTAAAATATACCATACATCACCTTCTTGAAATATATTAATGTCCACAAATCCGATGGTTGACCTGTTCATATTTTGGCCCTTTAAGGACCCAAAGCATTCTAGTTCATTTGTTTGTGTCCCTCTATAGATTTTGTTCAATTTTGTGTACTTTACAGTCTGTTCGTGAAACCTCTATTTTCCCACTCCCTTTAGAGTCTTTAAAATCTTTCCGGTCCTCAGTACGTGCTGGACGTGTGTGGAGACAAGGTGGCTCAGAGGTACCGCAGTGGCGGCGCCAGTCTGGTGCGCCCAGTGTCGTCAGCAAGTCACTCGTACGACACACGCAGGGAGGAGTGGCCCCTCAACGAGCCCATGACATCCATTGACGCGGATTACTTGGTAATCAAATTTTTACAAGTCTTTCATTTGCATTTCAGGTAAGTTTTATCGCAATAATTTCTTTACTAAAGTAAAACTTTGATTTTGTCTCAGCTGCAGTTAATAGACCATTGACATTTTGGCCACTTGAATCAAATATACCTTGAACTTCGTAAAAGTGGAAACAATACTATCAACCTGTGTACGCAGGTTTCTGGAATGGTTCGGTACTTGGATGATGTTCCTTTGGAGCCGGACGAGCTGCACGCTGCCTTTGTCATCAGCACAGAAGGAAACGCTGAGATCGCATCCATTGATGCTCAAGTGGCGCTGGTATGTCTGCATCAGAAACACTGATTGGTACTGAAGTTACATTCCACGCCTGTAATTTGTATTACCTTGGCAGATATATAAACTAAGAGAGTAAAGTTGCTGAGCATTTATTCTGATATTAGACATAATAGCAACACTTTTCTCCTTTGTCATGTTTTTAGTTTTTTTTTTTTTCATATATTTTTGCTGGAAAGACAACCTGTTGTATAATGCGTTATCGAATTTTGTCAGACTTTACCAGGGATACGCAAGTTCATCCAAGCTTCAGACTTTCCAGCTGGAGGAATTAATAATTTTTCTAGTCCATTTGCAGTAGAAGAGGTAAGTTCTGTGGTTATCTACATTCTAAGATTTGAAAGAAATATTTTCAGTTTGTGGATGAGAAATAAATAAAACATAGAAAAGTAAAAACATAAACATCACTAACAACAGCAACAGCAATATTTTGAAAAATTCTGTTCCATCATCTTTTTTTATTATTTTACGAAAAGCTAATAAATGGGTTGTTGCGAAGCATCATGTCCAAATATCTTTCTTGTTAGATTCTTTCCAGCGGTGGTGTGCAGTATGCTGGCCAGCCCATTGGCATCATCGTTGCAGGTGACATGATTTTTTTTACCACCTGCCAATACCAAGATGCTGACGTGTAACACTGTGCTTTGGATTTACTATGTTTTTTTTAAATAAGCTTTGTTGACCTCTGTTTAGTTGCCGCAAAATTGCAACTTAAAGAAATTGAGGTTTTATTTGGTTTGGAGTATTTTTTGCAAAAAGACATTTCCTTTGCGAATTGTTTTGAAACATTAATGTCAAATAAAGTGCCTAGTGATAACTTCTTCCTCTCACGACAGACGACCCTCAGATGGCAAGTACAGCTGCCTCCATGGTGAGGGTGACCTACAAGAATGTCCAGCCCCCATTGTTAGACCTCAGGACGGCCATCAACCAGAAGTCGTTCTTTCCTCGCCAGATGGATCCTGTCATCAGAGGTGACCCAGACTGTAAGTAGTACAGCTCCTAGGTGTCTGTATTCGATTATTATAATGAGTTTCGACTGAATATTGATAAATAACATACATGCATCAATTTTTTGAATATAATAAGTTTGAAATAATGTGCAATGGAAGTGGAGTACATTAACATTTTTAATGTGAATTTTCTTTAGCCCAATTTCTGATTGTAAGCAAGCTTTTTTCATATGTTTGAGCCAAGTAATGTTTATTATTTATTTTAAGTATTTGTATTTTTTATTTGTTGCCTTTATTAGCATTAAATAGTTCTTTCGAGCACAAAATGAATACACGATAAATGTATATTTAAAAGCGTTTACATAGCCCAGCGTTTCTCACGTACAAGATTACTTTTACAAAAGACAATTTTTTCTGCATTTTCAGTGGCCATAGCCCAGTCCCCTCACCGCCTGACTGGGTCTGTAGAAGTAGGAGACCAGTACCACTTCTACCTGGAGTCACAGAGCAGCAGGTGTGCCCCCAACGACACGGGGGGCATGGACGTGCGGGCGACAACCCAGTGGGTGGACTTGATCGTGAATGTGGTATCACGGGTCCTCAACATCCCAGTGAGCAGGTGACCAGTCATGTACTCTTAAGACGCATCACCTTAAATGTTTGTCTTACCACTAGACAGGCGTGTGTTCTTTCATTTAAAAAAATCTGTAACCTTCCGCGGTAAGGAAGCTGTGAGTGATGGGAAGAGAGAAGAGAGGCTGGGGAACCCGACATTTGAGCAGAAATGCAACTGTGTAACTGTTTGAAATCCTTCTGGTAACCTTCCCAGCGGAAATAGGTAGATTTATCATAAAAGGTGGAGGCAACAGAAAGAACTCTTGGGCTTCTAGAATGCTGTTTGATACAGTGAGCCACGCATGTTCAGTACTCCTGCAGCTAACAGAGTATGATTGACATTTTACCATTGATTGTAACGATAATAATAAGGCTTATTTTTAGAAGTGTCGTGCAAAGTAAAATACTACCAAAGAATGAGACAGCTTACACATAGAACACCGTACGGACAGAACTGTAGCAAACATAAGTAAAGTGCTTGGACAACAATTTCTGGAAGGAATGGACGAGTTCAGCAAATTATAAAGGTATTTTCAAAAAATGTGAGCTTAGAGGTCAAACGAGACCTCCCACGCCTTTGGCATCTGTGGTATTTGTTCATTGTTTGCATGTTCTCGTTAATTATTCAATGATGTAATGAAGAAACAACATACAATCTGTTTGATTTGTAGCGTGAACCTGGAGGTCGAACGCTTAGGCGGCGCGTTTGGAGGAAAGGCCACTCGCAATGCAATGGTGTCAGGAGCATGCGCCCTGGCCGCCTACATCATGCAAAGGTAATCACTAATCAGTAATCAAGGACACTCCGTTTACATAATGACAAGCATCAGTAGGAATAATAATATTATTGTTATCAGTTAGTAAGTAAAAGTGATATTTGTTATAAACATTACCCTAATATTTCTTAGTACCAAGCAATGAGCTCCAATTTTTAAGAGCTTGCTGGATAGACAGCACTCATCTGGGTTTGAGGAATAAGTGAGGACATTATTCCTTCTACGTCATAGAAGAAGGCTTGCTAATTAAACAGTTCTTCATTAACATGGGATTACAACTCCCTATTTGACTGCGGCCTTCGTCCTGAAGGTAGATATATATATATATAAACAAAATAAATAGATTAACAGGGTATGTTTTGTAGCAAGCTATAAGACTTTCTAATTTAATGTTTGATTCGAGTTATCCTTAAAGTCCATGTACTATCAAGCTATTCAGTGATGCAGCTGAGTTTGCTGCTGAGTATGCTGCTATAGCAACATCTTAATACCTTGTACTTTGTCACCATGACCTGTCGTAATTTGCATTGTTTCGTATAATTTTGCTTCTTTCCCAGGCCCGTGCGCTTGGTGATGGACCTGCACACAAACATGAAGTCGCTTGGAAAACGTCTTCCATATTTTGCTGAGTACGAGGTGAGGCGTGTTCACTTGTCTTCTGTATTCTTGTACCAGGGATTCTGCTTACGCAAAAAATTGCGTACAGTACGCATTAAAAGTTCAGAGGACCCCTTCAATTTTCGTCAATGGGGTCCCCTTCAAATTTGGGCAAAGAACAGGGACCCCTTAAAAATCTGAAGAAGGGGTCCCTGGGACCCCAAAGAATTTAGCCTTAGCAGAAGCCCTGTTGTACCTCACTATAAGAAGACAAATTTATTTAGTCAAAAACTGTCAAATCTGAGATACAACTCACTGTGATTATTACATATCTGTTGTAAGCCTTCTATAAAGACGAACTACGACAACACCATGAGGTACATATTAAACATATTTTACGCAATATTGAGAATGGACGAAACAACCACACAATGAAACAGTAAAAGATTAATGCTATTCCTTAAGATCCCAGTCGGGTTATATGCATTCTAAACCCTGGAAGATCCATTGTCGATTGAGTCGTACAGATCCCCAAAACAGAAGTTCACCATCCTTAACAGCAACATCCAGCCCTCAGTATGATTGTTATTGTTATTGTTACGGTAGCTGCTTTTGTTTCGGTACTGATGATGACGATGACGATGATGATCTATCTTTGTGTACAGATCATTATGTAAGTGACATGCACTTTGTTTAGATGGTTTTGTATCCTGGGAATATTTTTTTCTATACGCCTGACAGGTGGGATTGACTGAGGAAGGAAAACTTAACGGAATCAAACTGACGTGCTACCGTGAGTGTGGTTACAGCGATGCTAACGGGGGCTCATTTGGTGTTGCAAACTTCATCGACAGCAGTGAGTGTCTGAATGGATGTGTGTGACATTTGTTCTCTGTACTGTGTTTTATCAAGTAGCTTGCACAGATTGTATGTAAGATGCGAACGGTTTAGTTCGCTCAGATTATGGGTTTAAATTATTGAAATTTTGTAAGTTTTGTGCATTATTAGTTTTTTTTCCTATAATGTAAATCACGCCGTCAATTATTTACTTGTTAACCTCTCCAGCCTACTTTTGTCCGAACTGGAGCCTAAAGCCAATCACTGTAAAAACAAACAAAGCAGCCAACACCACCTGCAGGGCACCAGGTACGTGGGCATTCTATGAAATACCTGTCATGTCACTGACAAGACAAATTTACTTTTACTTGTAGTTATATCGACGTCTCTTGATTATGTACTTCGGATATGCAACTGTAAAAATTATTTTTATTGAAACTTCTTTAGCATCAAGTATAAGAAATATTAGGAAGAAATTTAGACATTTTAATCATGAAGGAATTGGCTTTGTCTTTCTTGTATCTGTCTCTGTCTCTTACAGACTGCGTACCTGCTCAGTTTGTAATCGAGACAGTGATGGAGAATATTGCCAAAGCGCTCAACAAGGACCCAACAGAAATCCGAAAAATAAATTTCTACCAGAAAGGACAGGTAATATATGGCGTGTTCTTCTATTCTAAGCTGTAGCCAGACATTAGGAGGTATCGGTCTTTTGTACAAGATGTTAGTATGTTACAGTCAGAATAAATAAAGGAGGATGAAAAAAAAGAATAAAGAGGGAAAAGTGTATGTAGTTAGTGAATGTCACCTCAGAAAGTATAAATAATTTATCTACCACCTTTAAGGATAATTATTTATTAGTAATTTAATTATAAAATCCCCTTCACTTAAAGTATTACAGAATTATTATCTGAATCATATGCCTGGCACAGTGTAGTTGACTATTACACGACACTTCAAATGTTCACGAATCCTTTGTCCATACCAGTTTTCTCTGAACGGATCAAGGCTGGACTACTGCAACATCGGAGAAATTGTTTCTCAGTTAGAAGCATCTTCTGACTTGGAAACCCGAAAACAGCAGGTGGCAGAGTTTAATCAGGTAAAAAGTAGGAACAAATAAAACACGCTTCCTTGTCGATAGTGAGATAAAAGGTTTTTTTCAGACATTTCTAGATATTACTGAAGCTAATAACAAGTTCCTAGATAAGTGCTATATTTATTTACTAATAATATGGCATTAGACTGGCATGCTGGGATTGGAGGAAGAGGGTTATCTCATGAAGATCACACAGCTACATTCATGTTTCAGGCAAACCGTTGGAGAAAGCGTGGCATCTCCCTGGTTCCCACAAGATACCCGATGGGATGGGGTGGCCATTACAGTGTGTTTGTGGCCATCTACAACTCTGACGGCTCTGTCGCAATCGAACATGGCGGCATTGACATGGGACAGGGAATCAACACAAAGGTAAGCAGACGACGTGTTTAGACTCCTGTGCAATAGTTGAGAAACTACAGATGAACAAGTGAACATATGGAACAAAGAAGAGAAGAATTATATTTTGGGCTTACAGCTGCATTACCGCCACATTCGGTTACACTTCAAGTATATGGAGGGATTAAAGTCGGCATCAGGTTTGCTCTGGTCCATAACTACCACCATGCAAAGTTATAGCCATTCATTAACTAATGATCGTTAGATGTTTTTTTTTACGTGAGACTGCGACCCTACCGTGACATAGTCTCTTTCCTATGATCCCTATCTGCAGGTGGCACAGGTGTGCGCCTATGAGCTGGGTGTACCAATGTCGTTGATCCGTGTCAAAAAGAATTCTTCTACTGCCAACGCCAACTCGACCTACACTGCGGGCTCCATGGGCAGTGAACTGTGCAGCATGGTGAGTTTTTATATCACGATAATTTTAGTCCTCCTTCCTCGACTGACATACAGTGGAACCTCGGTTAACGAACTTAATCCGTTCTGGAAAGTTGTTCGTTATCCGAAATGTTCGTTATCCGAAACAATTTTTTCCATAAGAAATAAAGGAAATAGATTTAATTGGTTCCCAGCCCCTGTTGACTCGCTAATATTTGAAAGTTACAGGCTATATATATATATAGGTGTTTGTTTTAATGAGAACAGTTATAATACAATATAAGTGGGATAAACATAAAAACATTAACGAAAGCATTAAAACATCAGAAAACTTGCCGTTTTGACAGCGTGGGTGGAAGCAGGTGTGGTGAGGAAGGGGTGGAATTACTGTTGGATTCCCCCTCCATGAGCACACGTGACATTATAAAATCGGGGGAGACGTCGCTTTTCTGTAGCTTTGAGGTTAAAGGACAAAACTTGTCCAGTGTCTGTTCCTTCTGACTTTTTTGTAAAACTCTTCAGTAATACGACATCACATCCGACAGACGCATGCCACCTTCATACTTTGAAATCATTTCCTTTTTCAATTCATTTGTTGGCCGCTTCCTTGTCATTACCTCACTACTATTAATTGCTCTTAATCTTCTTTGGAATCATGATTGAGTATTATCTTACTAAAATAAAGCACAACAATCACTAAATAAGAAGGATGCGCATAGATAAAGAACGACTGATCGTAACTGTGTCTCGAGCGCGAATGATGACATGCTGGTCGGTCACGTGTTGTTCACGTGGCTGTTCGTTATCCGAAATTTTGTTCGCTATCCGAGACAAACTTTTAACGAAATTTTTGTTCGTTATCCGAAATATTCGCTATCCGAGGCGTTCGTTAACCGAGGTTCCACTGTATTTTTTTTCTTTTAGAAGAGAAGTTTCTAACCGTTGTTTAGTATTAATGGATGAGACAGAAGTCAGATCAATGTTGGTAACTGAAAGAAACTTTTTATCTTATCCGGGCAGAGACAATAATCTAGTGTTTGTTTCACCAGTGGGAAATATCTTATAAAAAAGCTTGAGTTATTTTACAGCTAAGAGCCATTTAGAAATTGTTATTGTCTTACCACAGGGAGTCATCCAGTGTTGTCAGACAATCAAGGCGAACATGGCGCCAGTTCGGATGAGGATGCCGACAGCACCATGGAAGGACATTGTTAGCGAGTGTTACCGCAGTGGAATCGATCTCTCAGCCCACGCCTTGTAAATACGATTAAAATGATGTAGTGATTATCTTATGTTCTTTGCGGCTAGCACTCTGATGCTAGAGCTAAAACTTTTTTTGTCACCTACAACTCTATACAAATATTTTCCAATTTTCACTGGTTGTTTCCCGATAATATTTTTCAGCGACAACAGAAATTTTATGGATATAATAAGAGATAAAATTTAGAAGATAAGAAATTTTAAAATCGGAAATGAAATTGCGCTGTTTTATATTTCTCCTGATTGTGCTAGCTGTTTTATGTCTCAGCACCAACCCGTACAGTGAGTTCCCCACTAGATACAGTGTGTACGCAGCTGCCGTGGCGGAGGCTGAGGTGGACATCCTCACCGGCCAGTCACAGATCAACCGCGTGGACATCTTGTACGACTGCGGGGAAAGGTCAGAGTCCAATTGTTTATAATAACTTTTGTTCGTGACTGGTGAGCAATATTATAATTCTGGAAAATATCAATATTATCGATATTTTGCTCATTAGAATATCTAGTGGTAAGTACAATTAATAAAGAGCTGATAACACTTCTAATAGCGGCGTAGACTAACACACAGTTTTATTTTATGTTTAGTTTGAGTCCAGAAATAGATATTGGCCAAGTGGAGGGTGGCTTTATGATGGGTGTGGGATGTCATCTACTTGAGGACAGCAAGTTTCACCCCCAAACCGGAGTCCTTCTGACGGATGGAACTTGGGTCAGTCATGAACACCTTTTAAAATCAACTCTTGAAAATATATTTATTCAGTAGTTCAAACTATAACAGAAAAACAGGACACATCCTTAGTGAAAATATTAATGGCTAGGTTTTAATTTTCTAATGCAAACATTCAGAAATAAACCTGACCACAACACAGCAACAGCAACACCAGAAAAAGTGCAGCGAAGAGCAGCTTGTCTAATTCAAAAGAGAACAGGTAGATAGGATGTAGACTTACACGGGTAAAACTCAAACATCCAGGCAGCCAATCGTGAAGAAGACACGTGCAAAAGACAACACACGTGTAAACACAGATCAATCACAAGCGCGCGCGCACACACACACGTACTACACACAGACATAGCTTCTATGCCGAAATATTTCAATAATATTTTTTTCCAGGCTTCGTTTATTTATTTTCTAACAAATCGTACTATGCACATTGCAAAACAAAACAAAAAATTATTAAAAGTTAAAATATGTAAGATGAAAACAAAGTAACAAGGTTCCCTGTTGCACCAGAACCCACTTAACTTTGCAGGAATACAAGCCACCTTTGCCTAAAGACATACCCATAGATTTCCGGGTAAACTTCCTGAGAAACTCACCTAATCCTTTAGGGGTACTTCGCTCCAAAGGTACGGAAAAGAAGTTCTTACATGCTACCTACCTTACAACTATTAATTTATCCATAATTTATTTTTTTTAAAACTAGTTTTTTATCATCTGATTTAACTCATCTTTAAAAATTACACTTTAAATGTTCTGATTGCTTAAGCAAACAAAAGCAATATGGTGGGAAGTCATACAAGAAAGTTTGAACGTATTTAACATATGTAAAAATGTTGGTTGAGGTACATCGTTTCATATAATTCTTATTTATGGGGTATGTTTCAAACATTCAGGGAACAAAACGTACCTGTCTTTTCCAGAATATGTTTTCCTGGGTATTTCTTGTTGGCTAAGCTAATCACCTAATGATTTCCCTTGTAGCCACCGGCGAGCCTCCCGTTGCCATGGGTAGTGTCGCTGTCTTCGCCATCAAGCACGCCGTGGAGGCTGCACGTGCCGAGATCGGCCAGGACACGTACTTCACACTGAGTATGTCACAGAGAATAGTTTGATATTTAGAAATGTGGCTTCTGAATGTGCCAACTGTAGAAAATTGTTCTTAAATAGTTTGTATCAGAGGTACCACGGTGACCTTAAAAAGAAGAATTACCGTCAAAATTCAAAATAATATTTGCATGTTTTGAAAGTGATTAATCATCTTTTCTGATCTTTTAGATTCTCCTGCGCTGGTGCAACATGTCCAGACTGCTTGTCAGGTAAACTCTGACCAGTTCACCTTTGGAAACTGACCGTTTCCCAAAAGGTATCAAGAAACACGCATTCTGTGACCCAGATGGAGCTGATAACATGATGACACATGTGCCAAGATTATGCAGAGATTTAGCCAAGATTTATCTTTAATGTGTGTAGCGTATTATTTTTTTTATTATAACACTGCACTTTTTGATTATTTAACCTGTCAGTTATATGCAGAGTAATGTTTGCATTTGCTTAGGCTTAGTCAAAGATGGGAAAATATTTATAAGAAACCATTAAAATCCTTACTACAGACTTCTTATATGCATTTTACATCTTACGGAACTTGACTATTCTCCATTTCCAGTATCTTTAGTAATATTGGAGATCGGCCCGCAACCTTTATCACTGAAACAGAAGTAGCGCAGGAACTAGTAGTGAAAACTGTGTTGAGTTATTCTCGATTTATTTCTAAAGCTAATTCTTTCATCTTGTGTCCTTGAAATTTAATTATCATAATATATTAAAAGTTTGCATTTAAAAAGATTCAAATATAAACAACTATAAAAAGTACACTGGGTTTTTTTCACCCCGACAGAGAGGATTTGCATTTGTGGTCGGGTATCATGTTATGATAGTCCATCATCTTTGTATTTCTTCCCACGATATTTTCCCCAGCTCATAAGTTTAGAGACCTTATGACACAAAGAAAAAATGAGATGAGAATACATACTAATCATTAACCGTCTTCTTTAGAATGAGATTATGGTTAATATTAATGGTTCTTAGTGAACGGTATATGGTTAATACCAATGGTGTTTTGTGAACGGTATATGGTTAATATTAATAGTTCTTGATTAATGGTGTAAGGAAGGCAAAGCTACTTGCTCTGTATGAGGAGCTTTTTTTTCTTTTTTGATGGAATGCTTTCTACATCATAAATGTCTTTTATAAAAGTGTCACTAAATTTATGACAGTTTTGTCATGATTTCTTTTTGAACCTATTGACAACTTTTACCTTTGAATGTACCTAGTCTACTTTTTGTCTATGAAAAAGAAAAACACTTTACTTTTTTAGCCTCTATGCATTATTAATTCCTTTTTCTTAATGCAATCATTATTATTATTGGTATTATCACTTCGTGTAAAATAAAGTGTATATCACCAGGGCTTCTGCTAAGGCTAAATTCTTTGGGGTCCCAGGGACCCCTTCTTCAGATTTCTAAGGGGTCCCAGGCTAACTCTAAGGGGTCCCTTTACAGTGTGAAAAAAAGTCAACAAATCAACTACTTTGCCTTTCAGGCACACAAAGTACTGTAATGTCTAGTCAGAAACGGCGAGATTTCTGTGCCATGAAGTCTGTGCAAGCATATGTGATGAGCTTATGCTCACTGTACTTGGGGTGCTCACTTTCTTTCCGTTTCTGAGACGATGATTTTAACCACTCTGTCAACGACATCTTGGATATAGTTAATGGAACTCTTCCCGGTAAGGGAAAAAAAACCTCAGTGCAAGGGAAGTTACTCTTACCTTGTAGCAGACGACAACAAGAGATTGGGCTACGATGTCAGACACTACAGTTACCCTATTTTGTATCTGTTCTTCGCCCAAATTTGAAGGGATACCCTGGAACCCCTTTGACGAAAATTGAAGGGGTCCTCCGAACTTTTAATCCGTACTGTACGCAATTTTTTGCGTAAGCAGAAGCCCTGATATCACAAAAAGTTATAGTGAGACAGATCCTATGCGCAAGGAATTTTCTGAGTGTTATTTTCCTGTATGTTAATTTTTATCATGTTTCTTGCCTAATAAAAAAATAAAGATATTGTCATTGTTGACTTCTCGACAACTTGGATTCTTTTCAATCCTTCCTTCCAGTGAATCTCTCTTCATTTCTGAATATAACTGTTAAGAAAGATTAAGACAATTTAGGTGATACTCTCAATCACAATCAAGGCCATTCTGTTTACACCCTGTTGTATTCATCAGACTTACACAAGACATGATTTAATAACAAGAATAATAATAAATGCAAAATTTGTAAAGCGCATACTCACACTCCTTTGGAGTAAGCTCTTAACGTTTAGAAATAAGAACGAAATATGGACAGCATACAAGGGGCAGGAAAACAAATAAATAACATGTGAACTATAAAAGAATAAACGACCTACTAAACGAATAAAATCAAATACAGAAAACACAAAAAGGAACCAAATAACAAAAACAAGAGCTGAGAGTAACATGATATTGCCAAAGGCAGGATGTGAAAAAGGACTAGCATTATAGAAAAGGTTGTTAATAATAATAATTGGAAATTTATAAAGCGCACTATCTCAGCTCAAGCGAACTTAATATTGCGCTGAACAAAATCATAATATAGTAGCAAAGATGTAGAACAAGCTAACAAAATAGTAACAAAGATGTAGAACAAAATCATAAAATTGTAACAAATATGTAGAACAAGTTAACAAAATAATAACATGGATGTAGAAGGAAAAACAATGCGAGGACTCGCCGTTCTGACTGTAATGGGCGATAACTGTAGATGTAACGGTAACGACTTCAGAGAATAAGTTTAGTGACATCAGGAGAATACTGGGACGATACTAAGTAATCTTGAGAATATAAATAAATTCTATCACATGAAACTGCAAAAAGCTGATCATCACTTCAATTTACTCACTGTAGCTGAAGGTCGCTGCCGAAGGGAGTAATTCGCGCGCGGAATGTGATCCAGCCAATAGATCCAAACAGTTCTCACTTCAAAATAATATTGTATACGTTAGAGGACCAGAAGAGGACGAAAACGTAACAAAAGCACATGTAAACATGAAGGTCCTACATTTTTATCCAAATCGAAGAACGACAACAAAACATAAACAATATCAAGGAGAGCCGACCTCCTGAGCCGTTAGGCGAAGGGACAGAACTCTCTCCCTCTCTGTCGGTCGCCGTCAAGTGTTGGATTATGTACGCGCGCTGTTCAAATAGAAAAATTTGTTTGACAAATCACACTTTATAAGAATTTTTAAATTAGTGGTGCACTAAAACACTGTAGATAACGTTTTATAAGAACCTGCAGTGTGTGGTAAACAAACGACAAAAGATTACACCCTTGTTTTATCGCACAGACTGCAGAAGAAAATGTCGCCGCATGGAATCCCGGGAGCATAAGATAAATAACAAATATTTAGTTATGTACCATAAACCACAAAGATTTTAAAATCTATGGATAAGACAAATATAACAAAGTCTTTAAAATGCTTTTTTGTGAGAATTGTAAATATCTTAATTTTAATGTATTAAATGTTCATAATAAATTTATTTAATATTTTAGTTTTTAAATGTTTTGTTTCCTAACATTTTAAAACGTTTAAAGAATGTTTAATTTTAAAATGATTTTTGGTAAATGTTTCAATTAAAAACGTAAACCCCATTACAACCATGTAAGCGTTTTTAAAATGTTTCAATGCTATCTGGGAAGGTCAGATACACATACACAGAGTAGAACAATAAAAACATAAAATACACTCACATACAAAAGCATTAATCTCACTGCTCCACGTATTGATACCCTTCTTTATTTATCAGACTTACACAATAAAACAACCAAATAATCAGACCACGAACACACAGTCCACGTGACATATACATATATACATGACATACACGCATGCATACAAAAGCAAACATCAAACATCTCCAAGTATTCAATAGAAGTGAGGATGCACCACAACTCCGCCCTAACGTGTTGACAAAGATAATGGCAGAAGTCATAAATAATGCATGAAGCCTACGACAATGCATGAGAAAAGAAGATCTATTACGAATTAATATCTCTTTTACTTCTTTTTACTATACTTCTGTATTGCGGATGTGCACGCACAGGTAGACAGACAAAATCCTCATTCAGTTTTCAGAGGATAGAGAATGTCTTTACATGCTTACAACAGCTTGGACTCAGTAATGTGAAGCATCTAACAACAGATGTGGTGTACAAACAATTCTGCCACAAATGACAAATACAACGATCTGTGCAAACTGCAAGAAATGTCCTCGACATCAGTGTCGTTTTCTAGGTTATCGTGTGCCAGTATTTCATGCTGAGTCACAGGAGATGATTTAAAACAACCCTGTTAATAAAAAAAAACACGCACAGAGAGATAAGAAATGACACTAAAAGCCAGAATTAGCCTCGAAGGTTGTACTATGCTATAATCCAAAAGAAAATGTTCAGTGAATCGTCATGAAAAAAAAGAAAGTGCTCGTTCACTTTTTGAACTATTTCATTAGGAGTCACAGATATGAGGACGACAGGACTACATGAAAAACTTTCACCTCTTTAACTGAATGGATGTCTTTTGAGTGAGTGTGCATGCATGCTTAGAGGCCTCTAGATAAAACCTGGAAAATAATAATGATGATGATGATGATGAAGAAGAAGAAAAAGAAGAATAAAATGAAGAAGAAAAAAAAAGAAATTATAGCGACTTTGATATAAATAGCAGTTACAATTAACTGTGCAAACGGTACGAAACGACCTTGGTGTGTCGTGCTGCTCCATGTTTTAATCTGGATTATCGAGTACCTGTCTATATAATAAAAAATAAAAAATAAAACCAACATTCACATACCATAATTATAAGTGGTGCTGTTCGATATCTTCTCGGAAATGGAATGAAGTCGCTTAAACTGTAGCCTAATTCCGTGATTTGTTCAGACAACCCATCGTTCATTTTAAAGTTCGAGTTAAATACATCAAATGCCTACATAGACTGGCAATGTCATGCTAACAGATTGAACCGAATATAAATACTATATATCTGCACCTGCTACAGTTTTTTTTTATCTTAGGAAACGGAACTGATGACGTACAGCGGAGTTTTTATCTAAATGCTTTGTTCTATAAATTGAGCCCCATTCCAGACTTTGTTACACAAGGACCTCATGTTGACCTTCTGCTGACAGAGGGAGCTAACATTTTCTTCTAAAATGTATGTTCGCTCTGTTTGTGTCTTTTTACAAATAAGTGTTGTGTGTTTTGCAGCAGAATTACATATTTAGAAAGAGAATTTTGTAATAATGTAATTGTCTCTTTTCAGAAGTTTGCACGTCTGTCTGCGAGAGGTCCACAGAGTTAAAAGAATGCCGGGGACTGATGATCCATCTCTGTTATGTCCCGCGTGTGGCACAAAGTAAGAAACGTATCTTAAATTTACTGTCTGGTAAAAATCGCATTGATACTGATGTAAAGTATTTATTGTTTTTATATTTTATTTAACAAAAATTTCGTGCCGTTTATGTAGTGTATCCTACAGGCTTAGAACCATAAAACTGAACTGATCTAAACAAACTATGCCTTCCCTGCAGTTTAGGTCTGTAAATGAGAAATATCCTATAATCCACTTGCATTTTGGTAATCAGCAGTCTCGTCTGACTCCAGTAGTAGATTACTTTTATCCAACACGTTGAATTAAAAAAAGACAAGACATTTTCCAAGGCTTACTTTGCCATGTTTGCAAACTTTCTTTGTTGAAAGCTTTTCTAAGTTAAGTTTCATTTTCTCTGTAAACTGATGATGATATGTGAAATGCACAAAAATGTGATCTTTTATTATTTGTACCATACATTTCTTATTGTGCTTATTAAACACAATGCTCTATATAACGTACTTGAAAAAATACAAACGAGCCGTTTTTAAACATAAACTCTGGGTCTACTAACTTCTAAACCATGGAGATACAAGCATTTGTAGCCACGAGACTCTATCTGCAACTGTTTCAGGCAAAATGTGTCCCCAGGGTCAGCAGGTCAGGAGGAGTATGCGAGGACCTGCATCAGCTGCGGCTTCTTCATGAAACTACGTCTACAACAGGGAGCTAGCGACGGCGTCACCTTCACAGTGAATGGCACTCAGATCACAGGTAATATTAGTACTGTAAATGTTGGTAAACGTAATAGTGATAGCTCAGTAAACAACACAGGAACACGTACAAAACACAAAAACACAAGTACACTTAAAGGTAAATAATATAGGTACAGCTATTAGCAATCCCTCAGGTAATTTTATTTGTAAACACGAGAGGTCTGATTTTTAGTAAACAGTTCAAGTATGGCTAGTAGGGAAAAAACAACAAAGCTACCGCTGTATGTTAGGAACACATGTTCAACTGTTGGTTTAGAAACCACTTAAGCAACTTCTAGGGAAAGCAGAGGTAGAGTTATGACTGAATAACATGGCTGTATGCAAACAACAAATGTAATGGCTTTAGATAATGTTTCTGTATAAATGAAAGACACTATCCAAGCAAGATCGATAACCAGTCACAACCAATTCTTTAAAAATATGAAGGTTCACATCAAAAAAGTCTTTTCAAAATAATTTCTAGCTTTATTTTGTGTGCACGACATCCAGGCCAAGTTTATTACTTAGGAGTTTATTTCTCGAGTAATATTTCAGTCTCTACTTTTAATCTCGTTTATTACCAAACTGTCGGCAGTGGGAGATGAGTTTCACCCCGCCACGTCCCTCAACGAGTACCTGAGGAGGACAGGTGTGTCCAGGGGTACGAAGCAGCTGTGTATTGAAGGAGGGTGTGGGGTGTGTCTGGTGGCCGTGAAACTCTATGATCCGGTCAGCGCCACCTCACAGGTGTACGCAGTCAACTCGGTGAGTAAGATTTTATATATATTAAAAAAGATATCGGTCGCACTAGAGACAAAGAAACGTTTGCGCGTGTAAGCGCACGCGTGTGCTCATTAAGTATGTGTCCGATTTAGAGAGACTTATATTATCGACACCAAACCGATTTATAGGTGAATGTTCTCTGCAACATATGGTTTGTTAATGGAGAGAGGGAGGGAGAGTACTCAAAACGAAACGACTTACAAAATGTAACACTAAAACAATGTATTATTTATCAAAAAATCGAATGATTTTACTTTTCGATTAAGCACTTGCGCTAGATGATCACAACGCTGAGTCATTCAAATTATTCCCCAAATTAATGTCCCCAGTTTAACTTTTCTTTATACAGTGTCTGGTTCAGCTGTACATGTGTGACGGGTGGGAGATAACGACCATCGAAGGACTGGGCAATGTCCGAACTGGCCTCCATGCAATACAAAAGCGTTTGACTAAGTACAATGGAGCTCAGTGTGGCTTCTGTAGCCCCGCCCAAGTCATGAATATGTATGGGTAAGTAATCATGCTAAGACTGCGACAAATAAACTTCTGTGCTGCAAAAATCTTGTACGATTATGGTACAAAATACTTTTAAAATAAGCCGCTTCAAAATCAGCTGGAAATAGTTTGGTTGTTCTAATTACTATCTCTCCTTGCCATTGATTTTAATTAATTTTAACAACGGGGATTGTGTGCTAGTTTGCTTCAGAGAAACCCCACACCAACCATGCAGCAGGTTGAGGACGCCTATGATGTCTCTATTTGCCGCTGCACAGGTAAGTTCAGTTAATTTTTACAACAAAATCAAAGGTATAGTTTTATTTAATTTGCACTGTAGGTCGACTATTCACAAAGTGTTGATTGCCAAAGTTTCAGTAATAACCGGATTCCTTATCAAGAGTTACTATTAATTAATTGGTTTTCATTCATATCTTAAAACAACATTCTTACTGTGTCACGTTTGCTTTAAGTCTTAAAAGTGTTTGCCTGTTAAAAGCTGACCGCAAGAGTTTAAATCAGAGGCAGTTACTTTGGACACAAAAATTTGTAGGCGTTTAAATAAGGATTTTGTTTTAACTGCGTGATTAAAATGCCTCGTAAAATAAGTATTGCTATAATATAGATATTGGTGTTTGTATTCATGGTCTAGCAAAAGGTATGTGTATACTTTCTAATATTATTATACTACTAGAAATCACTAAACAACACTTTACAGCAGTGATTGGTGTTACTCTACAGGCTACAGACCAATCCTGGACGCCATGAAGTCTTTTGCCTCAGACGCCCCTCCCAGTCTACAAGGAGGCATGATTGATATAGAGGTATGGAAACACTGACATCAACATCATACATAGCAGCAGCATCACAATTGTCTTTATCGCCTTTTTCTTTACGATTTTTGTTGGATTTAGTGTGTTCGAGTGCATGTCCACACAAGTACAAATATACCTTAACTCTTATTAATAAACATGTATTTATTTTTTACCTATTTTAAACATTTGTCAGCTCATATTTTCTTTTGTGAGGGAGCTTTTGATCAACAGATGAATAGAAAAAAAATATTGTGTTAATATATTTAAGTGTGACAACCGAGACATAAGTAGAAGTCGTTCTTTTAAAGGATTTGAACCCCAAGATGTGCAAGAAGACTGGCGAGAGATGCGAGGGCAAGTGTGACAACAAGAAGGACAAGAAGAGTTGTTCCAGTGATCGACAACGGAACAGTAGTTCCCTCGCTAACGTGGGCGCCAGGGCTGGGTGGTTCAAACCCACCACACTGCAAGAGCTGTACACCCTGCTCCATCAGCACCGC
The DNA here is from genome assembly GCA_004794325.1 of Pomacea maculata. Classification (NCBI taxonomy): domain Eukaryota; kingdom Metazoa; phylum Mollusca; class Gastropoda; order Architaenioglossa; family Ampullariidae; genus Pomacea; species Pomacea maculata. The sequence continues at coordinate 68,445 of SRHC01000091.1, read as the reverse complement.
GCGGACAACTATCGCCTGGTCTTCGGCAACACTGGCTTTGGTAAACAGATTTTGATCAAAGCTCGATAATACTTCATCCTAACCGTAGAATTTCGATTACTTTTATCTAATAATGCGTGTAAGCGGCTTAGTGTTTTTGATTTAAAGTTGATTACCAGAACAGAACCTATGTTTAACTCTTGGCGCGCTGGAAAAAGGCTGAAAGGTATAAACCTCTTCTTGCTCAGTCAGCAACTGATTTAAAGAAATGTGTGTATCATCTCTTAAATACCAACCTGAATTGTTTGCGTCTTGTGCATAGATCAGTAAATATAGGCGATTTAAACCTAACCTGTAAATTTCAGCTTCTCAAAACCCTCCAATAATTAATTATCCGCTACTAAAGTACGCGATTCACACAAACAATAAACGAGCGCCGTCTACAGAGGATAATTAATTAACAGCGTAGTAGCAGATAATTAATTAACGGATGGGTTTAGGAGGCTGAAATTTACAGGTTAGTTTAATATCGCCAATACCTACCGATATCTGAAAAAACCGCAATCCATTCAGGTTGTTCTTTAACCGCACTCTTTAAACTGTAAGAAACATTTTTATGTCGACTAACATTCTTTTACATACTTTCTTAGGTGTTTTCAAAGAGATTGGACCGTGGATGTATAATATTTTGATTGACATCAAGGGAATTAGAGAGCTGTACAGGATTGAGGTGAGATTTGGGACAATAAAAGAATGTTTGTTGAACAGAATATATAAGCGTAATTCATAGAACCAATTGTTTAAAAGAATGATTCCTCTTGAATATATTACCGTTAAAAAGAGCATAAGTACTACATGCAGTCTAGTCTTGATAACCCTGCTGCACTTAGAGCTACAAAGATTACTTTGTCAGTTGACTTTTATGGTGATGTTGTTCATGTGACGTGGCAGTTCACTCCCTCGCTGGTGTGGGGCGCTAACCTGACGCTGACCAACATCCACGACCTGTGCGACAAGGCGCGCAGCAACGCATCACTGCCGTACGCCGCCGTCTTCGCGGAGCACATCAAGAAAGTGGCCAACAATGGCGTCAGGAACGTACGTGTCACGTGTTACAACTTGCGACATGCTAGTTTCTAAATATACCTTCAATAATCCTACAATACTTGCTAGTCGGAAAATAGATACGTATTTGACCTATTTATTACTCATCAGCTCCGTAAGAAGGGTATTGAATGTTTGTCTCTTTATCTCAGCTGGCATCGTGGGCAGGCAACCTGATGCTGAAACACAAACATCCAGAGTTCCTCTCTGACATCTACACCATGCTGGATGTTGTTGGTACCAGACTCCTGATTGGTGAGTCTCAGATTACATCTCAATCGAGCACTGTTAGTAAAAAAATAAAATAACATAATAAACAAAACAAGTAAACAAAAAAAACTCTAGAGAATGACTCTAATTCACCAAAAATAAATTCACCAGAAGTAAAAAAAAAAAACAATTATTGAATACTTATGTGTTTTACGGAGCTGATGTTATTCCTTTTAGGCGATGAAACTGGAAACAGAAGCCAGTGCACCTTGAAAGAATTTCTCAGCCTGGACATGCAGGGGAAGATCATCGAGGCAGCCTTACTCCCAACCTACACCGACACCAACTACTACATCCGACTTTACCGTGTTTCACAACGACTACAGGTAAACTTCTTTCATAATCGAGCAATCCGGCTAACGAAATAATATTTTTAGACTTTTATACAATTCTTTATAATAAAGTAGTGACTAGTATATTTTCATCTCTCTCCCACACAGGCTGACCATGGTCACGTGATAGCAGGGTTCAACATGAAGATAGACAAGACCAACAACTGCACGGTGCTACAACGACCAACTATCGTGTTCCAGGGCATCAATGGCACTCTGGTCAGTCTGTGAGAATTAGTGTCAAGCTGCAGACGAAATATATGTTTTTGTAAACACATTAAACTAACTGATAAAAATTTTTAAAAATGTCTGGAGAAAACAAATTAACAGACGCACACAATATTACTTGTCAATAGAACCGAGCTGAAAATACAGAGGCTTTTCTGGAAGGCAAGCAGCTGGGTGATCCTCAAGTTCTGAGAGGCGAGTATCAGTAACAAATAAATACTTTTTGCCATGCAACCGATGTAAGGGAAGATACAAGAAAATGAATCAATCAAGTTATAATGAAAGTTCACAACGGATATCTGATGAGACTTTTTCGTTTCGTGATGTCACTCTTGGCTAGAACAAAGTGCCGCATTAAACGGGTGTAGCATACCCGTGGTTACCCGTAGTCATCCTCGAAGTATTATGAGCAACTGAAAGCGAGTAATATTTTCACTTCAAAAATCCCTGGAAACGAGTCTTCTGGCACAGTTCTTCCTCCTGTTTACTAGCTTTATCCCTCTTGCTTCTCAAAGCAAATATTTTATTTATTTTGCACTGAGTGTGTATTATGTGCAATATGTTTCGCTAGAGTTTTTGTTTCTTTTCAGACTCACTTTCCATGCTGAACATGGAGCTGACCCCTACCAGTGACCCTATACTCGCCAGTGCTGATTATCGGCGAAGTACTGCAATGTCATTCTTCTACAAGGTATCTCATTTGCATTTTTCTAAAGGGCACTATCATTAGTCTTTCGGCTTCTGTCGTTCTTCCAATGGACTTAATTCAGAAGGTTTAAAACATCACATTTCAGCATTACTCGGTGTAACGAGGTTGTATTAGTTTACATTATAAACGTGTTCCCGTATGAAATGACTAACTTGTGATTGCGTTTAATAAAAGAAACGATCAATTTTGAAATGCGTATTAAATGTTTATGACAGAGGTAGCTGAGTAACGTAGGATTTGTTTGGTAATTTCTAACAACAAAGATGCGTAAAAGACACTTACCTGAATTCAAACCCCCCTGACCACTCGACAGAAGACAGAATTGTTATACATCAGTCACAGCAATTGCTACATAAAAATAAATACTGCCCTAACATATGACGATAAACTTTATTAAAATCCTGCTGACGTAGACAGTTGGAAAATTCAGCCTTTAATAAATTATTTCAGATCCATGTGTGTGCCACCTGGTTTGTTTTTGTTTGGGTTTTTCTTTTGTCGGCATTTTCGCTGTCAGCACAAACAGTTTGTTTCCACTTCATTCATATATAGCCTCATTTTCTGTGCACTTTGTATATTTATTGTCTGTTTGTAAAACTTTTCTGGTCCTCAGTACGTGCTGGACGTGTGTGGAGACAAGGTGGCTCAGAGGTACCGTAGTGGAGGGACCAGTCTGGTGCGCCCAGTGTCGTCAGCAAAGCACTCCTATGACACCCGGCAGGAGGAATGGCCTCTGAACCAGCCCATCACCTCCATCGACGCCGACTACCTGGTAATAGATTGTTTGTACATTTATTTTGTGTCAGTCGTAGTCAGTTTCAAGAAATTATTAACCGCGAGAATTTGTATTGTCATCTTCGAAAAAATGTTATTTGCTTTGGTAATATTTTGTATTGTCAATGATTATCTATCTCTGTAATTATATAACCAGACATTTTATCACGTAACTTAAACATCTCTTTAGCTTCTTTAAATTCATTTTACTTTCCTAGAAACATCTCCCAGATTATTCCTTCACCCAGTCAGTCCTGGAATTGACGTCGAAGCTGTAACCAACGCACAGGCCACCCGTATCCATATCCCTAGTCATAACTCTAACCAACATTCATATACTTTATTAATTGTTTTACTTGTTATTAACATGTTTCAGACATCTCTTTCCAGCATTGGCATCATCGGTCTCACGTCTAGAACTTTTTTCAAGCCTAGAACCCTTCCTATAGCATCTATTAGTTCTCTATAATTATGCACACCTGACGGGTACACGGATTGCCGTTCGGGAAGGCAGGCCTTTAATTGCAATAGTCAAACTTCAAATGTTTAATCAATTTAATACCGAAAGAGGAGTCAGGATAAATACTATCAACGTTTGTACGCAGGTTTCTGGAATGTCTCGGTACTTGGATGATGTTCCTCTGGAGCCTGGCGAGCTGCACGCTGCCTTCGTCCTCAGCACACAAGGGAACGCTGAGATCGCATCCATGGATGCCCAACTGGCGCTGGTAAACTAGCTTACAGACAGAAACAATGTCTGGAACTTAGTTATCCCACCTGCGATGTACGTGTTTTTGTGCCGCTGATATTTGCTTGTTTTTTTACGAGTAAATATTAAATATTAAAATATGTAATCAAGAGAATCTCTAACCATTTTGCATATTTTCGTCAAAGGTAGCGCGGGCCGAGTTATAATCAATTTTAAGTCAGTCATCTTTTAACTGCTCTCAAAATCAGAAATTGTTTATTTTTGTGAAGTAAATGAGCAAATTAAAAAGCTCTGACAAACTCTGTTAATTTTCTTTCTTAATTTTTGTAAACCAGAGGTTGCGTAGAACCATATAAAATATAAGAATAATTCAAAACGCACTTCTCATCTCTTACCAAAGTCTTTTTCTAGTAAAACTGGATTAAAGTTAATTGTCAGATCTTTTCCCTTTAGTTGTTATCTGTAATCATACGAAAAATTTTCTGAATTTCTAGAAATAAGAATAAGACATCTTTGTTTAAGATTGCATTTTTCCATGCTTTACCAGTTGATCATCCTGTGATAGATAATACTATCCTTATAAATTTCTTGGCTTAATGGTGCCGTGTAAGGGAATATCTGATTCCTGTCTATGCTTTGCATTGATGGATTCACTTTAAAATTAAATAAGTACTAAGGATGAATCAGTGTTAGACCTTTGGATGTGCAACTGCGAGCTTTTTCTTGATATCTTCATCGCTCACTACGTTAGTGGAAAACTCGTCCAAGAAACTGAAAATGGTTCATGATGATGCACTGCTGTAACTGTTTCAGTCTTTACCAGGGGTACTCAGGTTCATCCAAGCTTCTGACATTCCACCAGGCGGAAAAAATCGTTTTTCCACTTTTACTTCAGCTTCAGAAGAGGTAAACGGCTTGAATATATTTGAATGTTACTAGATTTTTCGAGATATAAGAGCATGACTTTGACTTAGAAATGAACTGATGAAAGAGAGTTAATAATTTAAATATATTCTATGAAAGGATCTTTTCTGTTAAAAGTGCAGTATAAAAATATAAAGAAAGACCATAGCATCTACAACATAAAAATGATACACCAATATAATAATATACCAACAGCAAGACGTGGTTACAAGAAATATCTCTGAGTTAATCATTAGACACCAGAGTTTCCGTTTGAAAGTGTCATGTCCAGCTTTTTTCTGGTTTAGATTCTCTGCAGTGGTCGTGTGGAGTATGCTGGCCAACCCATTGGTATCATCGTTGCAGGTGAGGTTCATAGATGTCACTACTCTTGCAGATGACAACATGGAGACGCTTTATTGTTGTTGTTGTTGTTGTTGTTGTTGTTGTTGTTATTGTTGTTATTATTGTTGTTGTTATTATTATTGTTGTTGTTTTAAATAGGATGAAGAATTCTATAACTTTTTTATTATTTTTACACACTGTATTTCTTTGGTTCTTTAGAAAAAACAGTTTCTAATTCTAATTCCACATTTGTTTTGGTGTAAAGATTGAATGCTTGTACTTTGATGCTCTGCGTTGAGGGGAAGTGTTTGCCACAAGAGTTTACTCGGACTGCACGTAATATTCAAATATTATATATATATATGTAACCTTAGAGACAGGGTGCCGGTCAGTCCGGTTACATATATAACGAATCAAGCGCGAAAGAATTATTTCTTTGCAGCTTGTTCCCAAAGACCTAAAAGAAACTTTGCTTCTAAATGTCTCAAGATACATTAGGCCTGCTTAACTCGTTGAACTATGTTTTACCATATGAGCTTATTTACACATAACATCTAAACGACCTGTCAAAAGTCATTAACCCTTCTCCTCGACAGACGACCCTCAAATGGCAAGTACAGCTGCCTCCATGGTCAATGTGACCTACAGGAATGTCCAGCCTCCGTTGCTAGACCTCAGGACGGCCATCAACCAGAAATCTTTCTTTCCAAACCAAGAAGATCCTGTCATCAGAGGTGACCCGGACTGTAAGTCTTGTGACCCTTTTCATAACTAGTGATAGTGAGGTTGACTGTTTAGACTGTCCATTGCTGTTCACATACTGTATATACCACGTTGTGAAAGTAATCCCTTGAACGAAATGAACGATGCTCATATGACTAATAATTCAGGACAGCATAACTGAGAATAACTGAAGCCTTCGAAATTTAGTAATTTTATACTGTTGGTGTTGTTGTTTTGGTTTTTCTGGCTTAAAATTCTGAGCCAAAACTTTCTGTTGAACACTCATGTATATGTTTCTTTGTCGTTGCTCTTTCGGCTTTCTCTGACTCTATATACTAAAACCTCTTTTCCTACACACTTTAAATTCTAACGATTGGTCGAATAAAACATTCTAATAAAACTCAGTAGCGTTTCAATGCCATAATGATCTGTACTAACTGCTTCACGATGTTCTTGTGTTTCTCAGCGGCCATAGCCCAGTCCCCTCGCCGCCTGACTGGGTCTGTAGAAATAGGAGACCAGTACCACTTCTACCTGGAGTCACAGAGCAGCAGGTGCGCCCCCAACGACACGGGGGGCATGGACGTGCGGGCGACAACCCAGTGGGTGGACATCATTGTCAGGGTGGTAGCAGACATCCTCAACATCCCAGTCAGCAGGTGAGTCGCTTATTTTTTTTAAAGAAGTCATTCTGGAGTCTTCATCCTACCAGATCGCTGAAAGCTGTTATTTTCTGAATTTTTTTCGCATCAAGTAAATTTAGGACTGATAGAACGATACTCGCAGCAACAGATGCCATTACAGCCACTAGACCGCAAGGCGCATTGACGGTTAAGGTATATTCAAAGGTTTACCATGGTAACTCATTTATGTCATCAAGAAGACTTATTTTTGTTTCAATTATAGTGTGAACCTGGAGGTCGAACGCTTAGGTGGAGCTTTTGGAGGGAAGGTGACTCGCAACCCAATTGTATCTGGGGCGTGTGCACTGGCTGCCTACATCATGCAAAGGTGAGTAAAACAGTTTCACAGTTCCCCTCATGACAAATATCTTTAGAATGATTTAGCTCTTTCTCCCTCCCTCTCTCGTTCTCTTTGCATATATATTGTGCAATCTTATTTATTTAGAAATACTCTTCGTGTAATAATAATATTCACACTTGGCTTCTTCTCCAGGCCCGTGCGGTTGGTCTTGGACCTGCACACAAACATGAAGGCGCTGGGCAAACGCCATTCGGTGATTGCAGAGTATGAGGTGAGGTGTGTTCACTGCAGTCTGTAGGCGGTCTCCTCTTCGGTGTTTGTAAGCTTAAACAATGTGGCAGATGATGATGATCATGATGAGGATTCATTACCCTCTGTAAACAAACCTGCATCACAGACCTCTTTTGTTTGTTTCGTGTACCTGGCAGGTAGGGTTCACGGAGGAAGGCAAGCTGAACGGAATCAAAGTCACCTACTATGACGACTGTGGTTACAGTGATGCTGATGCCTTTCTGTCTTATGTTACAACCTTCATCGACAGCTGTGAGAGCTTTGTCTGAGCTGATCTCATCAACATCAATTCTTTTCTACACTCTCATGCAAGCGAACAACTTCTGATTCCTATAAATTGTCATCTTATCATCCTCTTCATATTAAACAGACTTTCATCGACAACCGTGAGAGTTTTGCATGATCTTATTTTTGTTTACTTAGCACTTTTTTGTGAGTAGTTTTCACTATTGAAATCCATTATATTGTCTGGAATGTAAAATTACCTTTTTACAAAATATTCTCCTTTTTGTCCTCAGCTGTTTGACCTTCTGATCTTTTTTTTGTTTAGCTTATTTTTGTCCAAACTGGAACTTTACGTCAGTGGCTGTAAAAACAAACAAAGCAACCAACACCGCCTGCAGATCCCCACGTATGTAGAAAGTTTATGATTTTAATTTTGGCTTCTTTAGAACGATAAAGTTGTTCTTTTTGTATTATGGTCCTCTTTTAATCAACACTTGCATAGCTATTAATTATTACATTATAAACTTGAAAGTATAAAAATGTCACAAATAAATATTTCTTGTATAAAAATTCGTCACGTCGGTGGGAAACAAAAATTTACGTGGAGGAAAATTTCCTTTCATTTTCATTATAAAAATCGATGATAACAAATTGAATCTGAATTTACTTCTCAAATTTTTTAAAGGACAGATGTAATGAAGGTGGCAATACCACTTGATTACTACATCAATACAATATTTTCATTTAGAGGATTATGAACCATAACAAATTTATACTGGTTGTAAGAGTTATACTCTTTGCTTAAAGAAGAAAAGGACAATTTAAACAAAAAATAATTAAAAGGAAAATCATCTATATCTACTCACACCTGGTTGTTTTCTTTGAATTCTTGTGTTTCAAACACAGAGGGTGTGCCAGCTCAGTTCATGATCGAGACAATAATGGAGCACATTGCAAAAACTCTCAACAAAGATCCCACGGAAATCCGAAAAAACAATTTTTATCAGGAAGGACAGGTAATATAATCTATTCTTCTACATCTAAAAGGGTTTTGGCAATCCTCCTGATTTGGTCGAAGAGCAGTGTTTAGTATTTCATTTTACTATTTCATTGATGAACAACCATAATGTTTCAAGCATTACAAGAGTTTTTCGCTAGTAATATGAATGCCCTTGTGAAAATGGCAGTATGTAAAATATAAAAATGTTGACCAAACTTTTGGCTGTACCAGTTTTCTCTGAATGGCTCAAAACTGGAGAACTGCAACATCGGATTGGTTGTTTCCCAATTAGAGACATCTTCAGATTTTGAAGCCCGTAAACGCCAGGTGGCCGAGTTCAATCAGGTAACAGAAAGATAAAACAACATTTCTTTTATTTACTTATTTTTTGGCTATCGAATGATGCTGACGATGCTGATGCTGATGCTGATGCTGATGATAATGATGAGGATGAGGATGAGGAGGAGGAGGAGGAGAACGAAAAACGTCGTTATAAAAACCATTTTCCCAGTTTAGACTTTATCCAAATGACAAAAGCAATATCTAAGCAAATATACACATATGAACATAGAAAACATGTAAAGATCAAAATATAACAAGAAATATAAGGTAGCACAGCAAGACAGGAGAACTGGGACTGTAAGAAGTATATAGTCTGTAGAGTGACTGGATCCGACGGTGATATTTTTAAAGACGAAGATGGTGTATCGTGGTACTCACCTACATTCATGTTTCAGGCAAACCGTTGGAGGAAACGTGGCATCGCTCTGGTCCCCACAAGATATGGGATAGGGTGGACCGCCCACTACAGTGTCCTCGTGGCCATCTACAACTCTGACGGCTCTGTCGCAATCGAACATGGCGGCATCGACATGGGACAGGGAATCAGTACAAAGGCAAGCAGACCGTGTTTTTATTTACTTATTTTAAAAAAATCTGAACTAGTAGACACCAACTGACGTGCTAAATGTAAATCACTAAAAGCAACTTATCAAAGCTGCAATATGTGTAATGTTACTGTTTACGGATGATGTGAGTGGAGCACAAAACTATTACACATGCAAGCCACCCGTTATATAATTATCCTTAAGATGAGTCCCTGACATTATACCTTCTGACCACGGGACCCTCTGTGGCATGTGCTGATCCCTGAGGTCCATAGCTACTACCTCAGACAACTGTCGACCTACGAAACCAAAGTTTGACGTGGTTACTTTAGACCAGGGGTGGGCAATTAATTTTCTCAAGTGGCCGCTTGAGAAGTTGGGATGGTTTTAGAGGGCCGGACTAATATAATTAACTCAGTTGTATCCAATACTGTATATATAGTATATATACTGGAGGGCGGGCCAGCGGGCGGGCCGGTCAGAGACAGGAGGCGGGCCGGATCCGGCCCGCGGGCCGGCGTTTGCCCAGGTCTACTTTAGACTATGAACATCAATTGATGTTGACGTTTGTGCGTGTGTGCAGGTGGCACAGGTGTGCGCCTATGAGCTGGGTGTACCATTGTCGCTGATCCGTGTTAAAAAGAATTCCTCTACTGCCAACGCCAACTCGACCTTCACTGCAGGGTCCATGGGCAGTGACCTGTGTTCTTTGGTCAGTCTCTATTTTATCACGAGATATATATATATAACACGATACTTTTAGCTATTTCAAAAAATTAGTTGAGTACCTGTTCGTGAAAATTTTATAAAAATAAATTTAATTGATGGGCTGTTTGATTTGGCAGACAATGAACAAATAATATACTAAAACAGACCAATGGTAATCTGAGTAACACTCAGAGTACTGTCATACAGTGTGTGCTACATGTGACCAGGTGACAGGCGTTTGTAAGATATAATGTGTTTTTGTTTCATCTGATCTTTGTGACCAGTTAGATTCACCAGTAACTGTTATTGTCTTATTACAGGGAGTCATTCAGTGTTGTCAGCAACTGAAGGCGAACATGGCGCCAGTTCGGATGAGGATGCCGACAGCGGCATGGAAGGACATTGTTAGCGAGTGTTACCGCAGTGGAATCGATCTTTCAGCCCACGCCTTGTAAACACCACTGAATAGATTATTGTTATCTTTATTTAAATATAAATATCTTTATGACAAAGCCCAACATGTGTAAGGTATATAAAAAAACTATTAACAGTTTGTCAGTTTTTTACAAGTTCTTGTAGGAAAAACTCTATAAAACAGAATTAAAAATGAATTAGACATCTAATTGTGAAATGGAAATGTATGGTATTTAGTTCACTAATATTAATCTTGTCTTCCTGTTCACCAGCACGAACCCATTCAGCCAGTACCACAGCCGTTACAGCGTCTACACAGCTGCCGTGGCGGAGGCTGAGGTGGACGTCCTCACCGGCCAGTCACAGCTCAACCGCGTGGACATCTTGTACGACTGCGGCGAAAGGTCAGAGTTCATCTCCAGTATAACAGATATTTCATTCCTCAAAACGCCGAGATGTAATGACATAATTTTGTACTCTTCTTACAGTAGTGTAGCAGAATTAGCTAAAAGTCGTTTTAATCTGTTGTTTAGCTTGAGTCCCGAAATAGACCTTGGCCAGATGGAGGGCGGATTTCTGTTGGGTCTGGGATGTCACCTGCTGGAGGAAAGCAAGTACCACCCCACAACCGGAGCCCTTCTCACTGACGGAACTTGGGTCAGTCTTCAACTAAATTAAATAATGAAAATATATTTATTTGAATATTTATGGCAGTGGATATCATCACAGAAATGTTTTTATGGTTAAGTCTTACGAATGCGACTGTGGAAGAGTTCACAAACAGAAAAATCACTATACATTGCAACAACTTTTCAAACAATAAAAAACCATCGTAGTGTGTCACATGAAAGCGGAAAAAGCAAAGTATGACGGTTAGCTATTGAATCATGATCTGATGGACTTTGCAGGAGTACAAGCCACCCCTACCTAAGGACCTGCCTGTAGACTTCCGGGTGAGCTTCCTGAGAAACACACCCAATCCCTTAGGAGTTCTTCGCTCCAAAGGTAGGACAAAAAGACTTTAAAGATTCTATATGGCAACCTTTATTGGTTAATTAAGATATCCATAGTTTACTAGCATTGCTAAATTTTCAGTTTTACATGATTTTTGACAATTTAAGTCAGCGACAGGGACAAACAACCAAAAACCAATGAGTCGGGAATTATAAGAATGTCATATAGAAAGTTTGAGGTATTAGGCATGCTCACTGTATATACTGCATCATACGTTCATTACTTCTGGATTTTATAACATCCATAGGGTATTCATAACTCATAAATGAGTCCCTTGCTACTTTCACCCTTCATATCAAAAAGATAACGCTACATGTGTTATAATTCGAAAAGAAATCATTTACTTCAATAAAGAAAACTAATTAAAACTAATTACATCTTTTGTTCTTAAACTATTCTTTTTTCAATATTTAGCTAGTTCTAGTTCTGCATTCCTCTATTTGTCATTTACATTTTCAAGCATGTGGTTGGTTCTTTTGACATTGATGTTGTATCTCTTGCCCAATATTGTCTTTGCTCATCTGCAACCTGCTGATGTGTCTTCCAGCCACCGGCGAGCCCACAGTTCCCCTCAGTAGTGTCGCTGTCTTCGCCATCAAGCACGCCGTGGAGGCTGCACGTGCCGAGATCGGCCAGGACACCTACTTCACACTCAGTATGTCACTCATTTCAACACAATAGTTTGAAATTCTGGAATATTCGCCCACATGTACAAAGTCTTGTTCATAAGTTGTGAACCCAAACACTATTGCTAACCTTATGTATTGTCTTTCAGATTCACCTGCGCTGGTGCAACATGTCCAGACAGCTTGCCAGGTAAAACCTGAACAGCTCACCTTTGGAAACTGATCTTCTCTGAAAGTTTAAAGAATTAATTACACGTGCATGTGTAACACAGAGGGAGCTGATTACAATGGGACACGTCTGTTACGATTATGTCAACCTTAACCGAAGACTTTATGTTGGAGGTGTGGGATGTATTGTACAGCAACAATGCACTGTTGTCTGAAGACTGAAAGAGTTATTCTCTCAGTAACATGTAGGGTATCACACTGCTGTTTCGTAGAAAAAAAGATTACAAAATAATTGTCATGATTATCCTCGAAAAGGATTCACATTTTATTCCTGATAGTGTTTAACCAAATGCGTGCTACGTGTCCAACGATTGTAATAACACAGCACACGAATTCACTCAACTATACGGAAAAACTCCGTTTAATATTTTTGCTTCAGTTCTGAAAATAATATTATTCTTAGATTCTGTGTTTGGAATTATAATTGTTAAAAATCTTAATACATTTTTATAAATGAAAGAATATAAATAACTACATGGAAACAGATTGCGGTTTACAGAATTATTTTAAAAGAGTTATTGTTTTCACTTGTGATTGAAGGCCAGTGAAGGATACACCCTTACCTTTGTATTTTTTCCAGCTATATTTTAACCGAAAAAATATATACTGAGAATTTAAAGTAGCTTTCAAAATGTAATTCCTGTACTTAATTCCCGGTATCTTTACCTTGGGTCATTAAGAACAGCATCGAAGACCACACTTCCAGTGTTATGCTATTTTATTAGCTTTATTGGCTAAGGTTTTACTGTTTTCTGGGAAACATATGGTGATGGAAATGTTCTTTACAAAAAAATGTTTTGTTTTAATAACTTTTTAAAATCGATTAATAATTTTATCTTTTAATGTATTATTTCCTTTTCTTTATAATTTTCCATTAGTAATTTCTTTTTCTTGAATAAATTGAATTGAATTTGATGTAAAGCTGGGTGTCTTTAATGCACAATTTATATATATTTATGAATTTCACAAATTTTCTAATGAAATAAACAAAGGTTCATTTAGAGGAATATCATGGCTTTGTTTGTTTTATATGCATACATGATCGCTCCGACTACTTCCCTTACGAGAAATTCCACGTCATCAGACTGACAGTTAAATAAACAAGGAAATGGTCAGATGTAACCAGGAACACATGTAGTCGGGTGCTAAAGCATAAAAACCACGCAATAGAAGCAAGAGTCAAGCTAATTCAAGACTTTTACAGAAGATAGGTTGTACTACTCCCAAGAGCTAGCCATCGAGATGACACATGTGAACGAAGGAAGATAATGTCAGAGATGACGAATGAAACCCAGGGCAATGCCTAAATAAAAATGAAATTGTTGTCTACCACCGAGATGCACGATGAAAAGGCAGACAGTCAAAATCATCTTCCTACACTCAGAGAGTAGAAAATGTCTGGACACACAACAGCCTCGTCCTAGTTTCTGACCCAAACTATCTGACAACAGATGTAGTAGAGTTTCTTAATATAACGAAAGATACAAATGTCTTCTCAAAAGTTACTAAATATCAGCAATTTATTCCATTCCATGTCACAATGTAGGTTATCGAGCTCCTGTCTTTAGCTGCATGAGGTCATGACGAGTAGAACAAGTCTGAGAGCATACATAGATAAGACATGGTGTGGAGAGGCGATGGTGACCACTACCAGGTCTTGCTTTATGCCTCAAGAACATGTTAAAAGAATCCTTATGAAAACGAAAGAGTGATAGTTCACTTTCTTCAGCCTTTCGTAAGAATGTGACAATGTGAGGATGTCACAAATCCTCACCATTGTGTCAACAGCTGCAGATGACAGTTGACAAGGTTTGTAAAATAACACTAAAAGACACGGAAGCTTAAAAAAGACAATAAAACGAACACCTAAGCGACTTTAAGATTATCTACAGCTGCCGTTTCTTTCTGTAAAAAAAAGAAGGGCGATGTAGAGCCATGTTCTATTATCTTACTGTTAGGGCAATCCTCATCATTTTACACTTTGGTAAGTAAGAGCTCCCTGTTGAATTTTTATTGATAGACCTTTTCTGCTGAAATAAAAGTGAACTCGGCTTGTACCTCAACACGAGTTAGCTGACTGCATATGACGAATGAGAATTTGATAATAAATAAGTTTTCTTCCCCACAAAGGACTCGCTGATCTGTCTACTGGAGACCTACAGCGAGTGAAAGGATGTCTGATTCTGTTGATCAGAATGTTCTATGTCCTGCGTGTGGCACAAAGTGAGTAAATGTTTATACTTACATCTTCTGTCTGCATAAATCGCATTTTGCTTGTCTACTGTTTGGTTAAAAATCGTGCCAAACACTTTTAACCCCCTGCCATCACCAAAAGCAAAATGTGGGTTTACACTCCAATGCTTAAAAAATTGCCTTCGTTTAAATTGTCTGTCATTATTTTTCCTTCATTGACGATCAAAGGATATTTTTGAATATTTTTAAGCCAGATACATGTCATGATGTCTTCACGCAGACTTGGGATTTTCGTTAACTTCTCAGACATAGAGATGGCTACATTGTCATCGTCGTCTCTGATAGCTAGCAGAAGATGACTAGACAGCCTGCAACTGTTTCAGGCAAGACATACCTCCAGGGTTTGCAGGTGTGGAGGAGTATGGAAGGACCTGCATCAGCTGCGGCTTCTCCATGAAACTACGTCTACAGCAGGGAGCTAGCGACGGCGTCACCTTCACAGTGAATGGCACTCAGTTGACAGGTACATTTGTTAGTAAACAACACAGGTTAGTAAATACACAGGAACACATGACTGTAAGTATACTTGTTGGTAAAACAAATACAATCGATGGTAAACAATACAGTATGGCTATAAGCAATCACCTATAATAATGGCTTGGATGTTAAACTACAAAACATGTTTGGCTGTTACAGCAAAAGGCATGTATGGCTGTTGTTTGTTTGTTTGTTTGTTTGTTTGTTTGTTTGTTTGTTTGTTTGTTTGTTTGTTTGTGTTCAATGCCGTGCCAGCAACTAGGGATGTATGGCTGTTTGTAAGCTCAACTATATATGGAAACAAAGGCAAGGTTATATATAACCAGATAACAGAGAAATATATATTAAAAAGTTATTAATAGCTTTAATGCTGTGAAAACCTGCATTTGATGGATTTCTACGCAAAGTCAGCAACCAGTCATAGTGATTACTGTTTCTAGAACTGAACAGTGTTATATAGGAATTCCAGTCAACGCTCTTACATTGCTATTCCGTGATTCCCGATTCTCAACATGCATTGTACTATTTTATGATATAGTTTTAATCCTGTGTTCTAACAAACTGTCGGCAGTGGGAGATGAGTTTAACCCCGCCACGTCCCTCAACGAGTACCTGAGGAGGACAGGTGTGTCCCGGGGTACAAAGCAGCTGTGTATTGAAGGAGGGTGTGGGGTGTGTCTGGTGGCCGTGAAACTGTACGAGCCGGTCAGCGCCACCTCACAGGTGTACGCCGTCAACTCGGTGAGTCTGTGTTTGTTTGTTTGTTTGTTTGTTTGTTTGTTTGTTTGTTTGTTTGTTTGTTTGCTTGCTTGCTTGTTATGTGTCCCATGGTTTAAATGAATGTTTTGGATTTTTTCTTTAAAATAGTGTTTAGTTCAGCTGTACATGTGTGACGGGTGGGAGATAACGACCATCGAAGGACTGGGCAATGTCCGAACTGGCCTCCATGCAATACAAAAGCGTCTGACTAAGTACAATGGAGCTCAGTGTGGCTTCTGTAGCCCCGCCCAAGTCATGAATATGTATGGGTAAGTAACTACAAGTAACAAACTTCTTAAATGTTTTATGATTATCTTATAACATATTTTGGGAACAGAAAGTTAATTATAAAGACTGTACGGTAAATTGAATTCAATTTGAATTATTTTAGTTTTTCCTGTCAATGCTTCTCTTTTCATTTTATTGTCTATCTAATCAATTAAATTTGATGTTAGTTTGCTTCAGAGAAACCCCACACCCACCATGCAGCAGGTTGAGGACGCCTATGATGTCTCTATTTGCCGCTGCACAGGTTAATTTATTTTTTTTTCAACAAAATGGTAATATGCGATGACCATCATTACAAAGGTTTACCTGACGGCTGCAGTAATATTTGTAATTAGCAGGGTTCCTCATCACATAGTTTTCATTAATGACTGTATTTAAGGTACAGACTTTCTGAACCATATCTGACGTAAAGAAACATTCAAAGACCAGGTACCGTATTTAAAGTATTATAATATGCGATTGTTGTCTACACATCAGTATACCACGCTGTACTGTATCAGTCTGTGTTACCCTACAGGGTACAGGCCAATCCTGGATGCCATGAAGTCTTTCGCTTCAGACGCCCCACCTAACCTACAAGGAGGCATGATTGATATAGAGGTATGGAAATACTGACATCATTATCATTAGAAGCAGCACCATCACAGTCATAATTTCTTCTTCACTTTTTTATTATTTATTTTCGAAAAGTTAATAAAATATATTCTAGTGGGCATGTATGTACGACTATTAATATTTTTCAAGTGTGACAGACGAGACCTAAATTGAAGCCGTTCTTTTGCAGGATTTGAACCCCAAGATGTGCAAGAAGAGCGGCAAGAGATGCGAGGGCAAGTGTGACAACAAGAAGGACAAGAAGCTCTGTTCCAGTGATCTACAAGAAGACAGCAGTTCAATCCCTAACGTGGGCGCCAGGGCTGTGTGGTTCAAACCCACCACACTGCAAGAGCTGTACACCCTGCTCCATCAGCACCGCGCGGACAACTACCGCCTGGTCTTCGGCAACTCTGGCTTTGGTAACGAGGATTCTCACGATGACACTTTCTCAAAACCATTTATAAAGTTACTGATTACTCCATATGCATGGCAAGACGATTACTCGCATCAAATCATTCGTGTAAATTGTTCTGTATATTCGGTCTGCATTTCGACTAACGGTCTGACTGTTGATAACCTCGACTGGGAAGTAAGAAGGTCTCTGGCCGGAAGCTGTCAAATTCATATTACCCACATGTCAACTGCTCTAAAGGATTAGGTACCTGACGTATTAGGAGACGAAAAGACAGATGAAGAAGGTAGCTAGGCTCGACCTCCCACGCTAACAAAATACTATGATTTATCTCTTTTTGTCGGCTAACATTTTGTCTATGAAGTATTTTATGTTTACCTTATCCTTATCTCAGGTGTCTACAAGGAGATCGGACCTTGGATGTATGACATTTTGATTGACATCAGAGGAATACAAGAACTGTACAAGATTGAGGTGAGATTAACTAATAAATGAAGAAAAATTATTGAATGAAAGAAATGATCGTCTCGCATACAAAACCGATTATTTCGGACGTACTTCTCTATACGGTCATCTCTAGTACGACTACCTACTTAGTCCCATTTACGAAAGAATCTGTACTCTATTCAAACTTCTTCCTATGTAACCTGTTTAAAAAAATAAACACTTTTTTTTTAATAGAAGGATTTGACAATTTCTAGAAGTCGCGCGGTATATCAAATGTTTTTTTTCTTAGATGTAGCTCTGACGTTAGTGAACTCTTGTATGATTGATTCCCCGTGTAGATTACAGAGATTATTGTATCAGCTGACCTTAACAATTATGCCATTAATGTGACGTGGCAGTTCACTCCCTCGCTGGTGTGGGGCGCTAACCTGACGCTGACCAACATCCACGACCTGTGCGACAAGGCGCGCAGCAACGCATCACTGCCGTACGCCGCCGTCTTCGCGGAGCACATCAAGAAAGTGGCCAACAATGGCGTCAGGAACGTACGTGTCACGTGTTACAACTTGCGATATGTCAACAGTACCTTGAGTGATCTTATAGCATTTACTTGTCGGATAATGGAATCGTGGTTTAAGCTATTTGCTGTTCATTCCACTCAGTAAACATATCTTGAATGTTTGTCTCTTTATCTCAGCTGGCATCGTGGGCAGGCAACCTGATGCTGAAACACAAACATCCAGAGTTCCTCTCTGACATCTACACCATGTTGGAGGTTGTTGGTACCAGACTTCTGATTGGTGCGTGTGTTTTAGTTTGCACACCAAAATAGGGCATGTGGTCAAGAATGAATAATGAATTAAAATATAAACAAAACAAAACAAGCAAACAAAAAGATCCAGAATCGCTCTAATTCAATGAAAATAAATTTACCTAAAGCAGAAAGCCCTGACCATTATGTAAGAATATTTCTAGTGTTTTGAAACTTTTGTTTCCTTATAGGCGATGAAACTGGAAACAGAAGCCAGTGCACCTTGAAAGAGTTTCTCAGCCTTGACATGCAGGGCAAAGTCATCGAGGCAGCCTTACTCCCAACCTACACCGACACCAACTACTACATCCGACTTTACCGTGTTTCACAGCGACTGCAGGCAAGCTTCTTTCATTCTTCATTAAAAACAATCCAGCTAATACGGAAATATATTTTCAGGTTTCTTCACAAAATAATGATTAATAAACTAATGGCAAGTATTATTTATTCTTTCTCCAGGCTGACCATGGTCACGTGATAGCAGGGTTCAACATGAAGATAGACAAGACCAACAACTGCACGGTGCTACAACGACCAACTATCGTGTTCCAGGGCATCAGTGGCACTCTGGTCAGTCTGAGAGAATCAGTCCTCACGAGTCTTCGCCGCTCAGATTTAATTTATTGACATATAATTGACATTAATTCCTGTGATGAAATCACAGAAATTACAAATATTTTTTACGCAAGAAAAATATTTTCAGTAAGTTTTAGAGTGACGAGTAAAACAGAGCTGTTTATTCACTTGTTTCTTTTCTTCTTTCCTTTCCTTAAGTGTCAAGATACTAAGCATTCTTTTTGTTTAAAAAAATCTCCTTATTAAACAGACTAAATGATGGGAATGATAATAAAAGTCTGGAAAATATAGTCGCAAACATTTGATTGCTGTCGATAGAACCGTGCTGAAAATACAGAGGCTTTTCTGGAAGGCAAGCAGCTGGGTGATCCTCAAGTTCTCAGAGGCGAGTATCAGTAACAAATAAATACCTTTTACCAAAAAACGATTTTTTTCGTTGCGAACTTAGTGTATTTTATGTACAATGTTATTGTTAGCTTAAATTGAGGATGTATTTATTTATTTTTTTTGCAGACTCACTTTCTATGCTGAACATGGAGCTGACCCCTGCCAGTAACCCTCTACTCGCCAGTGTTGATTATCGGCGAAGCACTGCAATGTCATTCTTCTACAAGGTATCTCATTTGCATTTTTCTAAAAGGCTGGAAAAGTGACCAACCTTTCCCAATCATTCCATCTTTAAAGAATTAAGTGAGATCCCTGTAAGTGCCTACTGGTTGAATTTTTTGTCAATATCTCCGCTGTCTAGCACAGATAGTTTGTTTACGGTTCTTAGGTTTATAACCACATTTTCTGTGCACTTTGTATATTTATTGTCTGTTTGTAAAACCTTTCTCGTCCTCAGTACGTGCTGGACGTGTGTGGAGACAAGGTGGCTCAGAGGTACCGCAGTGGAGGGGCCAGTCTGGTGCGCCCAGTGTCGTCAGCAAGGCACTCCTATGATACACGGCAGGAGGAATGGCCTCTGAACCAGCCCATCACCTCCATCGACGCTGATTACTTGGTAATCGATTGTTTGAACATTTTAAAATACTGTATTTTCAACGTGTGCGTCTGCCATTATATGAACTCAACGTTTGTAATCACCTAACCAAAGACAATCTTGAGCTTCTTCGAACTCACCTTCTTTCCCAAGTGACTGAATTTCCCATTTAATGTTCTATAGCTAAGCTGGGTACATACGGCCACCCGGGCTGGAGAATGGCTCGGTGGTACTTAAGCACCTAATGTCAGGCTTGATGTAAATTTTAATCCAGCGACTTCATCAGGTTGATTCCCTAAATAAACAGCTTGGTAAACAACAGAAAACCTCTATCAACCTACATATGCAGGTTTCTGGAATGGCTCGGTTCTTGGATGACCTCCCACTGGAGTCGGACGAGCTGCACGCTGCTTTGGTTATTAGCACAGAAGGAAACGCTGAAATTGCCTCCCTTGATGCCCAGGTGGCGCTGGTAAGTTGGTGTCTGGAAATTAGTTAATTATTCCACCGGATATATACATGTTTTATGTCATTGTTTTTTGTTTTTTATTGTTTTTTTTATTTTTGTATTTTTCCATGTTTTAAATTTTAATAATCAAGCAAATGTCTTGTTATCAAAAACTCTTCTAAGAAAATGACAAGAGCTCATTATATGCATCACCGTATATTTGTCAGTCTTTACCAGGGGTACTCAAGTTTATTCAAGCTTCTGACTTTCCAGCCGGAGGAAAGAACAGCTTTTCCCTTTTTGGTCCAACCCCAGAAGAGGTACACACTGAGCTTTTATCTCCATCTTTTTTGTTATGAGAGTGCGATTTTTCCGTTCAATGTTAATAATTTGGAGAATCATATTCAAGAGTCTTCTGCGCTAGAAATGAGGTATTAGAAATTATGTAATAAAGAAGAATAAGACTGTTGCATCTAGAACATAAACAACAAGACAGAAACAAAAAATACACAGAGACAATTATATACCAACATAAACAACAAAGATACCAACATAGCAAAACAAGATACCAATGTACTAATATAAACAACAAACAGATTCGAAGACAGCAACACACCAAAAATAAACCCCCTCAAAACAGAAAACGAATTAAGAATTTGTTTAGTTCTTCATCAGACACTAGTGTGTCTGAAATATCTGATCCATTTTAAGAACATCCTTCATGTCCAACTTGTCTTCTATGTTAGATTCTCTCAAGTGGTCGTGTGGAGTATGCTGGGCAGCCCATTGGCATCATCGTTGCAGGTAATGTTCTTAAATATTTTTTCTCTAGTATTTGTATAAGTAGCCTCTGTCCAAAATTAATCATGCACAAACGACTTTCTTCTTTGCTGCATGTTCTCAATGACCAAGAAACTAACGTCTCAAGATATCTGCATAACTCGTAAAATCGGGTATAATTTATCATACGAGCCATGAGACCTGTAATCTATTTGTACATAAAGTTTGAGTGGCGTGTCAAAGAGTTATTACCTATACCTCCCGACAGACGACCCTCAGATGGCAAGTACAGCTGCCTCCATGGTCAGGGTGACCTACAAGAATGTCCAGCCTCCATTGTTAGACCTCAGGACGGCCATCAACCAGAAGTCATTCTTTCCCCACCAGACGGATCCTGTCATCAGAGGTGACCCAGACTGTAAGTAGTGCAACTCCTGCACTTTAGTACCTGTTCATTTTCATGTACGACTGGCTGCTTTTTAAGCAGCACTTTACTCTTGGGTTTGTGTATATTTGTGTTTGCTGCAGTATGCGAAGCATGTGTATATACATATGTATATATAAATACTACAAAAAATCTGAGCAAACTGCTTCACAACATTGTGTTTCCCAGCGGCCATAGCCCAGTCCCCTCGCCGCCTGACTGGGTCTGTAGAGGTAGGAGACCAGTACCACTTCTACCTGGAGTCACAGAGCAGCAGGTGTGCCCCCAACGACACGGGGGGCATTGACATGCGGGCAACAACACAGTGGGTGGACGGGACAGTGAAAGTTGTGGCTGAAGCCCTCAACATCCCAGTGAGCAGGTGACTAGTCATTTATTTCCTTCCTGTTTAGTCTCCATTCTCCCAGCTCATTGGCGTTCTTCTATAGTTTAGAGATACAACTTTTCGTGTCATATGAATGAAGGACTTACTGAACGATAAACAACCAAATTGTTGCATGATGAGTTTTGCTAAAACAAGACAGAACTTTTCCAAAATTATCTGTAGTACCTTCATGCTTCTAATGAAAAAGTGTCTTTGTTTCGATTTCAGCGTGAACCTGGAGGTCGAACGCCTCGGTGGTGCATTCGGAGGAAAAGCTTTCCGCAATTCCATCGTCTCTGGAGCGTGCGCTTTGGCTGCCTATATCATGCAAAAGTAATGAAAACAGAGCTTCCCTACTTAATCACAAGCAGCAACTATAAATTTGTAGTTGTTGTTGCCAATCACGTGTCAGCAACATTAAACATTATGTCATGTCCAAACGCTATCGTATGTTGTGTTTGTGTTGTGCTGCGGTCCTTGGGTTGCTCTTAGTCTGCTTCGGGATCATAATCCTAAAGCCTGTCATGTTTACTCTGCAAAGAACATTTATTTACACTGGTTGATGTATATAATATTTACACTTGGCTTCTTCTCCAGGCCCGTGCGCTTGGTTATGGACCTGCACACGAACATGAAGTCGCTGGGCAAACGCCATCCGGTGATTGCAGATTATGAGGTGAGGCGTTGTCTTCGGTGTTGTTGTTGTTGTTGTTACAAATGTTGCCTTTGTAGCAATGCAGTTTATTAAAAGACATTAGAACCTCAAATAACACGTACGAATCACAACAAAAAAATCAGGAAGCTGGGAAAGTGTTTCAAACTCTAATATTACCATTCACAAAACACTTAAGCAGCAACATAGGACAAAAATACATGTGAACAACCTTTCTCTTAATTTTTCCCAAAACAAAAACTGACAGCACACTTTTTCCTTTCTTACACCTGGCAGGTAGGTTTCACGGAGGAGGGATATCTGAATGGTATCAAAATCACCTACTACTCTGACTGCGGTCACGCTGATGTCGACTGGACCCTGGTTTTCCTTTCTATGTTCATCGACAGCAGTGAGAGCTTTATCTGAGTTTTTATACACAGATCTTTTCTACACCTTCTGCATGCGCTAGTTTTTGTTTTCCTCAGACCATGAAGATATTGTACTCACTATTAAATAATTATATCTTCATCGACAACACCAATAGGTTTGTATGAGTTTATTTTTGTTAACAGCACTTTTTTGTGAGTTGAGAAACTACTGCAAAGAGTATATTAGTAGAGAGTGTCTCTAAGCAGCGAGAGTTACAAGTTTTACTCTTTCACAGATTCTGTCCTTTTGCACCTTTTTCTGTTTTGAACAACAACAACAAAAAAAGTTTTCTAGGAAAGAAAATGTCCTGAATCGGTTTACCTTTTGACCTTTTTAGCCTACTTCTGTCCAAACTGGAACCTCACGCCAATTACTGTCAGAACAAACAAAGCAGCCAACACCACCTGCAGAGCACCAGGTATGTAGACCGACTATAAAATATTATTTCTATTATTATTTTATTGATTGCTTTTTGTAAACTAAAGTTACCTGTGGTCTTATTTTAATGAAATATTCAATATGATGTATAATAAGTACACTAAAAACATAAAACTTGCATCAATTTAATCATGTCAGAGAATTTAGACAATGTTACAAAGAATTTATCTTTGTCACATCTTACTTGTCTTGTTTACTGCTTAATAATTTTTTATTAGTAATTACCAACAAACTAGTTCTTAACAGTGCAGCTGTTTCCAGTGTCTGTATGTCATCTCTTTCCCAATTATCGGTGAGATGTAATATTCTCTATCTCTTTCATTCGCTTATTGCTCTTTCTTTCTTATTCATCTTACATGATAAAACTATAAAATTTGTTTCTATCATTCATCAAAATTTTAAAAGAACGCAGAAAGAATTAATGAATTTGCTACATTGATATAAAAGGGGAAAAAGCACATAAGACAAAACTAAATAGAATTCTTTTTTTTTCTCGTATCTTTGAAATTCCGTGGCTGACAAAGATGCCGTGCCCTCTCAGTTCGTCTTTGATACTGTGCTGGAGCATGTTGCCAAAGCGCTTAACAAGGACCCCACTGACATTCGAAAACTTAACCTCTACCAGAGAGGACAGGTACCACTACACATCTGTCTATTAATTTAGCCATCCACAAGACTCTTTTAGTGGTCTGTAGAAAAATTAAGAAATTTACTGAGACGCACAAAGAAAAAATGGTCAAACAAGAAGCAATAAAAAGAAGTACTAGATGTGAGCTAAAGTTATGTATACAAGCCACCGAAAATTCGTTTTACATCTTTCAATATGAATGTTTTCTTGGTAACAACAATTACAAATTAAGACGGCACATCATTTTTTTCTTTCTTCTTAGTTTTGGTCACTTAATGTAACTAATCCAATTATAAAATTCCCTTTCGATTGTCGCTAAAAATTTGCATCTCTAGCACCTCAATGCTTCTCTACAAGATGAAGACACTGAAAATAATCATGAATTCTTTGTCAAAACTAGTTTTCGCTAAATGGGTCCAGGCTGGACTACTGTAACATCCAGGAAGTTGTTTCCCAGTTAGAGAGTTCTTCTGACTTGGAAGTTCGAAAACGTCAGGTGGCCGAGTTCAATCAGGTAACAGGTAGAAAAATTAAACAACACATTTCCTTTCTTATAATTATATAAATATATAGTTATCAATTGATATAATTTGACGTGTAAAAAGTCTTTTTATTGTGATGATGAATTTAAATTTATGGATTCATTGGAATCATAACCCTCCACACACACATTCACACAGATCATATATCTTGATTAACTTGATAAAATATGTGTTTCAGGCAAACCGTTGGAAAAAACGTGGAATTTCTCTGGTTCCTACAAGATATGGGATGGGCTGGTCGGGTGGCCATTACAGTGTGTTTGTGGCCATCTACAACTCTGACGGCTCTGTCGCAATCGAACATGGCGGCATCGACATGGGACAGGGAATCAACACAAAGGTAATCAGACCCTATATTTCTCCTCTTGTGCAATATTTGAGAAAGTGAATGCTCACACGTGGACATCGACATGCAACTCGAAATTCCCATTGTACATCCGGGTTACATACTGTGCAGGTGGCACAGGTGTGCGCCTATGAGCTGGGTGTACCATTGTCGCTGATCCGTGTCAAAAAGAATTCTTCTACTGCCAACGCCAACTCGGTCTACACTGCGGGCTCCATGGGCAGTGAACTGTGCAGCATGGTCAGTTTAGTTTATTTACTTATTTTTGGTTTCACAACAAGTTGTAATTTAATGGAAGTAGTTTTTATTTTCTGGTTCACATATCCAGCAATTGTCGTTGTGTTATCTGACCACACATGATTATTGTTGTCTGACCACCTGGTTATTCTGTTAATACTGCTGTCTTATCTCAAAAGGTCGCACTCACATCCTGTAAATTTCCTTCTGACTATTGTGACTTCACTGGTAATAGTAATTTGTTTAACCATAGGGATTTATTAGTGTTTGTTGTTCCATCATATCACCACAGGGAGTCATCCAGTGTTGTCAGAAACTGAAGGCGAACATGGCGCCAGTTCGGATGAGGATGCCGACAGCGCCATGGAAGGACATTGTTAGCGAGTGTTACCGCAGTGGAATCGATCTCTCAGCACATGCCTTGTAAATACGATTAAATAGCTGTTTTGATTACTACTCCTTTTTTAATCCCAATTCCTTGAATCTAAGCTGAAGTGCAATAATCACCATAGGTAGTCTCTTTAATGTACATGGAGTATGTAATAAGCTACTGACAAAAACGTGTCGGTTTTTGCTATTTCTTTTGTTTGATGTTTGATGTGTATTATGAATAGGTTGATGTTATAATTTTTATATAAGTAACGGGAAGTTTAGCGCTAACATCCTTCAAAATAATCAGACTAGAACTAGTGAACCTGCAGACCTACCAGTCCTACGGGAAGAGGTGAAAAGAGATGTACAGTCTGAAGGGAGGAAATTCTCCTGGCGTTGACAATTTTCCAGTTGAGCTGTTCAATAGTGGGGAAGAAACTACAAAGGCTCTCACTGCTCTATGCCAAAGAGTCTTGGAACGCAAATAAAGACCCCCAGTCAAGGGACGAATAACTGATTTAACTTTAAACTACATAAACCAGAAGTAGAAATGCAAGAGTTGGGCATCACATTGCGAAGTGTATTGTCTTATACATGTATTTAGTTGTTTGAATCTCGTCTTTTTGTGTTGCAGCACGAACCCATTCAGCGAATACCAAACCCGTTACAGTGTGTACGCAGCTGCCCTGGCGGAGGCTGAGGTGGACATCCTGACCGGCCAGTCAAGATCAACCGCGTGGACATCTTGTACGACTGTGGGGAAAGGTCAGAGTTCATCTCTCTCTGACACCTTATGGCGCCATAACAATAATGTTTTGATTATCTATGTAAGCAGTGTTAGAGATGCCTCATTCTTAATAATGCCAAGATGTAATGAGATAGTTTTGCGCCATTCTTATTGTGGCAATGAGAAGTTGTTTTAATCTATTTAGTTTGAGTCCCGAAATCGACATTGGCCAGGTAGAGGGCGGCTTTATGATGGGTGTGGGATGTCATCTTCTGGAGGAAAGCAAGTACGACCCCAAAACTGGAGTCCTTCTCACGGACGGAACTTGGGTCAGTCTTGGACACTTTCTAAGATTAACTGTATATTTATTCCATAACATTTTTCTTTAAAAATATTAATGGTTGTGCCTAAATAATTTAACACATACATGCGCTCACAGCAATCACTATATTTTAAAATCTTAAGAAATCGATTTGTACATAGCTGCAATCGTTCAGCGTATAGGATACAGCAGACAAGACTTGCAATAAGTACATGGTATTTCACATAAAAACAAAAAGGAAGAAAAAGTAACTCACTTAAATACTGAACTACACTATGCTTATTAAACTGTGCAGGAATACAAGCCACCCCTACCTAAAGATCTGCCTATAGATTTCCGGGTAGCCTTCCTGAGAAACGCACCCAATCCCATAGGTGTACTTCGCTCCAAAGGTAGGACAAAAACTTCCTAAAAACCGTTTCTTCTACCTGTCTACCTTGGTTCTCTTTATTATGTATAATTTACTACTGCTAAAACTAGGTTATTTAGCAGCTGATTTTACTTATTTAAAAAATATCATTTACGTTCTAATTATAATAACACAGTCAATCATAATTATCTCCAGTTAAAGCCAGGAAGCATGACAGGTCCCAAGTGACGCTACTTAAACCAAAAAAATAGACTGATCCTTTTTAAAACTGACCAAAATAAACTGATAAACAGTTGGACAGGAATTAATAATGTCAAAAGGGAAAGTTTGTATTTGAAATTTATGAGGTTATTAATAGATTAGATACAGTACATATAAGTATTATTTGTGAGTTATGCTTTTAATTACTACTTCGCTTCAATGTGTTTTCATAAAAGTGGCAAAAGCATCCCACATTTCCTTGCTCGCTAAAGCAGTAAATGACATTCCTACCTAATAATCTTCCTCGTAGTCACCGGCGAACCTCCGATAGCCATGAGCAGCGCCGCTGTCTTCGCCATCAAGCACGCCGTGGAGGCTGCACGTGCCGAGATCGGCCAGGACACATACTTCACACTGAGTATGTCCCAGAAAATAGTTTGACATTTAAAAAAATTTAATATCTGACCGTGAATAATATATGTATATACCTTTATAATGCGTTTGTTTACGATATTACAGAGACTTGATAGACGATTATCACTGAAACAACAAATAGTTTACATGTCCAGCTTGACTAATAAGGTATTCTAATCTTTTAGACTCGCCAGCGCTGGTGGAACATGTCCAGAAAGCCTGTCAGGTAACTCCTGACCAGTTCACCTTTGGAAACTGACTCCCTGAAAGTCTGAAGAACCACAAACGCATTGTGTTACACGGAAAGACCTGATCATTTGGGGCTACATCTGTCAAGATTAAGCCAAGTTTTTTTCCAAAATTATGCAAGATTTTCTCTTCGAGGTGTATGGCGCATTTATTTAAAGTATATGGTGCTATTGTCCTGTTTCTTAAGACTGAGTCAAAATTTAGACAATAATTTTCAGGAGTCATCAAAGCCTTGGAAAGGATTCACGAAAAATGAAATATTTCTTACAGTGCTCAATTAAAGGTGTGCTAATGATGTTCTAATTCTAATAATACAGGCAGTTAATAGAATTTCTTGCTTAAAAGGTAATTTAAGGACAATAGAAATGCAATGACTGACAACATAAATTGTGTTTAATTATATTCATCTACCAAGTGCAAGATGCGCAGTATCTCTTTCAGCTAAGTTTTTCGAATTGAAAAAAATAAGAAAAAGACAAATTAACGATTTAAAGATATTTAAAATCTTTTCTTCGTTCTTTTTAAAGGCTTGGAAGCTTACGTTTACATATTATTCTTTTCTGTTCTCTTGGATGTGGTGTCTTCTAATAAATTTCACTCGAAGTGACAGCTTTTATGAAAAGCTGGTCAAACAAGACCTTTGTCGTAATTTTTTTAAACGATAATACATTTCATTTTTCGTCAATAAAGACCTGTTTCTGATGTTACCCTACATAAATTCATCTTCTGTCTTATTTTCATTGCAATAATCAGTGTTTCATGAGCGAAAAATGAATGAAATGAAAATGATAATGGGACTGCAATGCACAATGAAACTTTTGTATGGAAATTTCATGGACTTTCTAACATTTAAAAAAGAAATAAATCCTGGTTTATAGAGGAACCTTGCCTTTGTTTCAATTCTGTGAGCTCCAAAACTTTTTATTTGTAAGCCACATCTTAGTAAAGTAAGTCTGCTTTGTCGATATTGTAGGAGGATGACAATGCCAGTACACATCAGCAGGGGTCAATTTCCGGCTCATACAGAAAAACAAACAAGTGCACTCAATCTTAAAAAAAAAAAAAAAATGCTTAAAAAAATTTAGCATGATTTTCAGCAAATATTTTTTTACTTTTTCCTGACTTTTAATGAATTTCTTCAACTGATTTTCCAGGTACTGAAAATCTTTTTTCAAACTACACTGACTTTTCAATTTCTTCCTGACCCACACAGACCCTGTATCAGCAAATTTATTTAGTGGAACAGAAGGATACACAACTATAAAATAAATTCTTGAGACAGTGATTTTAGTTATCCATACAAAAGCAATTATTAAAAAAACTTCACTGCTGCAGGCATTCACGATATAAAAAGTAGATCCAGTAATATTTTCTAGAAAATTTTTAATTGTACTGCTTTAAAACATCGAAAACAGATGGTGTAGTTGCTCCAAAGATAAATGCTTTAGGATCATCCTACAGTGTTAAGACATATATGGAGATTTTCACATTTTTATCACAGATTCAACTCTACAAAATGTTTGTCATCACAGGCCACTGGTTGATTCAGGCATTCTCCATTCACTGTACACATTAACAAGTGCGCCCACATCGAAACTCACCTACCCACACAAGGATATATGCTTTCTTCTTTTTCATGCTATTCCGAGACTTTCACATCAAAAATCATGCAAGCCTGCAGTACCTTCCACGATACACAGACACTCACATTTGGAACACGAATGATCTTTTCCACAGCTAATATGAGACAAATTTTTACAATGTTAACTGCACTTCTGAATGAGCAAATTCTACACACTTTCCACGTGTGTACAAGCTTTGTTCCCACAAAACTGTTACCTGTTTAGTTCTACCGAAGGCCTGCAAGATGTCTTCTAGCATTATATTTCAGCACAGCCAAACATCCTAGCAGTTCCCACAGAGAGATACCAGAAACAGTTTAAGTATAATGTGCTCATTGAAATGCAGCAGCAGAATCTTCCAGGTGTCTTTCCTATAACAAGAATTGCAAACTGTCATCCAGGTTAAACTGTTCCTCGTGTGTTACACAAGGTCCTGCAAATTGATTGTAGTACCAGTGAAGTGTGAAGGTGGAACTATGTCCATGATACTTGACCCTGCTCCATCTCCTAATGATCCAGCATCTCCACCCAGCCCCACTGCATCCCCACTAAATAGCACTGAATGAGGTGGATCATCCTGCAACCAGAAAAAATACTTAGTGAATCCACTCTTCTTCACAGTCCATTTTTTATAAGCAAAAGTTTCACTCAAAATGCTTTATTAATCACACACATATATACCACCAATAACTGCAAAAGGAACCAAAGCAAAAAGAAAAATCAGCAAAATAAAACAAAATCATGCAAGATGGCCAGTGTATTTCTCACATGGCTTCAGATTTTAAAATGGAGGGAATGATTTGTGACCCCTCAGGTTTTACCTGCAACAGCTG
The DNA here is from genome assembly GCA_004794325.1 of Pomacea maculata. NCBI lineage: Eukaryota > Metazoa > Mollusca > Gastropoda > Architaenioglossa > Ampullariidae > Pomacea > Pomacea maculata. The sequence continues at coordinate 37,968 of SRHC01000091.1, read as the reverse complement.
TGTATGGACATATGTAATTCCAGTTTCTGGGTCTCTGAAGGTGAGGCCAGACAAAGATTCTGGAGTGATGTATGAATCTTGTTCAATAGCACAAGGGTCATCTGGGTCATCATCTGTGACACATTAATAAACATTAATAATTGTTGACGCAAACTTAATCAAAGCTGCCACAAACTTTAATGCATGTTCAGAATTTCAGTCCTCTTTCATAAGACAAAGACCTATGGTATTCACCTCTTGAATTTATAACAGAGAAGACCATCTTTTTTTACCATTAGCATGTATTTATTTCTTCATTCACTAAACTAGAAATCTACTACCACATACAAAGACTCTAAACCATCTGCTAAAAATTTGCCTACAAATAAAATTGTAGGATGCACAGACAGAATCAAACTACCTGTCTTCATTGTAATGTCTGCATCCATAGAAGAAGAACTGTGACTGCTTTCACGTTTCTGGTGCCATCTGCGGCGTGCCAAGTCACTAAGCCGATGGTTACTGCTGTAATCTGTGCGAGCTGAACCACTACGGCCTTCAAGCTTAATGCGACTCAGCAAAGGATCTAGGAAGTAAGGATATAATACCAATAAAATCTGACTTGAGTTAAGCTGGATCTTAATAATGATAGAGATAACTTGTATTGCACATTGTACCCCTACACAACAGAGTTTGATGAACTAATATTTGATTATTATGTTAAAACTCTGTACAATAATAAGCATATGAAGGTTTTGTGCAGCTCTCCTTCCAATAACGTGGCAAGTAAAGTACATTATGTTGGTGGGGAAAAAAAAACTACCATGAGATAAACGCAATAAACAGGGTTGGCTGAAGGCACCCCGCTCGCTTGTCTCTGTATATGACTAGTACGGCTGAAGTATTGTTGTAATCTGTGTGTAAATGAATTAAAACATAAGAGAGGCAAGAACTGGAACCTTTAGAAGTTCAACTATGAATTACTTAACTTTAAAGGCTGAAAAAGTCTACCAATCAGGTATTTCGTTATGTTTGAAAGATTCTGTGTTTAAGCGCCATTTTAAATTCGTGTATTCGTTACTCAATTCAACATGGATTTGTACTCAAACAACTGAAAATAAGAAGAAAACAGTAATATTTAAATTCAAATGTATATTCTAATAAAATATGTGTTTGTTTGGTACTTTATGTTTGTTTATATCGTGTAATTAATTTTTTTGTTAATTTCTAACGGCTGAACTACTTTCCGATTTGTGAATTCTCTGTCGCACACAGTTACAATCTTTCATTTGATTTTACTACCAGTAAACAAAACCTATATTTCTTAAAATTTACACCATGTAAATGTTTTAAAAATGCTCTTTAAAACGGATGACCACCGATAATTGTCAATGTTGAAGGTTAATAGATATAAATTTTTTTAAATACCGGTCGAAATTTCACTTTTTGCCTCGTCAGCTGGTAGCAAAGCGCACTTTCTCCCTACAGAAAGAAATAGTTAAATTAACAGGATATCAATATGAAATACAATAAGGGAAGGGTGTTAAATAAAACCCCTCTTATTGAAACACAAACATATATACACATAACTTAACCATGGACAACACAGGACTATGGCAAGAATGGGGTTATTGAAAGGCATTTCTGAAACAAAGTCTTTTATGCCTTCTTGGTTGCTCTCAAAAGCATGCTGTGAACTTACCTAGAGAAATCTTGGGTTGTGCATTCAATCCATGGTCTGGTTCTGGTGTATCCATATCAATGGTGACAGGTGTAGACAAGAGTTGGTTTACAGTCATACTTGTCAGCTGGCTAGAATACAGGTCCTCCCCTCCCTCTCCTAGTTGAGATGATTCTATTCCCATCATATCACCTAAGAAATACCAAATCTCTTTAAATTCAAAAAGTTTCTACTTCACTGAAAAGGCTGATAAGCTGCAGAAGAAAAAAGGCTACAGTTGGCAAAAGAAAATGATTCGCAATTCTGAGCTCCTTAAGAAGCAAGGCTATCCTCTAATCCTTTTAAGTGCAGAACACTGATCAATGAGCTAAAGAAGTCAAAGACTCAGCAAGATGAAAAAAAGACTACTCAATGACCATAATAACAAGTTGCTATAGCAAATTTATAATGAATTCTACAAATAGCATCTGATGGAATGAGTCAAAGAAATCTCTCAGCCACTTCAAGACATACCCGTGTTAGTTGCATCCGCTTCATCATCATCCCCATCTGCTTCTTCATTTGTGCCTACAAGTTGCTGCGCAATGTCAGCCAGACCCTGTAAACTGCCACCTAGTAATAAAACACAAATGTTATTGTTAACTATTCCAGCTCTAGCAGAACCTTGCTGCAGCATAGAACTTTGTCATTAACAGAATGTTGGAAACATGACCATTTTATAACACCTCTTAGTCAATGAAGAATATCACCAAAACTTCATTGGTAACATTAGAGTCTTTTTGCTTTACAGTTTCACATTTGACCAAAGCAACTGTGCAACTTACCTTCAGATGAGGAAAGGTGCTGCTTGAATATATGATTTCGGAGTGACACTTTTCTGCTGTATTTCTTGAAGCACCCCTCCATGGGACAGTGAAAGGTCAACTTCCCCCCTTCTTTATTGTGTTTGGTCAGGTGTACATAAAGGCTGCTCTTGGCAGTGAAGCTTGTGACACATCCTGAAGCATGCCAGTGACAACATGAACATCCATTTAACACCCACAAGACCTCTTTTTATTTTAGTTATATCATTTTCAAGGAGGAGTGAATAATGACTTAAAAATGCAAAATATATTAATACATAATTAAAATTAGCAACTGTGAACTGTAGCTCTTTACCTTCAACAGGACATGTAAAAGGTCTGGAACCACTGTGGGTGATAAGATGGCCTTTCAAGTGCTCCGAGCGCATAAAGGCCTTGCCACAAACATGGCACTCCCATTTCCGCAAACCTAGATGTTTCGCAGAGTGGCGCTTCAGCTTGCTAGCAGAAGGAAAAGCCCATGAACAACCCTGTTTAGACATAAAAAAAAAAACCCACATTGTTTTTAGGTAGTGGCAGTCAAAACTTTGTTTCCAGTAGGTATATCACTTTAAAATGTGAGCTATCGTGAAGTGTAGGGGTAAACATAAAATAAAAAATAAGGTTCTAGCTTTGCTAGAAACAGAGATACAATAAAGAAGCAAAGTTGTGTTTTTGTCATATTTTGAAAATTCTTCTCGAACTTCATTTACTTTAAATTTTCTCTCAAAAGCCCTTTTACTCACAACTGATTCAAGTCATTTTACTATTATGCTTTTCCCTAAAGCATATCAAAAATGCAAGTTGTGCTCAAAGTTCCAGATATGCCCCTGCTGTCCTTCTTTGACTGCCCACTTCATGTGGTTTCTTCTAAATCATACACCATACTGACCACTCTCTACAGTGACAGTTTCCCAATGACAAGCACATCTTAGCAAAAGCCTTTGTCCCCTCAAATTCAGTGTTTTCTTACCATCTGTAAGTATAAAACTGCCCAATGTCTTACCTCAACTGTGCATACATATGGCTTTTCTCCAGTGTGCTGTCGCATATGCTGCTTGAGGCGACATTTACGGTCAAAACGTTTGCCACACCCTTCAAAATTGCAACGTAGCTCTTCTTGCTGGTCTGTGTGGTGTATTCGTGCATGGGAACCCATACTGTGTGGTGAGTAGAACACTGTTTTGCAGCTTGGATACGGGCATCTGAACATGAGGCCAGAAAATAAAAATAAAACTTGAAATAAAAGGTGCATTTTTATTCTTGTTATTTTCCAGTTTCTAAAGATATTGTAGTCTTAGTTGTTACAGTGACAATTTTTATATCTTTCAAAATCAAAAGCAACAAAGGTTTTCTTTCTCTACATACAACCACTACTTTTATGAAGTTATGGATTCTACTTCTATGTATAGTGATATTTGTAAAATGGTAGGGTCTTACTAAAATTAGTCAGATTTTGGGGACTACTATTTTACATGCTGAACTGAGGTGGTTCTCTAGCCCAGTAGTTCTCAAAGTGTGGTCCACAGACCATTTCTGGGCTGCATGCGTAAGTCAGGTGGTCTGCGGCTGACAGTCATCATATGTCAGCAAAGTGATGTTTATATTGCCAGGTATGTTAATCAGTCCAGTATTGATTTTACATGAGTTTTAATTTTATCAATGTCCAACTGCTCGTTCGCACAAAACACTCGCTTACCAACTAAGTCTTTACATCAAAGCATGACCATTGTGTCATTTAAATAGGTAAATGTTGTCCTATGACCATTTTAGGGAGTGAGAGGTTAGAGACCTCACTTTTTCTCAGGGCCAGCTTTATGTGAGGGCGATGTCCATCTCGTCCCCCTCATTGCCCTACTTTCCCCAACCCTCTCTGGAGTCAGGTATCCATTGCTGGAAGCTGGGTCGACTGAGCTGCACTACACAGGTATCAAACTGGTGCACCTCTCATTTCGGATGACAGTGGTCAAACCACTCAGCTATTTAAACCAGATTACTTATAAATATTTTTGTATCTCAACTCTTATCAGGAACATAAAAAGAATAAAATTCCTCTCAACAAAACACAATCTAACTTAGCAAAACAAATAAAATAAGATTCTATAAAAACTTTCAAATTACACTTTAAGATAAACTCACTTATATTTTTTCTCCTCCCCGTTATGTGCACGTAGATGGACATCTAGCTGCCGTTTAGTAGGAAACTTCAGATCACACCCTTCTACTGGACATGCTTCTGTGCATGGGCGTTCATGAAGTTTTCGGTGTGAATTCAAGTTGTAGAGTGTGGTGAATTCTCTGTTGCATCCTTCATAGTCACACTAGAAAATGTATGGGATACATGATAGGTAACAAATATTTGCTGAAAAAAGATACCTTAGCAACAAGATAAGCTTGTGTTTAGTAACATGCTCAAGTCACGGTACACAAAATAAGATGTAAAAGATGCAGAAATGCAAAAAATAAATAAGAATGTAATGTACAAAATCATATACCAAACCATAATCATGATTTAGTCACAAATTAACTCTCTATTAACTTTATTAACCAGCAACTAATTAGTCTGGGCCAACAATCCATGTCCATTATTTTCAATAATTTTTACTACAAAACTATAAAGGCCAAAAGGGACAAAATCAAGTCATTTAGCCAGGTGAATCATATTTGAAAAGCATTACATTCCTTAGCGTTATATTCCTTAGCATAAGAACATGCAGACTTTAATTACTATTTTTGATTTATCTTCCTGTCAAGTTCGGTTTGTTTTTTATGTGTTCTGAAAAATACTTCGGATTTGTGTGTACCCAGGGATCAGAATCAATAGTCAAGACCAAGACTCAAAGAACTAACAAAGTTAACGAATTTTCATGAGCACTTACAGAAAATCCTTTTTTTCCTTCATGAGACTCTTCATGTCTTTTGAGTTTGTATGAAGTAGTAAAAGCCCAGTCACATCCACGTTTGGAACACTGAAAACATAAATTTATCATAAAAAGGGGGAATAAAGGATAAGCTTAAATGTTCCATCATTTGTGTGTGTGTGTTACAAATAATCCAGCAATGTTTATAATCTCCCTTTATTTAGAGTCTAATATAAAACTAGTATAAGAAACTGTTTACTTAATCTGAATGCTAACCACTTAGCATAATGAATGAAACGTGAGTTTAAAATTTTTAATATTTATCAGTGAAGCTACTGTGCCACCCACATGGATTCTATTAGAACGAATAAAATAATTTGTAGCTTCTAAATTTACTTGAATATGGCTATTCTCTCTCCCCGTATGCTGTACATGTGTGTGTGTTGCATTTAAACAATTTATTAAGAGAACATGAAAACGTCAACTTATTTTATCTCCTACCTTAAATGGTCGTTCTCCAGTGTGTTGCATAGCATGTACTTTTAGCTTGGACAACTTGGTGAACACTTTGTTACAACCAGGTTCTGAGCATGCCCAGTTTTCACCAGTTTTTTGTCTCTGAATGTCAAAACCCACACACAAAAAAGTCAGGAAATATTACCATATATATCTCAATTTTACATGATGAATAGCAGTTGCACCAAGTACTTTAATCATCATGATAAATCAGGAAACATTGCAACTGCTGAAAATTTTTACTACATAAATCTGTTTATGAGTGAACATAAGTGGTGTGAATATATATTACATTGTGGTACGCAGCTCAGAATGTTGCTTTTCCTCCAAACTTCCCCTCACAATGCCACATGCAAAAGAGGGGAGAGGAGACAGCTCACAGGCAGGCTGTTTTCAGGACCCCTGCACTTTCATCATGACTGCCAATGTTTATGTGTGCTTGTTGTATGAATACACTTTTTACTTGGAAGACTTTGGAATTCTTTTGTCATAAATACATTATGAGCATGCCTAATAGTGCTGCCTAAATAATAAATTAGAGTCAGTTTGTTTTCCTTCAGGAAAGAGTACAAAATAGGACAGCATTCAGGAACCAATGTGCAAGAGCGTTTTTAGTAAGCAGTTCATTTTAAACCTGAAATTTTGTAAAGATACAGATATTCTAAATCTTTCATTCAAATCAAACGCCATTTGGCTAGATTTTCTTTTAAGATCAGGATCCTTTTTCACTTAGCAAATATACTGTTGCTTATATCTTTATGTATAATGCAAAAGATGACAAACACTAATATAGTACACTTTTACTACAATAAATCAGCAAACCTTACAATTACTGATTACAACCTCAAATCCCAGTCCTTCAAAATGCATTAAGACCAATCAAAAAAGTTTGCTGATGTAATATTGCAGCTCAGAATATTGCCTTTCCTCCAAACCTTCCCTCACAATGCCACATGCAAAAGAGGGGAGAGGAGACAGCTCACATGCAAGCTGTTTTCAGGACCCCTGCACTTTCATCATGACTGCCAGTAAATCACACAAATTTCACTACTGAAGTCAACATCCTCTCTCCTGACTTAAAATAACTGTTTTATATCATTTGAATTTCTTTCATATAATTAAACTCTGTCTCTCTCTCTGTTATTCTCATTCTCACATCAGCAGCAAGGATTAATTCTAACCTGATTTGTAAAATTGTCTCCAGAAGTCACAGTTCCCTGCAACACTGTTCCTGACAAGCCACTGTCCACAATGGGAAGGAGTAAATACCCTATTTTATATGAGAAGAAAACATGAAAATATAAAAGCACATTTTTATCTATAGACAAATAATATTTCCCAATCCCTGATCATGGATTCATGCAGTCCCTTACTGCTACCAAAAATAATAATAATCATCATACTCTGCAGCAGAGCTGGCGCTAGGAAGAGTGGTGAAAACACGGGCGACCACCTCCTATACCTGATGAAGGTCCGTGCAAACAAGTGCACCATAAGGATGAGACAGTCCATAATTTTTTATTGCCCTGCGTATGTTATGCTGGCTTCCAAAGGTCCCACAATTCTATTTGCCCAAGGCCCTGCATACCCCTAGCGCCGGCTTCGTAGCTAAGACAATGAACATGGAATATTCCGGTACAGAATATGTCAAAAGCTCAGCTTGATGAATAGCTAATCACTCTTGACACAACTTGTAGTTTTAATTTTTTTTTTCTAATGGGTCTTTCGACAGACCGACTCTTAATAATTATATTTTTAAAAACTTTCAAACTCTTTACATCTGTTTTAAACATGAGCACCAAATACATTTTTACGATAATTTGTTTAACATGTTAATCCTGCTTAAATTCAAGCTTATACGGTCGAAAGAGTGGAGAAATCCACCTTTCAGTAAAATGAAGACAGTTTTTACACCTCGAGTCTTTACCTAACAACACTGACCCTAAATGTTAAATTTTAATTGTTTATTTTTTTTTGCACTATATGCACAAATACACCTAGCAGGATTTTTAATATACTACTGTCAGTTTTGTTCCAAACAAGTTTACCATTTTAATTTTTTTGTGAGTTAACTTCTACTGCTACAAAGCCATAAGCACAATCACAATTCTTAATCAATTTTTGGATCCAAGCTGAAAATTTTACGAAGTGATAATTTCTTAAGTACAAGAACAGTTATATAGGCAGTCCTCGGGTTACAATGTTTTGTGGTTACGACACATTTCCCATTTACTGTATAAAGCCTTGTTTCGACAAAATGCACACATACACACCTGACTGTGGTACTGTTGTCAATGTTTGAACAGAGGACAGGCTGTCCACTGGCTGGGCTAGAGGCATGATGGCACTAGTTGCCTGGTTGAGATCAGCGGTGTTGATCATGTACAGTTGCTGGCCTTGTGATGTATTCACTAAAATTTGTGTTGAATTGGCCTCCTTGTCTGTAGATACAGAGATGGTTGCAAGTGTCACATTACCTGGGTCATTGATACCCACTCTTGATGGGTCCGTGTCCACTGGTGCCGGATTTGATGTGACTGATGTAGTCACTCCATCTGCTGCTGATAGGAAAACATTTTGCTGCAAACTCTCTATAGCTGCATTTGGCCCATTGTCACCATCTGACATTCCAAGTTCACTCACAGAAGGTGTGCTTAATGATCTATTGATGCCTAAGAAATTAGGAAGAATTCCACCACTATCTGATACACATGTTGATATTGTCCCTGCAGAACCTAATATACTTTGAGAAGAGGAAGGATTTATAGATGCATAGCTGGAATCAAGAATGTTCTGTATTTGTGAATGTGACTGGGTTAGTGTTCCTATGTCACTGGGATCATCGAAATTCTGCTCAGTTTTGACGGAACTTGGCTGAAAACCTACACTGTGACTATGAAGCGAGGATGGTAGATCTCCAAACACGCTTGTCCCACCTGTACCAAAGCTGCCAATGACCAAGCCACTTGTACCCGTTTGAGCATCTATCGATTGACTCAATACTTGTTCGGTCTTTAAGTTAAGATCGTCCGGTAAACTGCACAGTGGCATGATGTCAGAACACTTAGCATCGTTAGAAGAAGAAATGCTGTGCGCCTCGAGGTTTCCACCATCAGAGCACAGCATACCATTGTCTTCAGATATTCCACCACTGAGAAACTGACTGTTTGATTCTGGATCCAGTCCCAGAATATCGCCAACGTTTTCCTCGCCAACAATATCGAATTCTATTCCCAGGTTTTTGCAGCGGGATTTCATCCATTCTGCACTGACGTCCACAACAGTTTGATCGTAGCTGTAACTGTCCAAGTCTTCGCCGTCGCCGGCAAGGAGCCCGCGTATGCTGACTGTAGAATCGCCATCTTGCACGAGTTGAAGAGAATGCACGTCCGTGATATCTCTGACATCCGAAGTAAGCGTATCCTTAGTCAAATACAAAATTCCTTCGTCAAAGCTAGTTTCATGTGCATTTTCATGGGCGCCGCCATCTTTGCCCCTATTCTGAGCCCCTTCGAGCGACATTTCGGACCCCAAAAGTCTGCCTAAACGGGGTTCGATATCACAGTACAGAGAGTCGGTGCGAGTGTATCACGTGACTATGACGTCTACTCAATCTCCGGTGGTAAGATACATTCGAAAGACGATATGTCTCAAAGACAATATCGGATGCAGTTCTTATTTGAATAGTGCATTTACGAATGTTGTCGAACAAATGTAATTATTTAACACAATTGCGAACAGGTATTATCAACGATATAGACATATTTGGTTATAACAAAAGGCAAGGGACATTCCAGTAAGGTTGTCTCCCTTAGACCGCAGTGTCAAATTGTTTCCCCTGACTCAAGGTGTATGCACGCGAGCGCATTTTTGTGTAATTGAAAGGGGCTCGTGGTTTTTATAGCTGTCTCACGCTAACTGGAAATAATTAAATGAGGTATACTTTTCACGAGTTCTCTCTCATGGTAATATAAAAGGACGAAGGGTTATAAAGTATAATCAGATTAATTTTCAACGAATATTGGCTGTAATTATTTTCAGACTTGAGGTAATGACGGTACGCTACACAATATCACGTCAAGTACGACTTGTTTCATTTATTTATATTTTGTTCTTAATGATGAATTATTTTCTAGCCTGAGAATGGACCTCATAATTAAATTGATAAAGGGTTTTATGATTAGTCCACAGTAATATCAAACTTGATATGCTTGAAATGACTAACCACTTCTGATGAAAAAAAAAACCAACCAACCAAACAAAAAACGTTAAAGCTCGTTTTATAAATGAGATTTTAGCTTAGAGGTATTGCTAGTGTTATACTGTGTATGCCATCAGTAGATTTTGAAATCTATCACGAGACATTCTCCAAGGAAGGAAGATCAATCGATCGATTCTTCTATATATTGTAGCACGCTGGTGGATGTGCACTTTCCCATGGTAAATAACTGATCATGCAACAGTGTCTGTTGTATTAGCTGAAAGACGAAGCCATTCATCAAACACTACAAACTTACTCTCAAGAAACTCTATCATAACACATGGAGGACACTTTTGTACAAAATTTAATTGACAGCGATAGAAAAATATATCAGAATTTTGTTCATTAAAAATAATGCTTTACTATAATATCATAATATAACTCTAGGTCCTGGGAATTAGCAAAATTCAAAAAGTTGTAAAAAAATGCCAGTGGAGATCGGAAACAGTGGAGCGGCATAGAAAATGACTAACAGATACGAGGGATGAGGAAGCGATCAACAATGAGGAAAAACAAGACCCTCGATTCTAATGAGATACAGGCCAGGAGGTCAGATCTGAAAAAAAGTTTACGCGGTATTTTAGAACAGCCATGTGTGCTCACTGCGGAATGTGAAAGTCCCAAAGCTAGTTCGCTCATAACTGTTAAGTACACATGAATGCAAAGGACAGGGGACAATGCAGGGACGTCAGTGGATGGGCGGGGTGGGCGGGTTAACAGCTGACAAGCGAGAGTACAGGGAGGTCGGGTGATAGCCACAGAGGAAGGGGGATAAAGAATGTGACAAAAGTGTATCAGAACGAAGTTGAGAGTAGAGAAAAGATAACCATTTCATGGCTGTGTGTTGAGATGTCGTGTTTTTCATTTTATTTATTTCTGCCTGTGTTGCAGGGTTATCATGATTTTCCACAATCGCAAGATAAAGCAAAAGGCAGCAGCTCGGGAAATTTGCAGTTCTCTAACATGGCTGCTTTAAACACTTCTTGAGGCGAGCGTCTTTCACGTCGATTTCGATGTACTTCAATATACATTATACAGCATTCTATTCACCGTTACTTTTCTTTTATCACGCATGACAGCAAGTGAAAAACTACTCACAATCGTGGGCACACACGCAGTCTCCCACTGTAACAATTATACACACCACCCTGGGTATTCATCAAGCTAATCGCGTTTGTGTGGCAGGATACAACTCTCGAGATTATAGCCTGCTTGACAACCGAGCAGGAAGTTATATACCCAGGCCGCATGATACACCACCTGCTGTCCTTTAAAGAAATGACAGTTGAGTGGAAATGTGGAGGTGGACAATCAAATCCAATCTGGTATATACAGTCTATCCCTCCCACCTCCCAATCCTATCTCTCTCTCTCTCTTCACGAAGGATATTCGTTGAGAATATTTGTGACGTCCGTGTTCAGATCTTGTTTTGGCACACATTAATGTGACAACTGCATTGCCACACTGCTGACCGCCAATATTTCAGTAGCGCATATATAATTTATAATTTAAAATTTCGCAATAGCTCGAGAATCCTTAATCCGGGGTGGTCTTGGGTTCAGATCTCATCTTAGGACATTTTCTGGATGTCGAGAGGGAGATTTGCTCCCAGCACTTCGGTTTCCTTACCCTTCCTCCGCACTTCCCCTCTTCCCTACCCACAGTAGAATATTACCTAAAAGTGGAAACAGTTCGCTATCAGCCCAACCAGCCGACCAGCGAAGCATAATATAAGGAGTGGGCGTGTAATCACAGGGCGTGTAATCACAGGGCGTGTAAACGGGATGAGTTTCTGAACTGAGGCGATGGCGACACTGATGGTAGCTATTTTCACATGCTGTGGAAGTACAGATTAACACGGTAAAATCTTACGGCGTTTGCAAGTTACTGCTGCTTCACAAACATAGACAACGGGTACTAAATCTGCAGTTTCATAGAGGGAAGAGGAGAGTCAGTATTATGATCGGGTATACAATGGTAGAAACTGGATATTTTAACCATATATGTGTCCGATTACAGGATTATACAGCTGAACACATGGTGGCCTTCGTTGCTGCTGAAGTCACGTTTGTGATCAGCCTACCTGACCACCGGGTGGGTCCACCTAGGCTGTGGATTTACATTCACTGCCACTAAACATGGAATGGACTTGAAGCGTAAATATGTACATGTACATGTAAATATGTCATGCATAAAAAAACTGATCGTGCAGTGAGAACACTGTGGTCTGCGTGTACATGCTGGCAAACCAAAGAGCCAGTGTTTCGCCATTATATCAGGACGCCAACAAAACATTGATATTAGCTTTAAATGGTGGGCTAATAATCATTAAAGCTATGTTAATCGTTAATTACATAGGGGTGGATCGCACCTATCCCCTTTGTAACAGTACATTACACAAGTGAGCTACTGAGACTCATGAGTGTCAGCAGCTTAAACAGGAAATCGTTCAAGTGTGCCAGAGCGGAAAAAAATTGACCCAGAGACCAGTTTTCTGGATGCCAGGATCACGGACATGATTGTCAATGACACTATAGACGGACATGCTATGATTGTCAGCAACACTATGGAGTGATGTCAGACAGTATCAGCTGTAAAATCTAAGTGTTTGTAAGTAGTGATGTCAAGATTTACTAGGCAGCTCCGCGCCGGTTCTGACGCCACCATTGTATTTCTAAAGAGCCTCGCCAGGCTTCGTCTGTGGCGGCCTTCATTTTGGGAAGCTCGAGCTTTGACTTGCGGGGAATTTTTTTTTTTTTAAAGAACGATGGTGTTATTAGTAAAAATGAGACTGTGAGATGGAAACCAGAAGGGTGTCTGCTATTATCAGTGGCTGATGCAATTTACAGCATCAGCGCATAAGTGCTTCAGGGGTCTGGACAGACATCTCTATTATAAGAGAGCAGAGGAGTAACATGGACCTTACAACTGTGACGAATGGACCTCCGGTGAAAGGTCGATGGGGAATAACATAGCTAACGCAGTATGGGTCTCTGTGTGTTATTGGCTGTCCAAGAGGAGGGAGGCGGAGTGGGTAAGTGTTGGTGGTGATATTAGATTATACGAAGCATGAAAAAGTGCGCATAGCCAATAACCTCCCCCAGATCATTGGTTTTCAAAAGTCCGGTATGTTTTTCTTTCGGTCACGATCACGCCGTGTTCTTTTTTAGTACGATATGCCAGAAACCTGAAACAGACAAACAAACACACGTAAATGTGCAGAGAAGTTTAAACACGCACACACCTCAAAAACAAAAGATACCCATTTCACCTAAAAAAAAATCTTACCTTAGCTGTTTCAAACATTTGTGGTAACTTCATATACGTTATTTTTGCAACCGGAGGATCAGACAGAACTTAGCAGGTGAAGAAAACATACATTGCCCTGCACTTACACTAGCAGGAGGAGGACGATGCAGAGGACAGCAGCGAAGATAACAAAGATGATGCCATTCCAGATTGGAGCGACCGTGTTGTACAGCTTTCCCACTGCTATGTTGAACAAAGCTGCACCCGCCAGCTCTACGCACGCATAACCTGCAAACAATGTTCCTGCACACACACACACAAATACATTCGTTTTCACCCTGAAATATTTCTTCTTTTCATTGTTGTTGCGATTAAGGATAATCATATTTGGCACACGCCCTTCTATTATTTATAACATATTTATAAAATTTCAGTTATTTTACCCATCAAGTCACAGTCCCTGCCACAGACAAAGAGATTTTGAAGCTGAGATGATTGTGAGATTAGGGAAAGGCGAGAGGGGAAGCGGACAGGCTCGTGGTGAGAGCAGCGGTGTCCGAACCCGGATGTTCGCACGATATCTAGATTAAGCATCGTCTGACACAGCAATTATTCCCCCCTCCCTCCTAATTGACAGCCAGATCTTCGAGGGTTGTGGATAAGGGTACATGACCCCTTAGAGCAGGGGTGGGGGAAAGTACGGGTACGGTCAGTGAAATCATTTGATCCGGCCAAGTCAAGATAACCGCAGGGCAGGCGACACTAGAAATATCTTTACGACCTTTTTTCATAGCAACATAAAATTTATATAAAGTGAATAATGATAATAACAGTGCAAATTTTGAAGGACAGGCAAGAAACGTCCATTACGGGATAGACAGGACACATAGATACTTTAAGTTACAAGTATCAAGGAAAATCCCGAGACCTAAGGAAACAATCATTTTACCATTTTTAGTACATTTCAGATAAAGTTTTTTTAAAAAAAAAAAAAACATTTTTATTTATTATATAACTTATTTTACAGGCTATAAACAGCTGTTTCACAACGCTTTTTTGAAGGAGAAGAGCGTATTTTGTGCGCACCTAATTAAGAAAAGGCGGATAGTGGTGATTCAGAGGACAGCAGTGCACTGGCAGGCTGGGATTGTGCTCATTGCAAAAAAAAAAAAATGTAAACACCCTGTGGCGAAACTACACCTTAACCAAATATGGAAGGCTCATTTTTTAAGTAGATAATTTTTGTGGGATGCGAATGTTGTTTTATATATATATCTATCAAAACAGCCCTTGGAGGGAAAAAAGGTTCCCCACTCCTGTCAAAGATGGTTGAGATGAGATGGGCACAGTCTTCAGAAAAATGCCGGCCCCGAGAAAAGTGTTGTCTCGAAAATTTTACTCCCCACCAACCCTATGGTCATGGAAACTCTGTACCTGTTGTTGCTGTTGGGAAGAAACACAGCTGAAGCATAACATTCAGAGATTACTAGAAGATTTACCTTATTTACCAGCCTGACATGATTTTCACTGTCAACACAAAACATTGAGAAACGTGAAATTTACCTTGCTCGTCGACCTCCACAGATGCTGAAGATATGGACCGAAGCATCGGAATGAGAGCGCGGCCAAAGGTGCCCGCCGCCGCAGCTGAGCCAGCGGACAGAAACATCAAATGAAAATGTTGAACATGGAACTGGATTGTGCTTCAATGTCATTCTAAACCGGACAAATATAGACGGACTTCGACCAAGTTTGGCAAAGTTCTCAAAAGTCTACCACACTTGGTCGAAGTTCTTCTCTGTTTGTCCAATTAAGAATGACATTTAGACGCGATAATCAGTCATTCAAAAAGACACAAGTCACAACCACAACCAGACTCTTTCTTCCAGCCCGTCTCCCTCCCCCAACCCTCACACCTTGCAGTCATTCCCCCTTCTCTATTCAGCCTCATCCGTTTTCGACTTACAGAGTTGCACGAGCACGTCGTCCTTTGCAAACGCCATGACGACGACTGCGGCGATGCCCGAGATGCAGCCAATCATGGCCACGTACACGTCGTGCACGTGCAGCCAGCGCTGCAGCACGCGCAGCGTGACGAGGATGCACACCCAGTGAGCGATCAGCCAGCAGGACGTGTAGATGCTGTTCTTGACGGCGTTCCAGCACAGGTCACTCATCCTGGGAAAGGGGTCACGCATTACATCACCATCATCATCCATCATCCATCAATTCATCAATCCATCATCATCCTCATTGTGGATATTTACCTCAGGATCTACCAATTGAGCCATTTTCGCTCCATACAAGTTTTCTCTCAGCCTCGATAGCTGAAAATGCTCTAGTCATTTGCACAGACATGGTGTGTGTGTGATGGGTGGGGGAGATGGAGATGGTTCTGGGAGAGAGATCGGGTGATGCAGAGGAAACTGTTGTCAGACGAAGGAATACAAGGTGTCTTGTAGCTAAACATATTTTAAAACAAGGTTTCTAAATAATCAAAAATAAAGAAGAAGAAAAGAGTGAAGAAAACGATGATGATAATCACACACAATAGTTAAAAACAAACACCTGTAAACTTCCTCCACGCCAGGCTTGGTGAAGTTAACAGCGACAGTCAGAAGGAAGGCGGCCATGCACAACCCCAGTATGCATTGTCTGTTTGGATGGTGTGTGTCCACTCGTCTGTACACCCTCACGCACTTGCGCACCATCTCCAGCAAGTGCGCGCAGGCGCCGCCGCAGCGACCCTCCTTCGCTTCCTCCCACTTCTGCCCCTGGGTCAGGGTGCGAGACCCACCGGGACCAGCAGCTCCACCGGGGTGGTCTGCGCTATGCATCGCTCCCTCCTTCCTGCGAGAAGGCATGGAACAAGCTGGAGACTCTCCTCGCCCGTTGCGAAACGACAAACAGTCGCCGTCGGACGTTATCTGACCGTGTCCAGGACCCAGACCAGAGTGACAATCAGTGGACGCAGCTCCGTGGATGGAGATGGGTGGGTAGGTGTGAGTGACCTGGATCTGACCGGAGCTGTGGCTCGTAGGCTCCTCGCCGGCCAAGCCATTCTCCTGGCTTTCTGATTGAATTCTGTCTTTGAAGTGTCCCCTGACGGCAACACTGAGGCCTTGTCCGGAGTAGTGGCGTGTCTCCGGCAGCCACCAGAGGGTGTAAACTAAACAAAGCAAGGAGAGGACACCACATAGGATGAGTGGTTGATAGTAGCCAACTTTGCGCCAGAACCCTGTTGTCAAAGTTGCGGCACTCGTAGCAATGACCTGCAAAAGGCAAAGAACAAAGGTTACTTTTTGATAAGGGCGTTTAGGAAGGAAGACGAGGAAAATGATAACCCACTTCTGTCGATTAGACTTTTCTTTTTTTAAGTTGTTGCTAAACTTAAGATGCCTATATGTGCACAATGAACTTTTTTCTGTCTTCAATCGGCACTTTAAAGAACTTGTTCGTTTCGGCTACTGTGTGAAGGTTTTGCTGTATTTTGCAACTTTATTTCATTAAAAAAAATGTCGATATGCTAATGCTTTAAAATGTTGTTTGATTGGCAGTGCCTTATTGATGTCATCCCCTCGTGGTCTGACTGAACTTATTCAAGTGGATACAAAATGATCGAAATCTTAATGTCTCCAGTATTATGTAGCTTTGTTTCGTTCATACATGCATAGAAGGATAGACAGGCCGAGGGAAGCTCACAAAGATACAGGAATCGTAAAAACACATCACCTGCACTGCTTCCACCACAGAGATGCGAAACGCACGCTTTGGACCAACAGGAGTTAAGTCCGCCACGGCGCTGAACGATGTCATCAACATGGCGCCAAAGTTTCCACAAAGTCCTGAAAGGATGACATGGAAATACTGCAGAGGAACGCGAGCGGGAAAATATATCGAAATATAGAATTTTTCTCTGCAAAAAGGTAAATATTGTGTGCCAAAGATAATCAAATGACATTTCTGCCTTGAATACTTCAATTTCCATCCCTTCCAGTCAGCAGCATATGGCACAACTTACTTCTGTAACTTACCTTCGAGCGCAATTCCAAGGTACATGAAATAAGGGGAAACACCCCCAATTCCAATGACCAGCAGGAACACGGTACACCTGCACAACGTTCCCAGAATAGGCAGAACAAATCCCGCGCGCCTGAAATTACATGAGCAGCACGTGCCTGAGTTTTGATAGCCCAGGTCAGGTTAGACAGCCCGAGGTCAAACAAAAATGAAACTTTATTGTGAAAGTGAGCAATCTACAGGTTTCTTAGAACTAAGACAAAAACAAACAAACAAACAGAAAGTAGAAGAGTGACGTGTGGGGAGTTGATTTGCTTTATTCATTATTTGTTGAAGCATTCCCGTTGTTTTAAAACTGCAAAGGGTGGGTTTTATATAGTACTGATAGGCCGCTTGGGATCTATTGGTCTTCTTTTTGTATGTGACAGCAGCAACTGTGCACAGAAACAAAATACGTGATGAACAAATTGGGTGGCCGGTAATTTTCCAAAGGTAAAGGTCATCTCCTAACCTTTCGGTCTTTTGGGGTCTCTCTCTAGAGACCATGTTTTTCTCGGGGCTAGCTGTTCGTGAGAGCGATGCCCATAGTCCCGTAGAACTTATTTCAACCAACACGGGCGTACAACACAGTTGACGGCTTGCCGACGGTTTACAGGTTCAACATAAATTTCATGACCATGGGGGAGCCAGCTGTAGAACAACTGACATAAACAAGATGGCTAACTAAAATTATCAGCTGACAGTTTCACAAGCAGCCCCTTACCTGACCCCTAACCCCAGCGAAGTGCGCTCACCTGCCAAACCGGTCTGTCACGGGCCCTAGGAAGATGGTGGGAATGACAGCAGGCAGGTAGCCGGTGAAGGCCGCCATGACGTCCAGCTGCACCGCTTCCTGTTTGACCCTCCTGGCCTTGTCCTCGTCCTTGTGTTCCGCTGTGCCCTTGCCGCACGGGTTGAGGCTGTCCATGGATGGATCGCCATACCTGCAGTCATGATGTCACAGCCAGCTTTGTCTGACAAATCTTAGTGTCATTGCCACGCCTCGAGTAGGTGGAACAGATGATTGATGATGATGACGATTTTGCCGCAAAAGGGTGTGAGCGTTGAAAAACATGCGTTAGCTTTGCGAACTACCAAATGCAAGATGTGTGATATAAAGGTCTTCAAATTATTTCAATGGTTTTCAAATGAGTATGAGTCTGCTTCTATCTTTTCTTATCTTTCTCCTCTCCCACCTTCATTGTTTTCTCTAACTGCTCATTAGTTAACGCTCTTAGGGATCACAGACAACGTTAACGCGATAGCCCAAAGAAATATTTAGTTATCCGACTATAAATATCAATGTGTTTCAGTTTCATTTGTCATACAGAAGTGCTTCCAACGGTTCCTGGTGTGGTGAATAGCGATATTCGCCAGACAAATAAGCTTGTCTGCTCCATGCCATGTCACTTATTTTACTTGTCACGGATGTGAAATGCGTCTATTGTTTTGACTCGTACACAAAAGTTGCAACGCCCAACCAGCCTCGCTGAGACGACAGGTCAAAATCACAATTCGTTACTCGGGAAGACCTGCAGGTCGGGGTTGGATGAAAGGGGGATGGAAGAAAGACAATGGAAGTTAAACGTTTGACAATAAAATTCCCAAAATAAAACGAAAAGAATACAGTTTGTTCATTCCGGAACCTCGTCATTCAGTTCCTTGACATGCATAGACAGAAGATCGCGGCTGAATATAATTTATAACGACAGATGGGTAACCAAATGTAAGGGTTGATCAGAGTCATCAGACATAAGTCTGGGCATATCACACACCACTTTTCACGCAGCCTGACATCTCGCACCAACCAGCAAACATTACGACTAAAGCTCTGCACACGGGACTAAAACATATTAATTATCATTTACCAGTGACTGGCTGTATCGAAGAAATAAAAACTGGTCAGCAAGACTGGAATAGCGCGGGCGAAGAAGTAGACAAACACCACAAACTCCAATGGCACGTAATTACACCTGGAGACCCTCTCTGGACAGTCGGTTTCTGAGGCAGTGTCCTCGGTAGCCTCAGAAGGTAAGGGTTCTGATGATGTCCGCACTGGAACTGGCGAGCTGAGAAGGTATTTCCGCTCATTTTCAGAGGACGTTGAAATCTGAGACATGTTAGCACCTGTAAAGAGAAACACTGGTCACATCACAGCTGATGATGCGGGGTATCGTTTCCTTGGGTGGAATCGTGCCACACAAAACCAATGTTTAGAAAGCACATCTGGTCCTGATTTACATGTCGATGTCATAATAGTATGGTGCTATTGTGTGAAATGCAATATCATCGCATGTGTGTATTTCGTTTAGAATTTAATTTGATATTATTAAATCACAAATCTCCCCTTTCCTTCAACCCCAAAATACGCGTCGTCTTCTGTCGATCACTGGAAGTTTCGAAATTAGGTTTACCTCTTCTTTGCTAGATTTGCTTGGGTATCGTGCTTGGGTATTCCACACATTCAACCAGAGGCAAGACCAGAGCCAGCAAAAGGTACTACTCTTTATGGAATGGACGAACAAATGACACTGCATCATTCCTTTGGTCTCTTCGCGAAAGACAGCAGGGTGGAGTAAAAAATTAAAAAAAAGTCGCAAAAATGAGAAAAATTTTGGGTTGGGTAAGAATGGACAAATAGAGCCCCCTATATAGCAACCCCGTCAATGCCCTTCCCCCCCACCCCCCGAATGCTCTCCCCTCACTCAAAGGTATTGCGCTATAACCGAACACGAGCTGTCAATCTGTCAAGTTAGAAGGGAGATCAAGAGTACATGTGTTTCAGGACACTGAGGCGATACATAAAAGAGCTTTACTTTAATGAAGTAATAATAAACAAATTATAGGTGAGCGGCAGAAATCAACTTGGGCGAAGCCAGGTATCCTGACATATTTATCTATTGATTCATTAGACCGTACCGGCTGACAGTTCGTTCTACTCCCACGATCAGTTGTGCAGAGAGTGTCAAGAAGCACTTACCACAATTGTGTCGGCAGATCGACTTCTGTAGAAGCTGTCATTCACTCCACGGACAAATCGTCTGCCTGTACCGCCTGCGAGAACACAACTCTTGCTGGCAAGAAACTAAGAGGTTTAGAGTAATCGCCTCTTTCAGAGTAGCGCCCGTCAACATGTCACACACACCACGAAGCCTGAAAAAAGGACTAACCGTTATCCAGCAGGGCAACAGTTTTGACCTGTCCAGCAAGACTGCAGTTGGCGATAGGTTCCTGCTTATCACTTCGAGAAGCTATAAAGCCATTGCAGTTTCCACTTGCCCCAGACAACTAGGAAGTAGGGTTTTCCTCTAAGACTATAAATAGTGCTCGCTCTACCTACCAGTGATGGGCCTCGGATGCACTGCTGTGAAAGTTCCTGTAGCTTCTTCCTGCTATAGTGACATCAATTTAGTTACTATTTATATCTGTTTTTGAGTGTACATAATCAGTATTTTTCACTTAAAAAAGTATGCACCTGTGTCATAGAAATTGTTTTAGGTCACTTTAGAAGAGTCCTGACAGATCGAAGAGGCTGCATTGATGGGCGTTTTTAAACTAACAGAACAATACGATAGTGATAATACTTAATTGATCTTTGTAGAAACTGAATACCACCAGATAGATGGTGGTGACAGTATATATAATTGTTAATAAAGAAAGCCACAGCACAGTCAAAACAACAACTAAATGATAAACAAGTCCACCCGGCCCTCCATCAGACAAATAAAATATAAATCGGTTACTCATCCATTCATCGAACAGCAAGTGATAACACTAAGTAACATCATAATGATACATGTACTGGGAAAATACTTCTTGGTCTTCGCCTCATTTTGGTTTCGCGGGCTTGCTCTCGACAAGAAGCTAAAGTCATCTGCAGAATGTCGATATCCGCAGGTCGATCAGGGAAGCTTGAGGTCGAGGGGCATTAAAGCGACGGCTAAATTGAAGATCTTACGGCGGTATAAATATAGGATCTATAAAAAGTGTTGCATTTGTAGCTGTGAGAGTGTGTATGTGTACGTGTATGCGCGCGCGCGCCGCAGCTATATATTGATCGTCATACGTACGATACATATATATGTAAGCTGCATGCGCGCGCATTATTTGGTCTATATGTATATACCTTTCTGTGGTGTACGTAGTACGTACAGTTCTAATGAAAAGCTTATTAAATTTATTTCAAAAGGACTTATAATATTTAAATAAAAAATCATTAAATTTTAATCATCGCAGCCGTGACTTTATAAAATCATTTATATATTCACTTCAGTTTAATTTACTGCACCAATTATTAATGCAAGTTTTTATTTGATTTTGACATGCAGACCATAGGTCATCATATACTCAATTATATGTAATAACAGCAATACAGACATAATTAAGGCAGTGACGTGGTGAACACGATTAATTTTTCCCTCGCACTGAGTGCCAACCGAGAGCGAATTATCGAATACTGATTCCCTTTTGCACTCGTTCTTTCATAACCTTTTGCACAGTCCACAACACAGTTGTAAAAAATAAAAATTAAAAAAGGTAAAGTGTGATGACTATTTTTTAAAAGCGATTTAATCAAAGACTGTTAATTTATTTCTTATTTCTGTTTCTACCTTAACGATTACCTGCGAATATACTTGAATAGTTGCGCGCGCTGGCATTTAAAACTAGAATTATTTAATTAGTCGCTTCGTTTGTAGCTGTACATATAGACTTCGTTATCAACAGTTTAAAGCTGAAGTAGTTGTTTTTACAGAGTCCCAGATTCTCCACTTCTACATAAAACTGAGAAAGCGAGCGCCCGTTAAAGTGCATTTCGTTCCAGTTCCGAGGCGCACATTTTCGCTACTCCGGAACATGCCAGGACCGTCGCCATACTTGAGATCAAAACTTCCTGGACAGAAGCAAAGTATTTTTCAATGAGTTCTTCTAGTATACTCCGTCCTTAAAGGAATCGTGTGTGCCTCGGACAGAATGGAGGCAGACTTTGAACCAGAGGACAAGTACAGGTGGGAGTTTAGATTTTGTGTACGAATTTTCTTGCTTTAGTCGAGTCAGGATATCTCGTTTAGACATTTAATCGGCAGCACAGAAGCAGACAAGATAGAAATCACAGCTTAGATCAGACGACGGTGGTTGTCAGTCTTTTATCTGGCGATTGTGTTCGCATCATCAGCTGATTTTTCTTTACTTGTTTCTTAATCAAACGATAGAAAATCTACAAAAATCTCAGAAAAATTTAATTTATTTTGTTTTCTTAGTGATTCTTTTCATACAACACAAGTTTTTATATCGCAGCTACCTCCGAATGTGTAAAGTGGGTCGTTGGTGTTACCGCCCCATTTGGCATTGATGTTGATTATTATAATTTAATATTTCATTTTACAAGAAGAAACTGACATAATTTTAAAGTGTTAAACTCCTAAACAATTACCCCAAATTTTTCTTTTCTGGTTCATGCTTATAGTGTAACACACTTCCCTGAATATTAGAATTTCGAGAAAGGAAGCAATGCTGATAGCGTGCAGAGGAGACATTCGCCCATTTAAATGATTTTTAGAAAGTGCTTTTTTTTCGCATTTTTAAATTTTTTAATAATAATGAAGTTAATTTATATAGCACTTTACACCACTATCAAAGGCAGGCTCAAAGTGCATTAAAAAAAATAAAGAAAAACTCACAAACATATAATGAACGTTGATCTAAAACACAATAAGATTATTGTGAGTCCACATGTTAAATAACGCCATCAGTGCATATGCGGTCTCTATCCTTGCCATTGCATGAAATCTTCGGTAATTCAGTTAGGTTTTGCTTTAAAAAGTAAATGAGTTTTAGTAAAATGTTTGTTTTTAAATAGAAGCACAACTGTCGATCTCTGATGAAATGGCTTAACTTTTGCAGACAGAAATATGGTTCCATAATGACAACAAGCATTTTTAAAAAATACACTTTGTGTATTAGAATTGATATCACACTTGTGGACATCACATTAAAGTATTCAGATGCCTACATTTTCAATGAGAGGAAAACGCCTAAAACTTCAGATCTCATATGATTTGGTTGACATATGTAAAGTAGTGGGGGGTAATATAGTACTACAACATTACTACTAACAATACCAGTAAAACCCAGTTAAAGTTTACATGTCATATTCATATGCATGTTGATGGTTAACACACTTTATTCACATGCCTCTGTCTTTAATTTATAATAAGATTTTGTGAAAAATAGCAGCACTTTGAAGATGCTGAAATCAAAATGCAACATTTATTCCCATGGACTGTTCCAAATATCTTTGGGTACATATTTAAATGCTGGTAATAGACATAGTGGTAAAGCAATATAGATCCTTCTACAAATTCTTTACTTTATCCTTGGAATATTTAGGTTTGACATTATGTATGGCTTTGAATAATAATAATAAATTTTGCCTGCATACTAAGGAGTCCCAGTTATGGCCTTCTGGATTATATAAATACAAGTACAAATAATACAGTCAAAGAGAGGAAGAAAATTATCAGGGGAAGGGGATAATGGGAGAATAGTTTATTTCGTTTATTTAATAGATACAACTTTTTATTACCCACCCTACTCTTTTTCTCCAGCACACAAATATCCAAGGCACAAAGATGATATGGAGAAGTAGATACTTAAAAATGGAATGCATGAAATTACTTTGTTTTTATATATATATATTGCAAGAAATTCAAGTTCAGTGGAGAAAATAAACTTTTAAGAAATGTTGAAATCATGCAGAAATAAATTGTTCATACCTCAGTCTATCCTGAAAGTGCTTTTTTTTAACATGTCATCTTTAGACTGAAATAGTCATGTGAAGTAGAAATGAATGAACACAATTTATGAGCATGAAAATTTAATCATATTTAGCGCCATATTTTTCAGTTTTGTGCTTCACCATTGAACAGCTGGCCATTGCCAATTTTATGCAGAAAGTAGGGTTTGGTGATGGGAAATTTTCAAACATCCTGTCAAAATTGATTTTTTTCCCAGTTTTTATATGTAATATTTTTCTTAAAAGTATAATAGCCTGTTACACACATATGTACTGTACAATGTGCAACCCAAGGCTTAAGGCCACATATGCATAGAAGAGTTAGAACAAGTTAAAATATGGCAGAAAATTCAAGTGTCAGATGGTGCTACTGTGAAACATTTTTTGGGAATACATACAAAGGTCTTAAAATGCCTTTCTTAAACAACTGACTTAATGTTTTAAACCGTGAGATGCTTATCTCCATAGTCTATATCAGGAACCAGAATGAATAATTGTTCATGGAACCATTTTGTAAAAAATTTTGGCAGAAGTAAGATAAAGCAGTTTGCCAAGAAACAAAGATGTCTAGCTGGAGAGTAGATAATGAGCATCTCGGTAATGTTTGTTATAAGAATGCATTTTATGGCAGTTAGTGGTGTGGTTCATCTGGCATTTTGTAAAAGTAAATGTCGTTAAATGGAAAAGTCTTTAAATTTAAATATTATTAACACAAATCAGTGTTGTGCGATTGGCTGTATTATTAATAGTCGTGCACATTCTCAAGAGTGTGTTGCATGCTTGTATTATATTATAGAGAATTATAATTTATAAATATAGTCTGTTCTAGTTGTTAATCTTTCATATACTTTATATCTTTTTATGAGGCAAAAAAGAATTTCTTTGGTTTAAATAATCATTGTTTGTCTCCATTGTGACACACAGTATTCACAGTAGCAAAGGTCAAATGTGCAGGATTATTAACACCCATTTTGCAGTCGTTGAGAAATTACAGCCCTTTCACATGATCAGTAATTTAGTGAAGTGGAGGTGGGGGGAGAGAAATGTCAGACAGAATTGTGCCCTAGTTCATCAAATGGGCTTGTACCTCCCTTCACATAGACTACTTTATACAAAGAGAGATTAGCTAATAATGTTGGCATGCAATGTGCCTGGTGAGTATGAGGGG
Organism: Pomacea maculata; assembly: GCA_004794325.1. NCBI lineage: Eukaryota > Metazoa > Mollusca > Gastropoda > Architaenioglossa > Ampullariidae > Pomacea > Pomacea maculata. The sequence continues at coordinate 12,559 of SRHC01000091.1, read as the reverse complement.
TATAAAATGAACATTTTGTAAGCTGTTAGATCTGCCTTGTGCATTTTTTTTGTTAAGTTCAGCATTGCAGCTACCCTTTACTAAAGATTAATAGAGTCAAAAATTTTTTCAGAATGGTCTTTCCTCATCATATTTTTAGAAAATTTCAGTGCTCTAGTATGAGAAAGTAATGCTGAAATGCAGACTAATTTTCTTTTATAAGAAATGTAGTTCTTAGAGTTAGGGAGGAGTTTTGTGTTTGGGTTGTCTGATCATTGATGGAATGTGTATTTATTAAAGAAATAGTCTCTTTCTTCAGGCAAAAAAGGAAATAGTAGAGGTGTAAACTGTTAAGATCAGTTGTATTTCTGCAGATTTGCTTTGTGAAATATCAGACCTAGCTGTATGCCCTTCAAAATGGCAGGAACAAAGGGAAAGACCTTTTTTATTATGAGAACTCTTATTTTAGGAGGGAGAGTAAGAAATTTATGCACCAAGTAGCATAATCTTTTCAGAATTCATTTATTTATAAATTCTTTCTGCATGGCTGTTTCTGCTACTCGTTGTCATTTATGTCTCACAATGTCAACACAAAGACAAACAAGCCTGTTAACACAGGTGCCTAGAAAACTAAGCTATATACACAGCTTGCCCTCACAGCTGCTAACCCCCAGCAACATCAATACCCAAGAAGGAAAAATGTCATAATCCCTTACTTGCATATATGAAAGAGAGAGCAAGAGAAAAAAATACTTTAAATGTACATTGTAATGTACAGTACACTTTTTTTATTACTTTGTTTGATATAATATCTAACTATACATAATTTATCAGTTAATTTTTTAACATTTATGAATGCTGTTTGAATTACATTATGTATCATACAGCATAATCTTACCTCTAGCTATTGGGGAAGCAGTTTTTTTAATAGTTTTATATATATATAGTTTTGGTACTAACAATTGTAAAACATTTTTTAAGAGTAATTTTATCTAAAGTATAATACCACATGCTCCCACAAATATATATATACACTCACACATAAGCACTTCAGTCTACATAAACAAGTTCTATCCATATATCTATTAATATCTTCAACATGTGTTGCTGAACCACCTAAATGGGTAGGTGAGTGGGTGGGGACAGGAAGGTTAGTGAAATGCATGGTACTATACAGTTGCAATGATGTTTTAACAAGACATTGAAAATTGTTTTGATAATATATATTTACTGCAGCTGGTACTTTGGTCCCTTGTCAAGAGAAGAGACAAATGATATACTGATGGATAAAGAACCAGGGACCTTTCTGGTCCGTGACAGTCAATCAATACAAGGAGATTTTGTTCTCTGTGTCAGGTGAGAGCCTTTTAATCCTTGTTTACTCATAAATCACATGATGTACATTTTAAAAAACAAAAAAAAAACCATGAAAGCACATTTACACTTCATGTAGTGCACTCTTCTCTTTTTTTAAAAATTGTCATTGCTGTTTATTTTCTGATAGATTGTGTAGATAAGTATTTGCATATATTTTTGTGTATCTGTTCAAGTGACTGACTTAAAGATAAAGTGAAACGCGAGAAAGAAATTTTCACCTGAGTGTATAAATTCAACATTATTTCAGGGAAGAAAGAGTAAGCCACTACATCATCAACAAAATACAAGTTGGAGGAACTCCACGGTTTAAAATTGGAGACAAAGAGTTCAGTGACATACCTAGTTTGCTCAATTTTTACAAATCACACTATTTAGACACAACAACACTTATTCGACCGGTAAGTGACCCTTATTTACCTAGCCTTGGACTTTGTAGATTTTTGGAAATGCTAAATAAACATTACTGTAGTAATTACAATTTCCAAAACAGTTTTCAAAGGGAGCATCTAATGGTTAGAGGTTAATCATCGAGGCATCATGCTAACCATGACAGTGACTTACTATTCAAGAAAACAGTACAAAAGCTCATACGTTGTGTTTACAGTTGTGTTGAGGTGTTGTTTACAACGCTTTGTCTTTCTATGTAGTGTTTACATGGGCTACACCACATTAGTAGTGAAATATGTACATTCACCTGTTCCACATTTTTCTTTGCTGTCTTTACTATGTAGCTGTAAAACTGTGAGTCGATTTTTGATTTAATCTAACAGCTGTTTGGTATCTGTATTCTCTGGTATTATGTGGTGTCTCTTTCTTATTTATTTTCATTAGTTTCTAGTTTCTTTTTGTATATTATGTTAATTTTTAAAGTATTTTTTCTAATCACATCTGTGAATTCCTTAATAGTGATATATTTATTGATGTGTATTTTGTGCAATAAATTATCTAAATATTTACATTTTCAGGCACCAAGAGAGAAGGTTGTAGGAAAATTTGATTTTGCAGGACGGGTAAGTTGAAAAAAGAATAAAGGAAAATAAACAGAAAAGCATCAAAGAACATTGCGTGTGTGTGTGACTTTTAAAGACATTTATTTTTAGAGCATAGTCTGCAATTAGTAATGGCCACGTGTCTTTGTGTGTGAAGTAATTGGTTTCAGCAGAAATGTTTACATGTTTATCATGACTGTAGCATATTGTTAAAAGAACTTAAAATCTGGAAATTGATCTAGCATAAATAGCATTTTACTGAGGGGCCAAAATGTGAGTACAGGATATTGTCACTCAAATAGCATTTAAGTGATGTTAGAGGTTGAGGTATGACCTTAAGATTGGTGTTAATTGATTTATCAGATTCGTTGCAACACAGAGGCAGGCATATTGTTTCATGAGATAGGGGATACCTTGATGTAGCAGAAAATTCTAGCAGCAGTTTTGCAACGAGTGTAAATAATACACCTAAATGTGTTAGGATCCTGAGGACTTGCCCTTCCGCAAAGGTGACATCCTGGAGATAATTTCCAAAGACGAGGAGGAGTGGTGGTCAGCTCGTGACAAACAAGGTCGTGTTGGACAGATTCCAGTTAAATATACTGCCAAGGTCACCAATGGTGAACCACCACTTCCTACACATCCTCAGATTCCCGTGGTAATATTTATTACAATTATTATTATTTATAGCTTTTTTTTGCTTACCAAGGTCTGTCCTCTAGCTAGTCTTCATGTACTTGTTAGGTGCTTTGCTTTGTAGTGTTTTGAAGTCTGTGTACGCAGAGCAACAATATTTTTAGAATTCATGCAAAGTGCTTATTTATTTGAAGCTTTTTATTTTGTTGCTAATTTGTACTCCAATTATTAAGATACATCTTTCAATCAAAGGGACTGAAAAATAGAAAAAAAAAACCTAATTCAATAATTTGCATTCTCTTCTCTGTCACTGAGGCGTCCGATTTTTATTATTTTTTGTATGCTGTTGTTTTGATTATTTATCAAGTTTTGGTGCAGATTGAAATGGATAAATCTGAATATTTAGATCGCCAGTTTTAACTCATTATAAACATAATTAAATATTGCGTACTTCAAATAAAATACCACCTTGGCTATTCTGAAAAGACTAGTGTGTCTAAAGTAGCAAGCGTGGAATTGTCTTAGTTGAGAAACATAGGTTTCTGGGAACCACTTTATTAAATGAGTGTACTTAGATTACCTTAATGCATACTGTTTTCTCTAAAGACAAAAGTGGAAGAAAAATGTTCAGTGTTAAAGAGCTTATGAAAGGCATAATTTGTGGGAAATTCAACACTCATTTTGCGCATTTCTTTAACCCTGCTTGTTTGAAAATTGCCTTCTGCAGACCTGTGTTATCACATGCAGCTTGTCAATGCATTGCTGCCAGCTTATATCACATTCATTGACTTAGACAATTTTTAGCAGTAGGGACACAATATTGTTCTGTCTCACTGGCATACAAAACATTGTGATAGGAGGGCATTCATTAGAGACAAACAGTTAGGGAGCTATCCTTGTTTGAAAAGCTTATTGCTTATGATAACACTATCTTTATGAATGATGTGATAGGAAAATAATAGAAGAATAGCACAAAAGGCAAAATCAGAAATCTGAGTCAGCCTCTGTAGTAAAATTTGTGTTCATATTCTCTCCCTCTCACACACACACAAGAAGCAGATAGCCAAATGGATAGAGAACCTTCTTCTAAGGCCAAATACAAATTTGTTAGTTCTTCAGTACCTTTTTGCAGCTTCTAATGGACCCATCTGTTGAATGGGTACTCTGACCCCTTATAGTGCTGGAGAGAGAAAGAAAGTGCTTCCTCAAATAAAAAAAACTGTAGTCTGTAACACTTCATTCCCCAATGACCAAAAGGTTACTTGACCCTCATTTACTTCTCACACTCTCATGATATTTAAATGCATTTTTACACAAGTAACAACTGGCAGTCAAGGTAGAAGACTTATGTGTATAAGTTGCACTTGCTGGTCGCTCATTAGATATGCATATGATCATTTCACACTAACACTGTGCATAGATCACTAAAGTGTCAATCAAAAAAGTTACTCTTTTCAAGTGGGTGTACCATTTGCACAACTTCAGAAATTGAGACTGGTCAGAATGGTGGATTCTGATGCATGCTTATGTAAGCATGAGTATCCACACACCTCAACGAGATATAGACATAAATATGTGTAGAGTTTCATAAAAGTTAAAAGGTTCAATAGTCTGGTTGTTAGCCGCCAACTTGGTAGATGATTTACAGAGATCTGTGTAAGCTACCCTTCAGAGGAAAAATCTTCGGTCTTTTTATTTTGCAGTAGAGAAATATGCTTCTCAGTAGCATCTGTTGAAGACAGATGGTTAATAAGAGTTCTTGCGTTTTCCTTTTAATATGTTGGTCACATTCATTCCATTCCAGAATGAAAAGCCAGTTTATACTAGACCAGAACCTATACCTGCTTCGTTGACAAAGGTATGTGTGGAATAGCATGATCTACAAAAACCAAAGAGGTTAAAGGGAAATAAACTTAATCTATCAATCAGATATTTAAGAGATGGGTACTAAAACCTTTTCCGACCAGGTGTTGAGGGCAAATGTTCAAAAATTGTCTTCACAATTTCGGGGTTTGTAGCAGATATTGAATGGTATTCTATAGTTTCTTGGTGTACACAATCATACCTGCTTTATTGACATGAGGGCATGACATTTCCTCGACACCATCTCTGCTCCTTCATAGTCTACACACCCTCTACAGGATTTCTAGACCTGCACTAGCGTGGTTCAACTCCTATCTCACTGATAGGACGCATACTGTGTTTGTTGATGGTCAAGCATCTCGCCCTGCTCCACTTACTTGTGGCGTCCCTCAAGGCTCAGTACTCCGCCCAGTTCTGTTCATTCTGTATATGAAGCCACTTTCATCTTGCATCCAGTCTCACAACGTTTCTTATCAATTATATGCTGATGATACACAGCTGTACTGCTGCACTCCACCAGCTGAGTCTCACTCTGCTACCAGCATCATAGAAGCCTGTATTAATGAAGTCAAAGACTGGGTGGTGAATAACAAATTGTAAGTCAATGATGATAAAACGGGATGTTCGAGAAGAAGAAATTCATCTTCACTCGTTTGTCCACCAAGTCATGTCAAGGTGGGCGAAACCACCATCACCTTTGCATCCTCCATCAGGAATCTGGGAGTCATTGTCACTACAGACATGACTCTTGCTAAACAAGTTACAGCTGTCTGTCAGTCTGCCTATTATGAGCTACTCAAGATCAGCGCCATCCATCATATTCTGTCTGTGCACGCTACCAACACTCTTGTCTGTGCATTTGTTTTATCCAGACTTGATTACTGGCTGCCCAGAATACCTTCTTCACAAACTCCAGAAAGTACAGAAGTCTGCTGCACGTCTGGTGCTTAGAGCTAGGAAACGGGACCACACCACCCCTCTCCTTCATTTTCTACACTGGCTTCCAATCCAATCTAAAAACACACTTCTTTCATAAACATTACTCCTAATATCCTTTCCCATAATGCTAGTCCTTTTTCACACTCTTCCCTGCTCGTCTTCATTTTGCAATATCATGTTACTTTCAGCTCTTGTTCTTGTTATTTGGTTCTTCTTTGTGTTTTCTGTATTTGATTTTAATTTTCGTTTAGTACGGTTGTTTATTCTTTTATAGTTCATATGTTATTTGCTTTCCTGTCCCTCGTATGCTGTCCATGTTTTGTACTTGTTCTTAAGCCCTAAGAGCACACTCCTTAGGAGTGTGAATATGTGCTTTACAAATTTTGCATTTATTATTATTACTACTCGGCTTGTTGCTCTAAAAACTATTAGGATGCTTTTAATTCACAATGTATTTTGGCTTTATTTCTTCTTTGCTTTATCTTAAAATTAATGCTTTGGCGGGTCAGCTCATCATCTTTTGGGTGCTGGTTGTTGTGTATTTTAGCAGTTGTTTTGGCGTACAGCTGATGAAATTGTTCAGAATTTTACAGCCGTGTTAAATGTTTTCCAAGATTCTTAAGGTATCTTGATGTAGTTAATTGCAGATCTTGTTAATTATTACTGGCCTGGTGCTATTTCAACAGATTCAGCTTCCAGCATTAGCTAGAGTGATCACAGATCGCATCCCCAATGCATACGACACATCAGCACTGCGGCTGAAGGTATGAGTCAACTAGCTTTCTCTTCAAGAAGTCTTTGTTTTTGTTAGATCTATACTTGTCACTTTTTGCCTGTATTGCCCCATGTTTGTTAACATACTACTCTCATATAAAATGGGAGATAAACTGACTGCCCATGAAGCTAATGCAGCCTGAGTGACAGTATATTTGGATCTGTTCTGTTAAAGCCTGGGTGGCATTTTAATCACGGAAACAGCTGTGGACTTTTTTTTCTTTTGCCATTTATGTTTTTTTCCCCATCTTATGTTGGTATCTATGGATTGCTTTACACATGTCATGAGCCAGCTTTTAAAGATTACGAAAGCCCATTTTTTGCTTGTTTCCTTTTGTTTTCAGAGAGGTGATATAGTCAGGGTGCTTGCAACAAATGTTTATGGAATGTGGGAAGGGGAAGTCAATGGACGACGAGGCACTTTTCCATTCACTCACGTGGAATTCATAAGGGAAGATGAATCACACCCAACTTAAATTAGGCTTGTCCTTTATTGTGTGTGTATGTTCATAATGTTCAAGCTGGTGTGTGTATGCATTGCATATGTCTTTCTTTCGATCCCAATGACCAACGAATGCAAGACTGCAGAGTTTTTTGTTGTTTTTTTTTCTGGGAGTGGGGGGATGCTCTCTGTTGGAAGTTTTTGTTTGTGGGTTCCCCAACTAGACACTGGACAGTTTCTTTGTTAAATCATCTCAGAATGCAGCATTTTTGTGTCAGTTCTTGGAAACCAGGTAAAAGAGCATACACCAACTGAAACTTTTGCTTTTGAGAGTTGCTTCATGAGAGAGAAAATTATTGAATGTGATGCATAAGTGAAGCTGTAATAATCTGTAAGTCTCATGTCTCATCATTTGATTGTGCATATTTTGAATTAATAGTAGTGATGGCTGACAAGACATAAGAAAAGGCTTTTACGCTGATTTTACTTAAATGAGGTACAAAGACTTTATTGCCTTGATGAGTGAGGTCAGTTCTGCATCCTACCTTATAGTGCATGGCTTATTGGCAGTTGCTGCTGTGATCATGCTGTTTCTGAAAATGGTATAAGTTCATATTGCAAAAATCATGCTGACTGTATAACTTGTATGTTTTTTTCCAATTTATGTTTTTTCACAGTGGATAAAGTAGGTTTTTTGTTGTATTTTTATAATGTGTTTATTAAAAAAAAATTCAAGATATGTCATATTTCAGGGTTTTGAAAGATCATAAAGATGGAATACTTTTTACTTTCCGTGCAATGCTTAAAGTTTTGCACTGACATTGGTTTTCATTGCAGTCGGCTGTGTACATCCATTTATTAGTTGCATTACACAGTGCTGGCATGCACACAGAGAGTGGGTGGATTATATTCACAAGAGAAAAGCATTTTTAGTAGGCATTTGTTCTGTCATTCTGCTCTTTGATTTTAATGTATTAGCGTTATCAGTGCTATTGACAAATTGAGTATTACTAAGTTAACATTAGTTCTCAATCACCCATCTCCCCCCCCCCCTTTTGCAAATTGGCTGTGCTTTTACTTTTTAAAAAAATAATGTTTGCCAGGTAAAAAGATATCTGTGGTACAAGCAGCTAATAACAGAATTTTCTATGGTTTATGTACAGTCTTTTATCTGAAGTTGGAGAATGTGGCTATTATTTCTTCTTCGTTTTCTCAGTAGCAGGAATATTGTTAAATTTCTTGATTGACAGCTTAAGAAATTTACTGCTTAATAAACTTGTTTACCTTGTAAAGCGTCTGTGTTTGGCCATGAGACTATGCCCTTTTTTTTGGCTGTTATATAAAAAAAATCCATGTTACAGTCCTCCAGACCAGACCTTCTCTTTTCTGTCTGTCCGTCCATCATCGTTAGCCTGCTTCTAATTTTTGCTCTTGTAACCAATGCTTTATTTTCATAAGTGTACAAACTGATGTAAATGGGGAGAACTTACATATAATGTAAACACCAGAATGTAAGATAAAAACTTCATCACAACTACCCCCTTTTTTTCAGAGGGTATGTCAAAGTGTTGTGTTTTAAGCATCTTAACATGATGTATATATCTGCTGAATTGCAGCCCAAAGAAATTTTCATTGTTAACATGCTCAGGGGTGAGTACATTAAAAAGTGCTTCCACCTGTACTTTAAGAGCAGAATTGGAGAACATTTTCCCTCTTTAAGCTTTATTTTTCTGACTGAAGGAAGGCTATAAGTAATAGAAATTTTTAAGTGATGAATGAAACCGTCTGTTGTGGTCATAATACTTATTGGCTATTTAGATGAACATGTAATTGGGTGGTAATAAAACAGCAGTTCAAATTTCTTAGCAGAGGTTTAAAGCACTGATTCAAACATTTCAAAATTATAAAATGTAGTTTTAAATCGTTGGCTTCTATCATGAGTTTATTGTGAAACACATGTTTGGAAATTGGTGGGGAATTTATTACTCAGGGTAAATATTTAGCATGGAGCTTTTCATATTTTTGGAAGGATTTTATAGTTATTATTAAGCATCATAAACCATATTTGCTTTATATTTCAATTGTTTGAAATTTTGTCACTGTCATCGTTTCCAAACTGAGCAATTGTGATTAGACGCAAATAAAGAAAGAGCTAAATTCTTCCTGTCTCACTTTTTTTTTGTTACACTTTTGCTCTTTGTTGAGGGTTCTGTCATAAAGGAAATGGTCCGATGAATAAGAAGTTTGCTTTGTTTTTGTCATCGCATTTGCCTACCATCTGCTGGTTGTGTTTTGCCTTGGTATTTGTATAAAAGCTATGTCTGAAGTCACATTTAAGTCTTCCTGCAGCTTGTTGAATCAATTTCATTAGTAAATAAAAAGGTGTCACACATATAAAATCAATGCAGATTGAGTGGTTTGAATAGTACTGAATTCTTTCTTAACACAAGGAGAAAAGGTTGGGGATATTTCACAGTGATGTAACTTCTGTACTCCTAACATGTTTGCCTATAGCTTTACTTTCAATTTTCTGGTTAAAAGCAAAAGTAATTCTAAGCAAATGAGTTCAACGTGCTGCTTTGTATACTGCCTTATAAGAAGAACTTAAGAGAAAGAAAGAGTACATCAGACTGCAGTTAAGGATATCAATAAAGCTAAAATAAAACTTAAAAATCAATAATTTTGTCTATTCTGGAAATTGAGATAAAAAAATTATGGTACTTGCATTTCAAGGGCTACTTTCACACAGCTATCCTTAAAACTTGATGTAACACTAATCTGACTAAATATTTCATAAAATCTTGTCATCATTTAGTAGTTTTTGCTACTGGAAATTTCCGAACTATTAACCTGCAGATTTTCTTTGGCATGCTTAGACTTGTTTAATGCTTTGTAAAGTTACATTTTACAAATATTTTCATAGGTTCTTCATCTAGGATAATTAATCATAATCGCTTCAGTGTAAATTTGTGGACAACATCAGTGAAAAGGAGGAGTCGAAAACAGATTAGTTGCAGAATACAAGCAGTAGCAAATTGTTGTGTTCTAGTGATCTAATATACTCTTCTAAATTTGTTGCATAATGCTCCCTAACAGAACTGATAATTTAATCTTCAAGATAATAAAACAGAAAGCATGCCCTAAATGTCAGTAGAATAGCTTTTCACCAATATGCTGACCCCGCCACCTCTGAATGCCTGCGGTTTTATTGATAATGCTTTTTTGGTCATAATTTTTACGAATTGAATAAACACTTTCTGCCTGTACAATGTGAATGTTAGAAAAAAGATTTAGAGTTTGCCACGTTGAGATCAGTGCCTTATTTGGATGTTAGAAAGAGTTATGAGATTTCTGTGCATATTGACAGTGTAATTCTGTTGAGGTTTACATATGGCATCATATTTGATATATCCATTTCTCTGTTGATTCATCTTTTAATATGATCATAAACAGGAATTTAGATTCAGGTAAAGTAGCACTGGGCATAACTGTAGTTTATATATTTATATTTTCCTACAGCTGTCTTATTTCATAGTTCCACATGGTCAGATGTTGCATTTTGTTGATTATCAAGAGGATATACATAAAGATGACATAAAACACAGCACAAACCTGGTTTGGTTTTAAGATGGGTCATTCAGGACTCTTCTAGGTACGTGGAGTCATTATCAAGGTCTCACAGGTAAACATAGATTTTCAGGTTTTACAGAGATTTTCGTGTCTTAGGTTGAATATACTACCATATCTGCTGCTTGTGTGTCAAAGCCATTAACCTATTTAAATCTTATGAGTTTCAATCAATGAAGAATACCAAGAGGTGAGATCTATCAACTGATGCTTATTTAAGTTTTTCATCAACTGAAGACAAGATTTTGTTAAAATTAGTTTTCGGTCCATGATAATTTTTTTTTCACTTCAGTTTCAAGATATGTTATTCAAAAAAATTTTAATTATTTGGATATCTTTACTCTTAAATGGATCTTTGATCTTGAAGAATGGCAGACCCGTAATGAAAAGATTCTAGAAATTATTCAGAAAGTTATAATGGATTTTACATTCTGATTAAACCTTTCAATAGTCTCTTTATGTAATACTTATGACACTGTTACCTTTAATGTTTTTTTGTTTAAACAGTTCTATGGTGGAAGTGTTAAAAGATTGTCCATAACAGTTTAGATCATCAATACTAATAAAAAAAAAAGTTAAGGTAGCTCCACATCCTGTTGTTTGTGATGTACCTTTTCTGTTTTCCAGTGTACCTAATCTATTCTGTTATTCTTTTCCTATCCAACTAACCATCTAAGATTATCCAACAATGCAGATATCTTTCACCTGGCTATGATTTGGACTTCTGCTGAGGATGCAGATTTTTAAATATGATTTTCAGAGCATAATGCTGTAAGTAAACGTTGCATACATGATACCCATTATCCTCTCTAAGCACCCAGTTTTTGTAGAATGTTAAAAGATGGTGTACCATAGAGTTGATGCAGTAAAACGGTGGTAATTATTAAAACACTGCACCTGTGGTAACTGCTACATAGGCATGATTTCAAAGCAGGCAGAAGGTGTACATTGTGTCTTGAGTGGATATCCAGGATTAGAATGTTTGCTTGAGCTTATGATGTTTTTTTATGATTTGTATGTATTTTTCTTTTTTATTATATTATTACTATTATTATTATTTTACAAAGTTTGTGGAGCAGTGTAGAGTTTGCGAAGTTACGCATATTCTGGCATTGTTTTTATATATGTATATGCCGGTCAATGATTTTGTTAGTAGCATGAGTCGAAGAGCATTTTATATAGTCTTGCATTTTATACATATAGTCCCAGCTTGTTATCTTGCCACCATCCATCCCAACACAAATATTGGGCAAGAGGCAAGGGTGACAACATAAAAAGGGTATATGATCCACACATAGGGGTGACTTTGTTTTTTGTGATTATTGTGGGAAGAGGTGGCATTGGCAAGATAACGAGTTGAGATGTATGTGCCTGTGTATATATGTATGTAAATGTCTGTGGCAAGACAAATATTGTGCATGATTGTTTTATATGATTGTATTCTACCAGGGGTGATAAAATAACTTATCTTTTCTTTCAATTCAATAATTTTAAATCATTGAATCATGGACAAGGCTTGTTTCTTTTGGGTTGGGGAATTTATCTGTACAGTTGAGAGATTTCTTACAATAAAATGTTTACTTCAAAATTGTTGTAAGAAGAAAACTTCAAATTAAATTTTGATGTTAGTGGTAGAAACATACTCTTGTCAACTTTATAGAAAAAAAAGCTTTAATCTTTAACCTCATTGAGCCTACCTCAATGCCACCCAGAGCATTGGCCACATCACTGTTAAGAAATGAGATACATGCAAGTGTGAACTATAATAAGAAAGTCCTAAAAAGGCTTAGGCAAGTGATTATGGCCTGATCTATTTATACTTTACTGCTTCTATTGTATGAATTGGTGTTTTGACAATGTGTAGCAACTTTTGGGCAGGGATGGGGAGTAGCTGTAGCCTAGCTACAGCTACTGTAGCCGGCTACAAATTTTG